>OV815319.1:2500-602500 GCA_929108375.1 Gymnoscelis rufifasciata | reverse complement strand
TTTTGAGTTAATTTTGACCGTTGACCGAGCTCTTAGCTATTGCTAATTTATTTGAGCTGTTTTCAGCATTATATATATAAGAATAATATAAGAAAACACACGGCCAAAATACTTGGCATATAAAATATTTAATAATTGACGACTTTTTGAGAGTTTCGTTTGGGATATCTTCCAAATTCCTGTTTATTCCTGTTTGTATCGTCGCCGCATAACATCCCGCACGACCAGCAACAGAAAGAATCACATTTTTTGGATAAATAACACATATTTTATATTAAAAACATTACCTTACCAACATTTTTTGGTGTTTTTTCTAAATTTTGTTTGACAACTTACCTTAAATTCCGTTTATTTCTGTTTGTAATACCTCTGCCCACATCCCCGCACGTCCCTTAAACAGAAAAAACACAGATTTTTACATAAAAATTCAAAAAATCACTAAAATAAGGCATTTCAAGGCCACTCGTAAATCCACCTAAGTCCTCATACGAAAACAACAAAGTGTTGATTTCGATCGATATTATTGATGATTAAACGAACGTACTACGTGACGTTCTATCATAATTATACGTAGCATCTCGTTCGAAGAAATAAGTATCCTGAAAATAAGAATTATTTGCTACATGTAGTACGCATAAAGGGCCACCGTTCATGCACTAATGTTTAGAGTAGATAAAATAAACTTTTAACTATGACGAATACTCCATCCCGCTCGTCCCTGTCGGTCCGCTCACTCCGGCTTGTCATTTCGTTAAGAGATAAAAGGTATCTGAAATACCTCTTATGTATAATATACAGTTGAAAGTTACGTGTGGGATGAAGCACAGGCCCATAGGGGTGTGAATGAGATTGCCACCTGCGTTTTCCAATACCTAAAAAAGATTTCTGAAGGGCAAAATTCAATGGACGTTGTTTTTTACTCAGACAACTGTGCTGGCCAGCAGAAGAATAAGTTCATGATGGCTATGTATCTCTATGCTGTGCAGAACCTTCCAAACATAAACTCCATTACACACAAATTTCTCATTAAGGGGCATACGCAGAATGAGGGAGACTCAGCCCACTCTCAAATCGAACGCCAGGTAAAAAGGCAGTTGAGAAGCGGACCTATTTTTACCCCAGAAGGATTTATAGGGGCGATCAAAGCTGCAAGAAAAAAGTCAGAGCCAATACATGTGAACGAATTATGTTATAGAGACATTTATGATTGGAAAGCTGTTCTTAATCAAATGAATTTTGTAATTCACAAGGATGAAGATCAAAACGTCATTAAAACTTCTGAAATTAAAGGGATTCGAGTGCTTAAAGATGATCCCCATGCGATCTACTATCGTACGTCTTACGCGGATGTAATGAAGAGAGCTGTCGTAATAAAAAAGAAGCCTGTTAATGAAATCCAACTTAAGAACGCTTTCAATAGAAAACCGGGGTTGGCCGAAAAGAAAAAAGCGGATCTTCTTTCACTACTAAATGGTAACCATATTCCTGGCTTTTACAGAGCTTTTTTTGAAAGTTTGTAGTTATTTTCAATTTGATACATTACAAGGCTAAGCCAAATTTTAATAATTTAACAGTTATGAGACTGATTTTATATGACTGATGAATCTCACTAATGTTCCTATGTTTGTTATTGTGTATTGATAATTTAAGTACCTAACTGTGATTTAGTTATGTTATAAAGTTCCTAACGAAATTAGAACTAGATAGGTCTTACGTTATTTGATCTTCTAATAGCTTACGAAGTTGTTTTTTGCAGTGTTACATTTTTACGGGTGTTTTTAATTTGATACGAATTTTTTAAAGATTTTTTATAAGAAATGTGAGTATTAGTACCTTCTACTAATACTAGATAATCTTACGTAAAAGTTTACATTAGTGCCTAATTAAATACTAAGTCAAAGTGTAATTTAACGTAACAAAGTGTACGATTAAAATAGTTACCACTATGTTGAATGATTATAATTATTCCAAAAAATAAAAAAAGTTTCAAGAATATTGTTTTATTTTCATATAACTTAGTGAAATGTTAATCTTTACATCATCTTCAACGTGACAACTAAACTTACTACCTTGTAAACTTCCTTTTTTTCTAGAACAAGGTGACAAATTTTCCATTTTTTTTTCAAACTATATTATTAAACTAATTTACTTCCAGATGTGTTTTTCTTGTTTAATATTTCATTTTATTATTAGTTATACTATAATCCATTCATACAGAATAAAACAATCTGGACAAAAATTTAAAAGTTATGCCCATTTAAAAGTTTAAAAGTTGTTTTCTGTAAAATTAGGGTTTTTGAGATGTCACAGTGTCGTCGCAAGTGGACGATATCATTTCCATGATTTTGTTGACGAAATCTGTGGGTTTTTTGGGTTGGGTGGGTAAATGATACTTATTTCTTCGAACGAGATGCTACGTATAATTATGATAGAACGTCACGTAGTACGTTCGTTTAATCGTCAATTATACTTGCATCTCGTTCTCGAAATAAGTATCCTGAAAATAAGAATTATTTGCTACATGTAGACGTTCAGAGCTGATTGAGGAAATAAAATCATGTTTGATTTAAAATTTAAACACAACTAAGTATTATACATAAGTTACTTCACTCTTAATTATAATTATATTATTAGTAGGATAAATCAAATCACTGGTTGATTTTGAGATCTTAGATTGAATATTTATAATTTTTTGTAAAAATCTCGATCAGATTATCAGTTCATAATCAATGAACCATTAAAATATATGAATTTTATGATGTACAATTGATGACATTTTATAAATGTTGAAATACAGCTCTTTCCAGAAAGGTTTTTTTTTTCAGGGTTATACTATAATCGTTATTTTATTATTATTATTTTTTTTTATTTAAATAAATTTATCAAAAATTTGTAACGTGCCGTGCTGTAACCACCCTGCAGTGTTACGAATAGCAGCAACACTGCACCTGAGCCATGAGCTCGCGACGCAGAAGCGTGGCGAGTGCTGTGCGCCGTGAAGGTGTGGTCATGTCTATACCACACTCTTTTAGAGTAGTTTTGTCAAATGGCTTTGTGATGTTACGGGTTAATGTAGTTTTTAGAAAACTATAAATAGCTGTTCACCATATCTTATTTTTCTTATTATATTCATTTATCTCAGATAATGTCAATCCATATCACATTAAAACTAGATTTAATTTAAACTCTTTTGGTTGATGTTTAATATTTAAGAGTAGGGTTTTATAATATATTTTAATTGTGATTCTTGAGTTAAATTTATATCAATATCTTGACCTATATTTTCTTTCAAAATGTATGCACTCTAGCAGTTGCGAGAGTTAAATAATTTTTGTTAACCTGTTTAAGTTAATGGTGTCATTATGAAAGCAAGAGCTTAGAAAATCTAGAACTTTTAAAATGTACCATGTGGTGTGAAACTTTGGCATTCAGGGGCATAGTCTGTAGAGTCCCTTAAAAATCTGATTACCTTGTGGTCTGACTAAATATGAGAACCAATAAACAGAGACATTGCTCCTCTGAAAATGTTAAGCGTTCCATATTGTACGCCCTAATTTGATATTTTTGTTAAAAACTATATAATAGTTGGAACCGAACTTTCAAAAACGTTTCAGTTATTTTCCACGTAAAAAATATACCATTTCCACAGACAACTATCGTAATGTTTAAAAGAATTTAAGTTGAATGACGCCAGCAGGCAGGCATCAGCCAACGGACGAAGTATACCCCACCCTTCGTCTCAGCAGGGCCGATTCCGATTCCGGCAGCCAGCGTAAGGTTTTTGTTTATTTTCCCTTCGCCGCAATGGGAAATGATATAGTAATATTTAAACCTAACGTCTTCGTTAGGTTTAAATATTACTATTCCGTAAATAAGGAGTTTATGAAATAACAGGAACCACGGTTGTGTAGGCCAACTGAGAACGACTAATATTTGGCCTTTTGTTTTGTCAACAATATTTTTTCTGAGGGTTTTCAGGATAATAGAAAACGGAGGTACGAGTAATGCGGAGGAGTTTTCACTCCAAGACAAAGAAAATAAAAATATCGACTTCAAAAGCGTCGGAGTATTTTTTCCAGTACATATAAAGGTCGCAATTTAATTTATAAGACTCGTTAATCGATCTATTTGGGCAAGGCCAAATGTATTACATAATTTATTAAAAAATGATTTAAGCTTCCATTCTATATCGGGATGTGAACGCAGTGACTCCAATCAGCAATTCAGTTTTCAAATATTAGGTCCTTACATATGAAATTGGCGTTTTGTATGGGAGGAACAAAAAGTCGAATATTTTTTAATATAATATATTTAATTAATCAAAGTATGAACCATTATTTTCTATGCACTTTTGCCATCTTATAGGTAGTTCATTGATCCCTTTACTAAAAAAACCAGTCGGACGGGAATCAATAAAATCTTTGAAGGCGATTTGGACTGCCCCATCGGAGTTGAATTTTTTCCCTTGCAAGAAGTTATCCAAATTTCGAAAAAAATGGTAATCTGTTGGAGCAAGGTCCGGGGAGTACGGAGGATGTCTTAGACTTTCCAATTGAAGCTCTTCTAATTTAGTAGCCGTCTGTTGCGCAGTGTGTGGTCTAGCGTTGTCGTGAAGCAGCAGTGGCGTGGAGCGATTGACCAGCCTAGGTTGTTTAGCCGCTAGCTTTTCCATCATGGTTTGCAATTGCTGACAATAGACATCAGCCGTAATAGTCTGGCCAGATTTGAGAAAACTGTAATGAACAATACCGGCACTAGTCCACCAAACGCTTACAAGTAACTTTTTTGGGGTTAATTTTCGCTTGGGGCAGGATTTGGCTGGCTGGCCAGGATCCAACCATTGCGCTGAGCGCTTCCGATTATCGTAAAGAACCCATTTTTCATCACAGGTAATGATTCGGTTTAAAATACCTTCATTATTGTGCCGGTTTAGTAATGTAACGCAGCAGTCGACGCGCGTTTGCCGGTTTGCTTCAGTCAATTCGTGAGGTACCCACCTTTCAAGCTTTTTAATCTTCCCAATTTGCTTCAAGTGAATTAAAACAGTTTTATCACTAACACCGCAGCCTGCAGCTAACTCGGACGTGGTTTGCGATGGATCCGCTTCCACAATAGCCTTCAACTCTTCATTATCAACTTGAGTCTCAGGCCGTCCACGGGGCTTGTTCTGCAAGTCGAAATTTCCAGAACGAAAACGTTGGAACCAAAAACGAACTGTGTTTTCTTTTGCAACACGACCGCCATACACATCATTCACCCTTCGAGTTGTTTCCGCAGCACTAGTGCCACGGCGGAACTCGTACTCGTAAATAATGCGATATTTTAAGTTTTCCATTTTGTAAAATGAGTGACGCAAACAGAAAAAAACAGAAGAAAAAAAACAAATGAATGACGATCATCGAAGCACAAATACATGAGTCTATAGCTGTACAAATTTGAATTTGGAATTCCTTACCAAAGAGGAGAAATTTGTGATTAAAGTGGCCAGTACGAAAAACGCCAATTTCATATGTAAGGACCTAATATGACTATCTAAGTAGCAAAAGACAGATTATTTACAATGCACACTGCCATATTCTTTTTGAAAATTGTTACGGCGTAATAGGAAATTCCATTCTATAATATAACTAATAACGGTCGTGTTATTGATGTGTAAAGTGAAGTCTTCGAAATTTTTGGCAAATATTTTGAGTGTGAAAAATTCAGCTAGCTTTAGTTGGTTAATGTGTAGATTTTTCTCATCCCTAACCACTAGCGGTATCTTCTGCACAGGCTGATCCCCACCCCGTTGTTGAGGCGACAGAATACAACTCAAGGCTATAATTATCGTTTGGAACTGTTTTGACAGAATTATATAGCCTGGAGCCACCACTCTAAGTCCGGCCGTATAGAGGATGGTATTTAAATACTGAATTCACTCTGCTGCTTAATGAAAACCTAATAATATACTCGATAGATGCCTTCGACAAAAACCTTCGAGTTAGGCAAACTGTCGGATTTTACTTTTTTGAAACTTCATGAAGTGTTTATTTCTTTGATAATGCAATCTTTTTTGTCGCATGGTAACTGAACGTACAAGTTGTGTATATCTATTACAAATCCTAGGGATGTGTATTGTGTAGACTAAGTGAAGACGCTCGTTTTAACATTCAAAATGAACCCAAGGCTTGTGGGAAATATTATAGTGATTTCTACGTTATTTTGACAGGAGTTATACATATCCAAAATTAGGAACAGGTCATCTAAATATATTGATGGCATGTAGGCTTCAGCTCTTAGGAGCTATACAATCAGTTTCATAATCTTCGTAAGTAATAACGGTTAAGCCGATCGGAAATGCGTTAAATTCATTTACATGTTTGTTAAATATAAATCTAGGGCTTATATAGTCATTTTCATTCATTTTGATAAAACAGTAGGCGTCTTCAAGTTTGAGATAAGTAGGATTAATAATAATATATATATATTTTAATTAATTATAAAACGCATCTTTCCGTTTGACTTGGGTCTTAAGAGCATATCCGAAATTAATTAATACTTGCAAGGCATGCAATTCGAAATCGCTCCGATTTTCTGAGATCCTCAACAGCTGCATTCATTTGTAAGAACTCTTTACAAGAATATTTAGGAGTTGGAGGCAATTTTGAAAAGGTTGATTAAAAAGATTATGATTATGATATAAGATTATGGTCAGATATTATATCCATGATAGGATAATATTGGCGTTTGTATTAACGTGGCCATTGATTATTGGACAAGCGACCTGCATAGTTTACCTCCATTAGGCTCGGCGATGGCTGGTGTGTTTCAACTGCTGTGATGACCTCCTTCATGAGCTGTTGTGCTGATTCCGATGATGGGCAGGCGGTCGCGTTTTCTGTGATGTTATCGGCGCCGGTGGTTTCCTTCCTGGACCCGCCGGAGTTTTTAAGTTTAAGAATCGTTTTAAACTTTGAGGGCTGTGGTTTCTCATAACTGTTGTTATAGGTCTTTATTTCAGAACTTAATTTGTTTACTCCTTTGCAGTTTTGAGATCTGATAATTTTTCCCCACATAAGAGTTTAATTATTTTTGAGGTCAGATGTACTAAACATCCTCCTTGCGACAGAATTCGAATGTTGTACGTCGCATAATATTCGATTCGCATCCATGAGCCTCTTCAGAAGTTCATTATTACTACCCTACTGCTCAGCATTTGGGAAGTTACGGATGCTATGCATGAGATCGCCGATCCAAGGCGTTTTTGTTTAGTTTCTAGTGCTTTATCCCGCGATATAAAGTTTCTGATAAATCAGCTTTTATTTCGGGATTCAAAGCTAGTGCACCCAAAAGGGTTCATTTTTAAGGTAGGATTGTTGCAATTCTTTTCTAGCCTCTTTTGTTAACCCACAAGTGGTAATATGTTGCAATCGGCTCGCTCATTCTTTATGAATTTCTTATCCGAACTGGATTTTATTAGCAGCATCATCTCCATTTTTTTTTCTAACCCTTAATTATATATTTTTGGTTTTCCAGAACTAAAGGGTCATTGGACATTTCATCTGCTTAAGAAGTTATTAAGAACATGTTATCTTGAGTCATAGGCACAGGGTGTAAATTCTCATCTGAAATCTGTGGTGAGAATGGTTCAAAACACTAACACCTCGTTAGTATTTTTTGATTCTGGCATAAGGTCGTCCAGTATACTAGTACAACTACAACAATATATATATTGTTGTCTGGAATATTTAAATGTATAAACATGCTTATGTATAATTTAGTTGTTTTGTGCAACGATGTGTCTTGTAAAACCATATAATATTTTTATTGAAATAAGTACCGCTTGTACTTTGTTATTTTATGGTTTATTTCGACATTGAGAGTGAAGGATAAACCCAAAAGTTAATCCGAGTATGGTAAACACATTTATATTAGTAAGGACTAGTTTACTTCTAAACTAGGTACAAGGTTTTGAGAGGGAATACGTAAGACAGTCCAAAGAACAGCTCGAAAAAAAATTACCTTATAAATTTTTTAGTGCGATGAGTCAGTCCAAAGAGCAGCTCGAGCACACTTATTATTATTATCTGGATAGACAACATGCGATGAGACAGTCCAAAAACAGCTCGAATGCATTTGTGCGACCAGTATATTATCCATACATATTTATGTAAACAAAGGCAAAGTCATTATTACAAATGAGGGTAGCGCGGCATAACAAGTGCGTGAGACCGTCCGATTATCGGCTCGAATGCACGTTCCGCTGCTTCGCTAGTATATCTACATAAAGATTAAATTATGGTAAGAAAAAAATTTACCTTCATCATGTGTACTTGATTCAGAATCACCAGATATCGTTCTATATTTCTATCATAACTAATGTCTCCTTTACTGTGCTTCCTTTTCGGCATTTCGTAAATTATATTGGTGCGAAACAATCGCGATAACGTGATGAACGGTTGAGCACTAAAATGCGAATGACAAGCCGGAGTGAGCGGACCGACAGGGACGAGCGGGATGGAGTATTCGTCATAGTAAAAAGTTTATTTTATCTACTCTAAACATTAGTGCATGAACGGTGGCCCTTTATGCGTACTACATGTAGCAAATAATTCTTATTTTCAGGATACTTATTTCGAGAACGAGATGCAAGTATAATTGACATTATTTACAAGTATTTTGAGTTAATTTTGACGGTTGACCGAGCTCTTAGCTATTGCTAATTTATTTGAGCTGTTTTCAGCATTATATATATAAGAATAATATAAGAAAACACACGGCCAAAATACTTGGCATATAAAATATTTAATAATTGACGACTTTTTGAGAGTTTCGTTTGGGATATCTTCCAAATTCCTGTTTATTCCTGTTTGTATCGTCGCCGCATAACATCCCGCACGACCAGCAACAGAAAGAATCACATTCTTTGGATAAATAACACATATTTTATATTAAAAACATTACCTTACCAAAATTTTTTGGTGTTTTTTCTAAATTTTGTTTGACAACTTATCTTAAATTCCGTTTATTTCTGTTTGTAATACCTCTGCCCACCTCCCCGCACGTCCCTGCAACAGAAAAAACACAGATTTTTACATAAAAATTCAAAAAATCACTAAAATAAGGCATTTCAAGGCCACTCGTAAATCCACCTAAGTCCTCATACGAAAACAACAAAGTGTTGATTTCGATCGATATTATTTACAAGTATTTTGAGTTAATTTTGACCGTTGACCGAGCTCTTAGCTATTGCTAATTTATTTGAGCTGTTTTCAGCATTATATATATAAGAATAATATAAGAAAACACACGGCCAAAATACTTGGCATATAAAATATTTAATAATTGACGACTTTTTGAGAGTTTCGTTTGGGATATCTTCCAAATTCCTGTTTATTCCTGTTTTTATCGTCGCCGCATAACATCCCGCACGACCAGCAACAGAAAGAATCACATTCTTTGGATAAATAACACATATTTTATATTAAAAACATTACCTTACCAAAATTTTTTGGTGTTTTTTCTAAATTTTGTTTGACAACTTATCTTAAATTCCGTTTATTTCTGTTTGTAATACCTCTGCCCACCTCCCCGCACGTCCCTGCAACAGAAAAAACACAGATTTTTACATAAAAATTCAAAAAATCACTAAAATAAGGCATTTCAAGGCCACTCGTAAATCCACCTAAGTCCTCATACGAAAACAACAAAGTGTTGATTTCGATCGATATTATTTACAAGTATTTTGAGTTAATTTTGACCGTTGACCGAGCTCTTAGCTATTGCTAATTTATTTGAGCTGTTTTCAGCATTATATATATAAGAATAATATAAGAAAACACACGGCCAAAATACTTGGCATATAAAATATTTAATAATTGACGACTTTTTGAAAGTTTCGTTTGGGATATCTTCCAAATTCCTGTTTATTCCTGTTTGTATCGTCGCCGCATAACATCCCGCACGACCATCAACAGAAAGAATCACATTTTTTGGATAAATAACACATATTTTATATTAAAAACATTAACTTACCAACATTTTCTGGTGTTTTTTCTAAATTTTGTTTGACAACTTACCTTAAATTCCGTTTATTTCTGTTTGTAATACCTCTGCCCACCTCCCCGCACGTCCCTGCAACAGAAAAAACACAGATTTTTACATAAAAAATCAAAAAATCACTAAAATAAGGCATTTCAAGGCCACTCGTAAATCCACCTAAGTCCTCATACGAAAACAACAAAGTGTTGATTTCGATCGATATTATTGACATTATTTACAAGTATTTTGAGTTAATTTTGACCGTTGACCGAGCTCTTAGCTATTGCTAATTTATTTGAGCTGTTTTCAGCATTATATATATAAGAATAATATAAGAAAACACACGGCCAAAATACTTGGCATATAAAATATTTAATAATTGACGACTTTTTGAAAGTTTCGTTTGGGATATCTTCCAAATTCCTGTTTATTCCTGTTTGTATCGTTGCCGCATAACATCCCGCACGACCAGCAACAGAAAGAATCACATTTTTTGGATAAATAACACATATTTTATATTAAAAACATTACCTTACCAACATTTTTTGGTGTTTTTTCTAAATTTTGTTTGACAACTTACCTTAAATTCCGTTTATTTCTGTTTGTAATACCTCTGCCCACCTCCCCGCACGTCCCCGCAACAGAAAAAACACAGATTTTTACATAAAAAATCAAAAAATCACTAAAATAAGGCATTTCAAGGCCACTCGTAAATCCACCTAAGTCCTCATACGAAAACAACAAAGTGTTGATTTCGATCGATATTATTGACATTATTTACAAGTATTTTGAGTTAATTTTGACCGTTGACCGAGCTCTTAGCTATTGCTAATTTATTTGAGCTGTTTTCAGCATTATATATATAAGAATAATATAAGAAAACACACGGCCAAAATACTTGGCATATAAAATATTTAATAATTGACGACTTTTTGAGAGTTTCGTTTGGGATATCTTCCAAATTCCTGTTTATTCCTGTTTGTATCGTCGCCGCATAACATCCCGCACGACCAGCAACAGAAAGAATCACATTTTTTGGATAAATAACACATATTTTATATTAAAAACATTACCTTACCAACATTTTTTGGTGTTTTTTCTAAATTTTGTTTGACAACTTACCTTAAATTCCGTTTATTTCTGTTTGTAATACCTCTGCCCACCTCCCCGCACGTCCCTGCAACAGAAAAACTTACAAATTTTTACATAAAAATTCAAAAAATCACTAAAATAAGGCATTTCAAGGCCACTCGTAAATCCACCTAAGTCCTCATACGAAAACAACAAAGTGTTGATTTCGATCGATATTATTTACAAGTATTTTGAGTTAATTTTGACCGTTGACCGAGCTCTTAGCTATTGCTAATTTATTTGAGCTGTTTTCAGCATTATATATATAAGAATAATATAAGAAAACACACGGCCAAAATACTTGGCATATAAAATATTTAATAATTGACGACTTTTTGAAAGTTTCGTTTGGGATATCTTCCAAATTCCTGTTTATTCCTGTTTGTATCGTCGCCGCATAACATCCCGCACGACCATCAACAGAAAGAATCACATTTTTTGGATAAATAACACATATTTTATATTAAAAACATTAACTTACCAACATTTTCTGGTGTTTTTTCTAAATTTTGTTTGACAACTTACCTTAAATTCCGTTTATTTCTGTTTGTAATACCTCTGCCCACCTCCCCGCACGTCCCTGCAACAGAAAAAACACAGATTTTTACATAAAAAATCAAAAAATCACTAAAATAAGGCATTTCAAGGCCACTCGTAAATCCACCTAAGTCCTCATACGAAAACAACAAAGTGTTGATTTCGATCGATATTATTGACATTATTTACAAGTATTTTGAGTTAATTTTGACCGTTGACCGAGCTCTTAGCTATTGCTAATTTATTTGAGCTGTTTTCAGCATTATATATATAAGAATAATATAAGAAAACACACGGCCAAAATACTTGGCATATAAAATATTTAATAATTGACGACTTTTTGAGAGTTTTGTTTGGAATATCTTCCAAATTCCTGTTTATTCCTATTTGTATCGTCGCCGCATAACATCCCGCACGACCAGCAACAGAAAGAATCACATTTTTTGGATAAATAACACATATTTTATATTAAAAACATTACCTTACCAACATTTTTTGGTGTTTTTTCTAAATTTTGTTTGACAACTTACCTTAAATTCCGTTTATTTCTGTTTGTAATACCTCTGCCCACCTCCCCGCACGTCCCCGCAACAGAAAAAACACAGATTTTTACATAAAAAATCAAAAAATCACTAAAATAAGGCATTTCAAGGCCACTCGTAAATCCACCTAAGTCCTCATACGAAAACAACAAAGTGTTGATTTCGATCGATATTATTGACATTATTTACAAGTATTTTGAGTTAATTTTGACCGTTGACCGAGCTCTTAGCTATTGCTTATTTATTTAAGCTGTTTTCAGCATTATATATAAGAATAATATAAGAAAACACACGGCCAAAATACTTGGCATATAAAATATTTAATAATTGACGACTTTTTGAGAGTTTCGTTTGAGATATCTTCCAAATTCCTGTTTATTCCTATTTGTATCGTCGCCGCATAACATCCCGCACGACCAGCAACAGAAAGAATCACATTTTTTGGATAAATAACACATATTTTATATTAAAAACATTACCTTACCAACATTTCTGGTGTTTTTTCTAAATTTTGTTTGACAACTTACCTTAAATTCCGTTTATTTCTGTTTGTAATACCTCTGCCCACCTCCCCGCACGTCCCTGCAACAGAAAAAACACAGATTTTTACATAAAAAATCAAAAAATCACTAAAATAAGGCATTTCAAGGCCACTCGTAAATCCACCTAAGTCCTCATACGAAAACAACAAAGTGTTGATTTCGATCGATATTATTGACATTATTTACAAGTATTTTGAGTTAATTTTGACCGTTGACCGAGCTCTTAGCTATTGCTAATTTATTTGAGCTGTTTTCAGCATTATATATATAAGAATAATATAAGAAAACACACGGCCAAAATACTTGGCATATAAAATATTTAATAATTGACGACTTTTTGAGAGTTTTGTTTGGAATATCTTCCAAATTCCTGTTTATTCCTATTTGTATCGTCGCCGCATAACATCCCGCACGACCAGCAACAGAAAGAATCACATTTTTTGGATAAATAACACATATTTTATATTAAAAACATTACCTTACCAACATTTTTTGGTGTTTTTTCTAAATTTTGTTTGACAACTTACCTTAAATTCCGTTTATTTCTGTTTGTAATACCTCTGCCCACCTCCCCGCACGTCCCCGCAACAGAAAAAACACAGATTTTTACATAAAAAATCAAAAAATCACTAAAATAAGGCATTTCAAGGCCACTCGTAAATCCACCTAAGTCCTCATACGAAAACAACAAAGTGTTGATTTCGATCGATATTATTGACATTATTTACAAGTATTTTGAGTTAATTTTGACCGTTGACCGAGCTCTTAGCTATTGCTAATTTATTTGAGCTGTTTTCAGCATTATATATATAAGAATAATATAAGAAAACACACGGCCAAAATACTTGGCATATAAAATATTTAATAATTGACGACTTTTTGAGAGTTTCGTTTGGGATATCTTCCAAATTCCTGTTTATTCCTGTTTGTATCGTCGCCGCATAACATCCCGCACGACCAGCAACAGAAAGAATCACATTTTTTGGATAAATAACACATATTTTATATTAAAAACATTACCTTACCAACATTTTTTGGTGTTTTTTCTAAATTTTGTTTGACAACTTACCTTAAATTCCGTTTATTTCTGTTTGTAATACCTCTGCCCACCTCCCCGCACGTCCCTGCAACAGAAAAACACACAAATTTTTACATAAAAATTCAAAAAATCACTAAAATAAGGCATTTCAAGGCCACTCGTAAATCCACCTAAGTCCTCATACGAAAACAACAAAGTGTTGATTTCGATCGATATTATTTACAAGTATTTTGAGTTAATTTTGACCGTTGACCGAGCTCTTAGCTATTGCTAATTTATTTGAGCTGTTTTCAGCATTATATATATAAGAATAATATAAGAAAACACACGGCCAAAATACTTGGCATATAAAATATTTAATAATTGACGACTTTTTGAAAGTTTCGTTTGGGATATCTTCCAAATTCCTGTTTATTCCTGTTTGTATCGTCGCCGCATAACATCCCGCACGACCATCAACAGAAAGAATCACATTTTTTGGATAAATAACACATATTTTATATTAAAAACATTAACTTACCAACATTTTCTGGTGTTTTTTCTAAATTTTGTTTGACAACTTACCTTAAATTCCGTTTATTTCTGTTTGTAATACCTCTGCCCACCTCCCCGCACGTCCCTGCAACAGAAAAAACACAGATTTTTACATAAAAAATCAAAAAATCACTAAAATAAGGCATTTCAAGGCCACTCGTAAATCCACCTAAGTCCTCATACGAAAACAACAAAGTGTTGATTTCGATCGATATTATTGACATTATTTACAAGTATTTTGAGTTAATTTTGACCGTTGACCGAGCTCTTAGCTATTGCTAATTTATTTGAGCTGTTTTCAGCATTATATATATAAGAATAATATAAGAAAACACACGGCCAAAATACTTGGCATATAAAATATTTAATAATTGACGACTTTTTGAGAGTTTTGTTTGGAATATCTTCCAAATTCCTGTTTATTCCTATTTGTATCGTCGCCGCATAACATCCCGCACGACCAGCAACAGAAAGAATCACATTTTTTGGATAAATAACACATATTTTATATTAAAAACATTACCTTACCAAAATTTTTTGGTGTTTTTTCTAAATTTTGTTTGACAACTTACCTTAAATTCCGTTTATTTCTGTTTGTAATACCTCTGCCCACCTCCCCGCACGTCCCCGCAACAGAAAAAACACAGATTTTTACATAAAAAATCAAAAAATCACTAAAATAAGGCATTTCAAGGCCACTCGTAAATCCACCTAAGTCCTCATACGAAAACAACAAAGTGTTGATTTCGATCGATATTATTGACATTATTTACAAGTATTTTGAGTTAATTTTGACCGTTGACCGAGCTCTTAGCTATTGCTAATTTATTTGAGCTGTTTTCAGCATTATATATATAAGAATAATATAAGAAAACACACGGCCAAAATACTTGGCATATAAAATATTTAATAATTGACGACTTTTTGAGAGTTTCGTTTGGGATATCTTCCAAATTCCTGTTTATTCCTGTTTGTATCGTCGCCGCATAACATCCCGCACGACCAGCAACAGAAAGAATCACATTTTTTGGATAAATAACACATATTTTATATTAAAAACATTACCTTACCAACATTTTCTGGTGTTTTTTCTAAATTTTGTTTGACAACTTACCTTAAATTCCGTTTATTTCTGTTTGTAATACCTCTGCCCACCTCCCCGCACGTCCCTGAAACAGAAAAAACACAGATTTTTACATAAAAATTCAAAAAATCACTAAAATAAGGCATTTCAAGGCCACTCGTAAATCCACCTAAGTCCTCATACGAAAACAACAAAGTGTTGATTTCGATCGATATTATTGATGATTAAACGAACGTACTACGTGACGTTCTATCATAATTATACGTAGCATCTCGTTCGAAGAAATAAGTATCCTGAAAATAAGAATTATTTGCTACATGTAGTACGCATAAAGGGCCACCGTTCATGCACTAATGTTTAGAGTAGATAAAATAAACTTTTTACTATGACGAATACTCCATCCCGCTCGTCCCTGTCGGTCCGCTCACTCCGGCTTGTCATTTCGTTAAGAGATAAAAGGTATCTGAAATACCTCTTATGTATAATATACAGTTGAAAGTTACGTGTGGGATGAAGCACAGGCCCATAGGGGTGTGAATGAGATTGCCACCTGCGTTTTCCAATACCTTAAAAAGATTTCTGAAGGGCAAAATTCAATGGACGTTGTTTTTTACTCAGACAACTGTGCTGGCCAGCAGAAGAATAAGTTCATGATGGCTATGTATCTCTATGCTGTGCAGAACCTTCCAAACATAAACTCCATTACACACAAATTTCTCATTAAGGGGCATACGCAGAATGAGGGAGACTCAACCCACTCTCAAATCGAACGCCAGGTAAAAAGGCAGTTGAGAAGCGGACCTATTTTTACCCCAGAAGGATTTATAGGGGCGATCAAAGCTGCAAGAAAAAAGTCAGAGCCAATACATGTGAACGAATTATGTTATAGAGACATTTATGATTGGAAAGCTGTTCTTAATCAAATGAATTTTGTAATTCACAAGGATGAAGATCAAAACGTCATTAAAACTTCTGAAATTAAAGGGATTCGAGTGCTTAAAGATGATCCCCATGCGATCTACTATCGTACGTCTTACGCGGATGTAATGAAGAGAGCTGTCGTAATAAAAAAGAAGCCTGTTAATGAAATCCAACTTAAGAACGCTTTCAATAGAAAACCGGGGTTGGCCGAAAAGAAAAAAGCGGATCTTCTTTCACTACTAAATGGTAACCATATTCCTGGCTTTTACAGAGCTTTTTTTGAAAGTTTGTAGTTATTTTCAATTTGATACATTACAAGGCTAAGCCAAATTTTAATAATTTAACAGTTATGAGACTGATTTTATATGACTGATGAATCTCACTAATGTTCCTATGTTTGTTATTGTGTATTGATAATTTAAGTACCTAACTGTGATTTAGTTATGTTATAAAGTTCCTAACGAAATTAGAACTAGATAGGTCTTACGTTATTTGATCTTCTAATAGCTTACGAAGTTGTTTTTTGCAGTGTTACATTTTTACGGGTGTTTTTAATTTGATACGAATTTTTTAAAGATTTTTTATAAGAAATGTGAGTATTAGTACCTTCTACTAATACTAGATAATCTTACGTAAAAGTTTACATTAGTGCCTAATTAAATACTAAGTCAAAGTGTAATTTAACGTAACAAAGTGTACGATTAAAATAGTTACCACTATGTTGAATGATTATAATTATTCCAAAAAATAAAAAAAGTTTCAAGAATATTGTTTTATTTTCATATAACTTAGTGAAATGTTAATCTTTACATCATCTTCAACGTGACAACTAAACTTACTACCTTGTAAACTTCCTTTTTTTCTAGAACAAGGTGACAAATTTTCCATTTTTTTTTCAAACTGAGTGAACAAGAGTGACAGTTAGAGCGAGACACTGACCGCACGTTTGTTCGCGAATCCTACTTTTGAAAATCCTAAACTCGAGTAAAAGTATCGATTAAGCTCAAAAAAAATACATAAAAAGTTTCCCTATAGTGAGCCCTACAGTTCGGTGTATGTGACAACCCTGTGAGATCTGTGATAGTGTCTAAATTGTGTAAAATATAAATCTAACAGCTGATTTTAAAGCAAGTAATCGTGGCGGTTGACCTTGTACGTAGTGCGGTCACTCACCCGGTCAGCTGATTGCTTATTGGCTGGAAAGTTGTCCTGCATCTATCGGCTCAATACAACTGATACCGACACAAAATTTCACGTTGTAGACTTAAGCACGCTTAGCGCGTAGCTTAAACCCTCCGCCTGCTAATACATACGTCCTGGGATCGATCCTCGGCTCGGTCGAATATTTTTGCATTTAAATATTTTTTGATATTTTTAACATGTCATCTGAAGAATATTGCGCTGGTTGCAATAAACCTATTACCGGCAATATGCTGAAATGCAAGGAATGTGGGCAATTATATGATTTGCTTTGTGCAAATGTTACAGAAGATTTTTGTCTCGCAAATAAAGCAGTGTGGGTCTGCGTACTGTGTAAGAGTAGCCGGCCACGGGGTGACAACTCGAATACCCCGGTGCGTGGAGCCATTGACGGTGTCCATCGCACCCGTGGGGCCGCTTGTCTAAGCCCTGAGACTATATTAAATGACAGCTTATCTATTGCACATAATGAAACCCTTGAGATAAGCGAAACACAGTTGATTTTAATGGAGTTACGCCTGTTCAAAGAAGAGCTCAGAACTACGCGGTTGCAAATTCAAACATTTAATAACACTATGTGTAGTCTTGCCCTTAGAATGGATGAATTTGATGCCAAAATCAATCAGCTGGATGCACGGGTCAGCAAAATAGAAGCCAGTCTAACTAACACAGCTGATTCGCAAATAGCTGATACAATTGAACAGTTAAAGGCAGAGTTGAATGACCGGGATCAAGATCTTCTGTCTAACGATGTAGAAATATCGTGCATACCTGAAGAGAAGGTCGAGAATCTGGTACACGTACTCGGAAAATTATGCATCAAGCTAGGAGTACCAATCACCGAACACGAACTGGTGAGCGTCACACGAGTTGGTAGAAGTGTGGAGACAAGCGCCAGCCCCCGCCCTCGCCCTATTGTGGTACGTCTTTTGCGGCGAACAACCCGTGACCAGTTGCTGAAGGCGGCGCGGGTCAGGCGCGGCATCACCACCGAAGGGACCGACCTGCCCGCTCCAGTCCGCCGGTTCTATGTCAACGAACGGCTGACTAAACTGAACCGGCAGCTGTTCCGTCTGGCGCGAGACACTGCACATAGACTCGGCTGGAAGTTCGTTTGGACGAAAGATGGGAAAATCTTCACTCGTCAGCAACAAGACTCGTCCCGCTATCGCATACGTTCAGAAAATGACCTTCGTCGGGTTTTTGGAACCGATATTGTTGGTTCTACTATTAGCCAAACAAAATCTTAACTTTTATATTAACCATAGTATTTATAGCACCATAAAAACACCTATTTTAAACTTACATATTTATTTTCACTTTACAAACAAATATTTCAATTGCACTTCACTTGTAAAGCGTGTATCACATAATAATGTTACTATTATCACCACATCATGTTTAATAATAATACAAGTAGATCTAGTCTATTTCTTGGTTATACATCACTTCACGTTCACAATCCTTGTACACTACAAAGTTATTGTTACGAGAACTGCTAATTGTTCGATATTTAATATGAGATTTAAATGCTATTTTACTAATTCACAGGACAATTATAGGTTATTCAGTTGTTTGCACTTTTTATGGTATGTTTTAAGATATGAATTTGTAGGAAAAATGTGTAATTATTCAATTTTATTTAAGAAACCAGCGCTTTCTATGATTATTGTGTGCTGCAGTATTGATAACTGGCGGCCAGAGCGAGACGATAGGCACACACTCACACTTGCATGCTTTTGTTTGCGTATTACGTTTACAATTCCAATTGATATTCGACTGACTCATACTTTTGGGTTGTTTTATTTGTTTTTGACTACTTTTGCCGATCTTATTATAATTTTTTACTGTCATAATGGGTTCTAATAAGAATAAATTATTGTGTTTGTCTCTTTATAACGCAGGATCACTTAATACCGGCCAAGACGATTTTATTTATGCAATGTTACGTAATTGTGCGGATATTGTCGCTATCAATGAGACATGGTTGAAAAAAGGCCAAGAAGCGCTTGCGCCGAACATTCCCGGTTACCGCCTGCGTCTCGCGCCCCGCCCCTTGCACATGCGCAGGGGCGTGGGTGGTGGTTTAGGATTTTATTTAAAAAATGGTTTAAGTGTGCGTTATTTACCGAGACCTAATGACCTCATTGAACAAATGTGGTTGTCTACGCGAGTAGCGGGTTTCCGCCTAGTCATAGGCACTGCGTACAGACCTGAATGGGTTAATGTTGACACATTTATCGACGCGTTAACTGATTCGGTCAATTACTTTTCTAATTTTGATTACACTGTTTTCTTGGGGGACGTTAATATCGACATGTTGATGAAGACTAATTGTAATACTATAAAGTTCCAACAGTTTTTGACATATATGAACAAGTTTTTCTCTGGCTAAGCCAAGGTTTAAACCTAGATCGTTCTGTTATAGGCCCTATAACAACTTTGATTTAGACGCATTTAATAAAGATTTATATGCCACTGATTGGAACGTAATCTCCACATTGCCTACAGTTGACTCGATGGTTGAACTGTTTAACTCTATGATAATTTCTCTTTTTGACAAGCATGTACCCCAACGAACAATAAGGATTAAAAACAACCACTCTTTGCCATGGGTAACCAATGTCTGTAGCCTTATGATAACTGAGCGCAATACTGCACATGAAGCGTTTCGTAATTCTCGCTCTGATAGTAATGGTAAGTATTATAAGGAATTGAAAATGATGGTTAAAAATGGTATTGCCGCTGAAAAGCGGGCATATTATAATTCCATAGTAAATTCTCAGGTTAAAAATTCAAGTGTTTTTTGGAAAAATATTAAAAATAAAATTCTTTTAGATTCTTCTAGAGATACAGTTCTACCACAAATTTTTAGCGATCCTAATAAAATAAATTCACATTTTTTAAACATACCGGGACATACTTTAGATGTTGCAACGGATATATCGTTTTTCAATAATAATAAATTTTCATCCAATTCTTTTGACCTACAATGTTTAGCATCAATGGAAATATCTAAAATAATTATGTCTATAAAATCCAATGCCATTGGTGTGGATGGTATTTGCAGAGAAATGATTATGTTCTCTCTACCGTGTACATTAAATGCAATAACTTCAATTATTAATAAATCAATTACCTCTGGACAAGTACCAACACAGTGGAAATCCTCTATTGTGACACCCATACCTAAAACAACTAACCCCGTTGATCTGAAGGAACTGCGGCCAATAAGCATCCTACCTTTTATGTCAAAGCTTCTTGAGAGGGCTATTAGTGATCAGCTGAGTAAATTTGTTGAAGCTAATAACATCTTGCCTCTCCGACAGTCCGGATTCCGTAAGGGACGAGGTACAGTAACAGCGCTTTTAGATGTTACTGACAATATTCTTGCAGAGCAAGATAGAGGGCGCTGCACTATATTAGCCTTACTTGATTACTCACGCGCTTTTGACTGTTTGAACATACCGCTTCTTCTTGCCAAGCTATCTTATTATGGTCTAAGCCAATTATCATTGCTTTGGTTTGGTAGTTATCTGAGCGATCGAGTCCAGGCTGTGAAACTAGTTAGTAATGACGGAACTTCAATGTTGTCTGACCCAATGCCTGTTACTCGCGGGGTTCCCCAGGGTTCAATACTGGGGCCTCTTCTTTTCATAATCTATTGCTCAGATCTGACAAATGTAATAAAGTATTCTGACTTTCACTGTTACGCTGACGATGTTCAAATTTACATTTCTGAAGAGCCTGATAAAATAGATCAAGCTGTGGACAAGCTAAACGCAGACCTGAACTCAATTGCAGACTGGTCGTCCCGAAATTATCTAGTTTTAAACCCAACAAAATCGTTGTACATGGTCTTGGGTACCAAACGCCAAGTTAATAAGTTGAGTAGAGATCCTAATGTTTTAATCAAGGGAACTAAAGTAAATAGAGTTTACGAAGCGAGGAATCTTGGTATCATTTTTGACAGCCATCTGCGATTTGAAAAGCATGTGTTAAATTTAATTAAATGTTGCTTCTACCGCCTGAAAATTCTTTATAAGATAAGAAACCAATTATCCGAAGCATCGCGTATGACATTGTGTGAATCGTTGATCTTATCAAAATTAAATTATGGGGATATTGTTTACGGTCCAAGACTACTTGCACGAACTCAACGACTCATACAAAGAGTTCAGAATGCTTGTTGTCGTTTCTGCTTTAACATCCCACCTAGAAGCCACATAACTCCTTATCTTAATGAAAAAGCCATCCTTAATATGGAGTCCCGGAGGTGGCTGCATCTGGGTGGGCTGGTTTTTCAAGTCATCAAAACACAAAAACCGGAATATCTGTACTCGAAACTTCGTTTCTCTCGTAACCCAGGTCCTGGTCGCTCAATAAGGTCTGAGCTTCTTTACCACGACCATAAGACGGCTGCATTTAGGGGTAGCTTTCGTTATTTGGCAACGAAGTGTTGGAACAATATACCTCCACCGGTCCGTAATGTACAAAGTAAATTTACGTTTAAAACCAAGTACAAGTTGGTTATTTTAACTAAACAAACTGAAGGTATACCAAAACACTTCGTCTGCCAAAAATAAGCACTCTTACTTGACCCCTTTGTTAATACTGCAAGATAGATTGTATTACCACCTCAACGATATTACCTAATTTACTACTCGACACTATAATTGTATTTGCTATATTATGAAAACGATTCATGTGGTCTACGCCTCGCTCTGCTTGCTCACTACTATGTAGGTTATGGCTGAAAATCAACGTTTGCTCGCCTTGAGCAAATCTCACGTTGAGCCTCGACCATTTGACGTACTGCAGCACACACAATGTGCAACTGTATATTTTTTTGCAACTTATATTCTCTGCATTATATTGTAACTGTTTTATTTTGTATTTCTTTATTATTGTGTGTCTGTAGTCGGAAATAAATGTTTTTTACTTACTTACTTACTAAACTATATTATTAAACTAATTTACTTCCAGATGTGTTTTTCTTGTTTAATATTTCATTTTATTATTAGTTATACTATAATCCATTCATACAGAATAAAACAATCTGGACAAAAATTTAAAAGTTATGCCCATTTAAAAGTTTAAAAGTTGTTTTCTGTAAAATTAGGGTTTTTGAGATGTCACAGTGTCGTCGCAAGTGGACGATATCATTTCCATGATTTTGTTGACGAAATCTGTGGGTTTTTTGGGTTGGGTGGGTAAATGATACTTATTTCTTCGAACGAGATGCTACGTATAATTATGATAGAACGTCACGTAGTACGTTCGTTTAATCGTCAATTATACTTGCATCTCGTTCTCGAAATAAGTATCCTGAAAATAAGAATTATTTGCTACATGTAGACGTTCAGAGCTGATTGAGGAAATAAAATCATGTTTGATTTAAAATTTAAACACAACTAAGTATTATACATAAGTTACTTCACTCTTAATTATAATTATATTATTAGTAGGATAAATCAAATCACTGGTTGATTTTGAGATCTTAGATTGAATATTTATAATTTTTTGTAAAAATCTCGATCAGATTATCAGTTCATAATCAATGAACCATTAAAATATATGAATTTTATGATGTACAATTGATGACATTTTATAAATGTTGAAATACAGCTCTTTCCAGAAAGGTTTTTTTTTCAGGGTTATACTATAATCGTTATTTTATTATTATTATTATTATTATTTTTTATTTAAATAAATTTATCAAAAATTTGTAACGTGCCGTGCTGTAACCACCCTGCAGTGTTACGAATAGCAGCAACACTGCACCTGAGCCATGAGCTCGCGACGCAGAAGCGTGGCGAGTGCTGTGCGCCGTGAAGGTGTGCTCATGTCTATACCACACTCTTTTAGAGTAGTTTTGTCAAATGGCTTTGTGATGTTACGGGTTAATGTAGTTTTTAGAAAACTATAAATAGCTGTTCACCATATCTTATTATTCTTATTATATTCATTTATCTCAGATAATGTCAATCCATATCACATTAAAACTAGATTTAATTTAAACTCTTTTGGTTGATGTTTAATATTTAAGAGTAGGGTTTTATAATATATTTTAATTGTGATTCTTGAGTTAAATTTATATCAATATCTTGACCTATATTTTCTTTCAAAATGTATGCACTCTAGCAGTTGCGAGAGTTAAATAATTTTTGTTAACCTGTTTAAGTTAATGGTGTCATTATGAAAGCAAGAGCTTAGAAAATCTAGAACTTTTAAAATGTACCATGTGGTGTGAAACTTTGGCATTCAGGGGCATAGTCTGTAGAGTCCCTTAAAAATCTGATTACCTTGTGGTCTGACTAAATATGAGAACCAATAAACAGAGACATTGCTCCTCTGCAAATGTTAAGCGTTCCATATTGTACGCCCTAATTTGATATTTTTGTTAAAAACTATATAATAGTTGGAACCGAACTTTCAAAAACGTTTCAGTTATTTTCCACGTAAAAAATATACCATTTCCACAGACAACTATCGTAATGTTTAAAAGAATTTAAGTTGAATGACGCCAGCAGGCAGGCATCAGCCAACGGACGAAGTATACCCCACCCTTCGTCTCAGCAGGGCCGATTCCGATTCCGGCAGCCAGCGTAAGGTTTTTGTTTATTTTCCCTTCGCCGCAATGGGAAATGATATAGTAATATTTAAACCTAACGTCTTCGTTAGGTTTAAATATTACTATTCCGTAAATAAGGAGTTTATGAAATAACAGGAACCACGGTTGTGTAGGCCAACTGAGAACGACTAATATTTGGCCTTTTGTTTTGTCAACAATATTTTTTCTGAGGGTTTTCAGGATAATAGAAAACGGAGGTACGAGTAATGCGCAGGAGTTTTCACTCCAAGACAAAGAAAATAAAAATATCGACTTCAAAAGCGTCGGAGTATTTTTTCCAGTACATATGTATAAAGGTCGCAATTTAATTTATAAGACTCGTTAATCGATCTATTTGGGCAAGGCCAAATGTATTACATAATTTATTAAAAAATGATTTAAGCTTCCATTCTATATCGGGATGTCAACGCAGTGACTCCAATCAGCAATTCAGTTTTCAAATGACTATCTAAGTAGCAAAAGACAGATTATTTACAATGCACACTGCCATATTCTTTTTGAAAATTGTTACGGCGTAATAGGAAATTCCATTCTATAATATAACTAATAACGGTCGTGTTATTGATGTGTAAAGTGAAGTCTTCGAAATTTTTGGCAAATATTTTGAGTGTGAAAAATTCAGCTAGCTTTAGTTGGTTAATGTGTAGATTTTTCTCATCCCTAACCACTAGCGGTATCTTCTGCACAGGCTGATCCCCACCCCGTTGTTGAGGCGACAGAATACAACTCAAGGCTATAATTATCGTTTGGAACTGTTTTGACAGAATTATATAGCCTGGAGCCACCACTCTAAGTCCGGCCGTATAGAGGATGGTATTTAAATACTGAATTCACTCTGCTGCTTAATGAAAACCTAATAATATACTCGATAGATGCCTTCGACAAAAACCTTCGAGTTAGGCAAACTGTCGGATTTTACTTTTTTGAAACTTCATGAAGTGTTTATTTCTTTGATAATGCAATCTTTTTTGTCGCATGGTAACTGAACGTACAAGTTGTGTATATCTATTACAAATCCTAGGGATGTGTATTGTGTAGACTAAGTGAAGACGCTCGTTTTAACATTCAAAATGAACCCAAGGCTTGTGGGAAATATTATAATGATTTCTACGTTATTTTGACAGGAGTTATACATATCCAAAATTAGGAACAGGTCATCTAAATATATTGATGGCATGTAGGCTTCAGCTCTTAGGAGCTATACAATCAGTTTCATAATCTTCGTAAGTAATAACGGTTAAGCCGATCGGAAATGCGTTAAATTCATTTACATGTTTGTTAAATATAAATCTAGGGCTTATATAGTCATTTTCATTCATTTTGATAAAACAGTAGGCGTCTTCAAGTTTGAGATAAGTAGGATTAATAATAATATATATATATTTTAATTAATTATAAAACGCATCTTTCCGTTTGACTTGGGTCTTAAGAGCATATCCGAAATTAATTAATACTTGCAAGGCATGCAATTCGAAATCGCTCCGATTTTCTGAGATCCTCACAGCTGACAGCTGCATTCATTTGTAAGAACTCTTTACAAGAATATTTAGGAGTTGGAGGCAATTTTGAAAAGGTTGATTAAAAAGATTATGATTATGATATAAGATTATGATTATGATATTATATCCATGATAGGATAATATTGGCGTTTGTATTAACGTGGCCATTGATTATATTGGACAAGCGACCTGCATAGTTTACCTCCATTAGGCTCGGCGATGGCTGGTGTGTTTCAACTGCTGTGATGACCTCCTTCATGAGCTGTTGTGCTGATTCCGATGATGGGCAGGCGGTCGCGTTTTCTGTGATGTTATCGGCGCCGGTGGTTTCCTTCCTGGACCCGCCGGAGTTTTTAAGTTTAAGAATCGTTTTAAACTTTGAGGGCTGTGGTTTCTCATAACTGTTGTTATAGGTCTTTATTTCAGAACTTAATTTGTTTACTCCTTTGCAGTTTTGAGATCTGATAATGTTTCCCCACATAAGAGTTTAATTATTTTTGAGGTCAGATGTACTAAACATCCTCCTTGCGACAGAATTCGAATGTTGTACGTCGCATAATATTCGATTCGCATCCATGAGCCTCTTCAGAAGTTCATTATTACTACCCTACTGCTCAGCATTTGGGAAGTTACGGATGCTATGCATGAGATCGCCGATCCAAGGCGTTTTTGTTTAGTTTCTAGTGCTTTATCCCGCGATATCAAGTTTCTGATAAATCAGCTTTTATTTCGGGATTCAAAGCTAGTGCACCCAAAAGGGTTCATTTTTAAGGTAGGATTGTTGCAATTCTTTTCTAGCCTCTTTTGTTAACCCACAAGTGGTAATATGTTGCAATCGGCTCGCTAATTCTTTATGAATTTCTTATCCGAACTGGATTTTATTAGCAGAATCATCTCCATTTTTTTTTCTAACCCTTAATTATATATTTTTGGTTTTCCAGAACTAAAGGGTCATTGGACATTTCATCTGCTTAAGAAGTTATTAAGAACATGTTATCTTGAGTCATAGGCACAGGGTGTAAATCCACCTAAGTCCTCATACGAAAACAACAAAGTGTTGATTTCGATCGATATTATTTACAAGTATTTTGAGTTAATTTTGACCGTTGACCGAGCTCTTAGCTATTGCTAATTTATTTGAGCTGTTTTCAGCATTATATATATAAGAATAATATAAGAAAACACACGGCCAAAATACTTGGCATATAAAATATTTAATAATTGACGACTTTTTGAGAGTTTCGTTTGGGATATCTTCCAAATTCCTGTTTATTCCTGTTTGTATCGTCGCCGCATAACATCCCGCACGGCCAGCAACAGAAAGAATCACATTTTTTGGATAAATAACACATATTTTATATTAAAAACATTACCTTACCAAAATTTTTTGGTGTTTTTTCTAAATTTTGTTTGACAACTTACCTTAAATTCCGTTTATTTCTGTTTGTAATACCTCTGCCCACCTCCCCGCACGTCCCTGCAACAGAAAAAACACAGATTTTTACATAAAAATTCAAAAAATCACTAAAATAAGGCATTTCAAGGCCACTCGTAAATCCACCTAAGTCCTCATACGAAAACAACAAAGTGTTGATTTCGATCGATATTATTGACATTATTTACAAGTATTTTGAGTTAATTTTGACCGTTGACCGAGCTCTTAGCTATTGCTAATTTATTTGAGCTGTTTTCAGCATTATATTTTTGGGTTTGGTCAGAATAAAATCCACTTTAATTTTTCACAAAATTCCCACACTTTATTAGCTTGTAATATTCCATGTCTTGCCTAGACTAGTGCCACCGTTCCAATCCCCGGCCGTCGCGTTCCGCCGTCGAGCGCTCGAACCCTACTTGACAACTTGGTCTCACTCCTCATTGGTCGGTGCGCTCGACAGCGGTGGCGTGTGCGAGCGCCGATTGGCTTACGAAATAAAGTTAAATCAAACAATAAACCGGAAGTTGCCTTTAAATACATACTTTTAGGTCACGATAATACATGTAAAAATTATAATTAACAAAACTATGAATTTAGAACAAATTAAACATTTGATTAAAATATACATAGATTAACTTAGTATCTATATTAACCTTACAGCTCGGCCATCCTACTTGAAGCAAGTCCTCTCGCTTAACAATCGGACAAGATATATATTAATTATTAACTTAATGATATTAATTATTAACCTCATATCAGAAAAGCAGAAACAAAAGACCACTTCAAACGAGCAACTAAAAACTTCTATCTTGATAAATTATATACATAACTTATCAAACCATCCCTTTTATTCATATATATTTGTATGTATATATGTATGTGTGTGTGTTTTAAATATAAAACATATATTTGGAATTGTTTTTGTTATATTTTTGATTGTTTTAATTATGTACCTTACACTTTAATATTGTAACTCTTTAGATTAAGCCACTTTTATACATTCTTGCGCGCCAACTTTTTATCCCAAACCTGTCCGAGGTTGGCAGGTAGAAAATGCCTTGGCACTAAGCCCACCTTTTGTACAACTCTGTATTTATACTGTGCAATAAAGTATTCCTAACAATAATAACGATTTCACATTTATTTTTTTCTTACAGTTACTATGATCTACTTGATATTTATTTTAACTATTTAGATTAGACGGTGGAGGCGCCACTGTGCCTATGTAAACATTGTCTCTGTACTAAATAATTACAAGAAATTGAAAAAGTGAAAAATATAAAGCAAAAACTTAATAAATTCATAGATAAACTGTCAGTGCACATCAACAAATGTTATTTTAACTATTTAGATTGACATTCGAATAAGTTTTAAATAAGAAGATATTATGAAAATGTTTTAAAAAAAAATCCGTCAGAAGAATAGGAAAACTAACAAACAAAGTGAGGTCTATAACTGTAACCTTTTGCACGCTGGGTATGAAAATACAAATCTTAAAAAAAATCGACACCATCTGAAAGATTCTACCACCTACCTAAAGGAAGATTTCACACCAAAGATATTGGAAAAAAGGAAAGAACTTAGAATTCAAGCAACGCAAAGAACAAGGTGAAAATATTGCTATAAGGTATGATAAAATCATAATTTTGAACATTGAAAATCATAAGAAGACTAGCTTTCCAAAATATTCCAAACTAAATATGCCGTCTACAAGTAATCGTAAACAAAAAAAAACAAAACTCATCACCGGAAGCTATTACAAAGATTGCACACAAAAAAAATGTTCTAAAATAATAAAAAAAAAAACAAATCCATAGAATCCTACATACAATCACGGAATATAACAAATACACCAACAGCAGAAGTCACGAGTGACACTGAAAGTGATGACCAACAACAGTAGCAACTAGTGGTCTCCCTCCATAATAATAATAACAAACATATCAAGAAACAAAATAAAGAAGAAAACCATAACTCTCCCAAAATGGCTGGTCACCATGGGAGAAGATGACCACCACCCTCCATTTATCCACAAAAACATAAACCAAATAACATAACATATATTTGCACATTAAATGTAAGATCTCTAGTAGAAACCGGTCGACAAGAAGACCTTGAACATGCCATCCGCAACATTAAGTGGTACATAATAGGATTATCTGAGGTAAAAAAAAGAAGGTACACATATAATTGAATATGAGTCCAATATTTTTCTTTACACCGGTAAGAAGAGTGGAAGGAATGGCGTAGGATTTGTTGTGAAAAAGGAACTAAAGAAAACTATAATAGATTTCCAAGCCATATCCGACAGAGTAGCAAGACTTGACTTACGCTTTAAAAATAATAATCTGTGCTTGATACAAGTCTACGCGCCTACCGAGAAAAGAAACAAGATATTGATGGGAGATTTCAACGCCAAAATTGGTCAACGCTGTTCTAATGATTCTTCGGTGTTAGGACCATGGGATACGGGTCACGAAACAAACGAGGCAAAATGCTCATCCACTTTTGCCTAGAGAACGAGCTATACATTATGAATACTCATTTTAAGAAGAAATCGAAGAACAAAATGGACTTGGCGCTCTCCGGACGGAAACACACTTAGTGAAATCGATTTCTTCATTACTAGTAAATCTAACACTAAAGTTATACAGAATATTGAAATAGTAACGACCACACAACCAACAGACCATCGAATGGTACG
The DNA here is from genome assembly GCA_929108375.1 of Gymnoscelis rufifasciata. Classification (NCBI taxonomy): domain Eukaryota; kingdom Metazoa; phylum Arthropoda; class Insecta; order Lepidoptera; family Geometridae; genus Gymnoscelis; species Gymnoscelis rufifasciata. Next base: position 572,678 of record OV815319.1, on the reverse strand, counting down.
GGCTACCCTATCTCTTACTACTACAATAAGAAAAGACAGAAAATCATTTAAAATTAAACGGCATGTACTTACAAAGCGGACGTCCAGTCACTCCAAACAAATTTTGTGAACTTATCAAAAACAATCACAGAAAAACCTAACATCCAAGAACAATATGAAAAGATTGACTAACAATAAAGAATGGATACAAACACTGAAAGACAATACAGAAGGAAAGATCACAAACAGAAAACATATCCTAAAAAGTCTCAACAGATTTTTACAAAAATCTATACCGCCAGAATAAAAATCAATGTCAACCTCATAACAGACCTGTTAACCAAGCTCACTTAGATGAAGTACCACTAATCTTAGTAATTAAAGTAAAGAAAAACATAAATAGTTTAAAATCCATGAAGAGCCCGGGAGAAGATAACGTTATCAACGATGTACTAAAAGCTATGTCTGAACCACTCGCACCTTTGCTAGCAAGTTTATTTAACAACATCATCCATACACAACATTTTCCGGAACAATGGGAAACATCAATTATAACCTTACTCTTCAAAAAAAAACCCACTAAACATAAATAACTATAGGTCAATCAGCTTATTGCAATCAACGTATAAGCTATTCACCACTATAATAATTAATAGACTCAATAAAATTCTAGACTTCGAACAACCTCGTGGCAGGCTGGCTTTATAAAGAACTATTCTACCATTTGACCACATATTTACTATAAGACAAATCATAGAAAAATATTTGGAATACAGAAAAACGCTATAAATAGCCTATGTTGACTATTCCAAGGCATTTGATACAGTACACCATAACCATCTATGGAAGGCATTGATAGACCAAGGAATACCATACAACTATATTGAAAGAGGTCTCGTGGTCGCTCTCCAACAAGGTGGTCGGTCCTCATCTCAAAATTGACTCAGTCCACCATTACCGACTGCTCCCGCACCGCAACTAACAGGGAACAATGGCGGCGCATTGCAAAAGCAGCAACCCAATATAAGGACCCCCCATAACCACGACCACTCTGTCAAGAGTGACCGACTAAGAAGGGAGATATTAAAATAATGATTGAAATCCATAAACGCAGTAAAGCCACTGTCAGAATAGAAACCAAAGGCGACGTGTTCCAGCTGGAACGAGGTGTGAGACAGGGGGACCCGATTTCACCAAACCTATTTAACTCTCTCTTAGAATACATATTTAAACAACTACAGTGGTCGGGCCTTGGTATAAATATAAACAGTGAATATTTGAACCATCTACGATTTGTGGATGACATTGCCTTAATAAGTGAGACACAGTGACCTACAATATATGTTAGAGACCCTACAATATATGTTAGAGGCCAATAGAAATGTGAGTTTGTTTTCGCCTCGCATACGTTTCACCATCGTCCTCAGTTGAGTAGCACTCCTTACTCTCCCCGTTATTGTTCGACATTTCCTGAAACCTTAAAGTCAACCCATCCCACAGGGATTTGACTTTCCTGTGCCCACCTACTTGGGACTTTCCTTCTGTGGGCCCCTATCCTCGGGACTTTATTTTGTCGTACCCTCCAACCTTGGGTCTCTCCTTCTGTGGGCCCCTATCCTCGGGACTTTATTTTGTCGTACCCTCCAACCTTGGGTCTCTCCTTCTGTGGGCCCCTATCCTCGGGACTTTATTTTGTCGTACCCTCCACCTAGGGTCCTTCCACTCCGTTGCCCATCACCTCGAGCTTCTCCTGCATCCTCATCCATTGTATCTGAAACTTCCAGAAAGCAGCTTAACCGGGCAAAAAATAATAAATAAGTAAATAAATTGTCTAAACAAACCAAAAGAAAAACATTTGCCTTCCCACCCAGTTGACCTTTCAACCCATTTGACCTTTCCACCCAGTTGACCTTTCAACCAATTTGACCTTTTTACCAATTTGACCTTTCGACTCATTTCACCTTTCAACCGATTTGACCTTTTGACTTATTTGACCTTTCAACCCATTGGACCTGTTTGACATTTCGACCCATTTGACTTTTCGACCCATTTGACCTTTCGACCCATTTGACCTTTCGACTTATTTGACTTTTCGACCCAAATGACCTTTCGACCCAGTTGACCTTTCAACCAATTTGACCTTTTTACCAATTTGACCTTTCAACCGATTTGACCTTTTGACTTATTTGACCTTTCAACCCATTGGATCTGTTTGACCTTTCGACCCATTTGACCTTTCGACCCAAATGACCTTTCGACCCATTTGACCTTTCGACCCATTTGACATTTGAACCTACATCATCGTAATACAATTGAACTACGTATTTGAGATTTTTAACACAATCTAGGTTCTATGTTATGAAAACTTGATACTAATACTAAAAAAATAATAGGATTATGCAAACATCACACAGCAAAATCCTTAAATATCTTTATAGGCATGGTTCATCAACACTATCTACCATGTAGTGATATATTAATAATACATTTATCGTTTATTATACTTATGTATTTTCTCCTATTTTTTTCTTATTTAATGTATGTATTTATTATTTATTTTTATTTCTTTTTCATATTATCTATGTATATGCTATGATCTTTGTGCACCGTCTTTGGTGTTCCTAACATATCCTATCCATCAAAAGGTTGCCTGGAAGAGATCGCTTTAAGTGATAAGGCCGCCGATTGTACAACGTATGTGGCTATTGATTGTTATTTTTAAGTTAGTCTGTAAGCATTGGTGTGCAATAAAGTTATTATCTATCTATCACACAGCAATATCTAACCCCGTGGTAAGCTCTAAGCTCGTGTTATGGTTACTTTACATCTGATATATTATATACTAGCTGACCCGGCGAACTTTGTTCCGTCTTAGACGCTATAAATGAGCAGATTCTTGATTTCATTAAGTTAATTAAATCAAAGTCATCCTCTTTTGAATATATTTTCAGCACGCATTCAATCAATTCTATGTCAAATGTCTTAAAGTTACATTAAAAAATTTAATAATTTTATATGGTGGTTAAGTAATTTTAAATTTTCTAATTTTCCGCGCAATTTCCTTTATTTTTTTCTTTCATAAGAACCTTCTCCTGATAATAACGAACAGAACAAAAAAAAAGAATTAGCGAAATCGGTCCAGCCATTCAGGCGTGATACCGTGACCAAGGGTAATAGGGATTCATTTTTATATATATAGATAGTTTGAATATTGATTTCTTACAAGTATCAAATTGTCATCTATACGTCAATTACATAGCTTTCATTTGCGTTTTGTTATTCCAAGTCTGATTCTTTTTTGTTATAACACGTTTTATAGTGACTGACGTTTCATGTCAAGTCACACGGGAACGCTGTCGAACGGGATGAAAAGTATCTTATGTCCGTCTCCTGGCTCTAAGCTACATCCATACCAATTTTCACCCAAATCTGTTCTACCGTTCTTGAGATAGCTCAAGAACGGTAGAACAGATTTGGGTGAAAATTTTACCTTTAACACTTATAGAAGTGGTGTAACTAACACGACTTTCTTTTATATATATAGATATATAGATATACCTACATAAACAGATTATTAAACTCGAAGGAGAAAGTGCTTGTAAAACAAAGAAACACTGGAGCCCTTGACCGGACCCGCGCCGCTACTAGACTAAAGATCGGTTCTAGACAAGTTTTGGATTCATCGCATGTTAATTTTATTTAATTAAACGATTTCATAACCAAAACAAAGTACTAAATTGCTAGTTTGTTCTTCCGAAGTCAATAAGAAATGGTAGATAGGCAAAATTTAAAATTTAAATATATATTATTAACTGGAAAAAAAAAAATATACTCAATACCCATACAAAAATGGGGAAAAGGATTAAGGACTTAGTAACTAATACTGTAAACTTACATGTAATACTAAAAAGGAAATCGAAGAGATAGAGGGAAAACAGAAACGATCTACCCGTTAAAATAAAATGTTTTTAGGAATTAAATCAATACTTACGTTTTTCCGAGCCGTGGGCGTTTTTAGAAGATATGAAATCCTCTCGTCTATCCCACTTCTGACCTTTTGGGTTTGGTCAGAATAAAATCCACTTTAATTTTTCACAAAATTCCCACACTTTATTAGCTTGTAATATTCCATGTCTTGCCTAGACTAGTGCCACCGTTCCAATCCCCGGCCGTCGCGTTCCGCCGTCGAGCGCTCGAACCCTACTTGACAACTTGGTCTCACTCCTCATTGGTCGGTGCGCTCGACAGCGGTGGCGTGTGCGAGCGCCGATTGGCTTACGAAATAAAGTTAAATCAAACAATAAACCGGAAGTTGCCTTTAAATACATACTTTTAGGTCACGATAATACATGTAAAAATTATAATTAACAAAACTATGAATTTAGAACAAATTAAACATTTGATTAAAATATACATAGATTAACTTAGTATCTATATTAACCTTACAATATATATAAGAATAATATAAGAAAACACACGGCCAAAATACTTGGCATATAAAATATTTAATAATTGACGACTTTTTGAAAGTTTCGTTTGGGATATCTTCCAAATTCCTGTTTATTCCTGTTTGTATCGTCGCCGCATAACATCCCGCACGACCAGCAACAGAAAGAATCACATTTTTTGGATAAATAACACATATTTTATATTAAAAACATTACCTTACCAACATTTTTTGTTTTTTTTTCTAAATTTTGTTTGACAACTTACCTTAAATTCCATTTATTTCTGCTTGTAATACCTCTGCCCACCTCCCCGCACGTCCCTGCAACAGAAAAAACACAGATTTTTACATAAAAATTCAAAAAATCACTAAAATAAGGCATTTCAAGGCCACTCGTAAATCCACCTAAGTCCTCATACGAAAACAACAAAGTGTTGATTTCGATCGATATTATTGACATTATTTACAAGTATTTTGAGTTAATTTTGACCGTTGACCGAGCCCTTAGCTATTGCTAATTTATTTGAGCTGTTTTCAGCATTATATTGTTAGAGGGGTATTTATAGGTTACTAAGTAAAATTACGTAAGACCACTCAAAAAATATATGAATCACTTTTACACAGTTTATTACAAATTAGTGTCTCACCTTAATACAGTCTCCATCAGCACACCACTACAACACTTTTCACTTTTAGAGGTCTAGTCGCTACGACGCGCAGAAAACAGAACGTCGTGCTGAAGTCGCGAGTCGTTAAAGTTAGGTTAGGTTTTGACAACCGGAAACGACTCAGTACTACAGCTAACCATTCACTTAGTTTTAATAAATTAAGCGATACATTTAAAATTAATTAACTATTGTATAAATAATAACATAAATTCTGAATATTTATGGTTACATTATATATCGTCGGCTTATTGCAAGAAGTCATTAACCGACAAATCCAAAAGTGTGGCAAAATCAGTTTTAAACTTTTTATGACTTTAAGAGCCCATATCATCAAAACTACGGCAGTTATCAATATAATTTAAACGCCAATATATAGTGATATTTAATTATTATATAAATAGCTGAAATCAGTCTAAATTTAATCATGGCAATTTTTTTAAAAGCTAAAAATGCAAAGATAATGATTTCTTGCGATAAAAAGTTTTGACTAAACTGGAGTTAAGTATTTCTGCAACAAAGTTATTAGTGGCCTCTTTCAAGTAATAAAAGACAAAATAATCTTAAAATAACGTCTTTTATTACTAAAAACTTAAGGAATTACCTTGTTTGTTCATAAAAACTTAATATAAATCTAAATTTAAAATTTAAGAAAAACCCCCGATTCCCATGCCCTAATTTCCTTAAACGTAAAACAACATAGTATTTTGTAATGTGGACGCGATGCGATTTCATTTGATACCCCACACTAGTATATTTGCAGATTTTCGGTTTTCCTTACCCACTCTCACCCCCATAACTTTTAAACGGCACAACCGATTCTCACGAAACATGTCTAAGAACACTCGCGCCAGACTCACCTTTCATACAAAAAAAACTAAATTGAAATCGCTCCACCCGTTCGGGAGCTATGGTGACACAGACAGACAGACAGACAGACACACAGACAGACAGACAGACAGACAGACAGACAGACAGACACGTCAAACTTATAACACCCCTCTTTTTTGGTCGGGGGTTAAAAATAACTAAAATGGCCACAGAAATCAATCAATCAGGAAATATTGATATTTCGGTAACTGTCACCTCATCGCTTCCTTTTTTCCCATCAACTTCAGACCACAGGTAGGTTCGCTAGGTTTAGGAGCCTTGGATGGTTGTTCAACTTTTTTGCAACACGTAAACAACATAAATCTTCGATTGCTTTATCGTTAATATTCGTATTAATAAAAATAGAAATACCTACTTAACTATTTAATGTAGAATTTGAAACCAAGATAGATTAGCTCATTTCTCAAATTGTAACGAATTAAACAAGTTGGTATTGAAACTTTAAATAGGTACCTAACTGGGTAGTAACCTAGGTATGTACATTATTTTATGTAATAATCATCTATTAATGAGAAACCAATATTCAATGTAATTATTACTACCAGTTTTGAATTGCATCTCATAGCTCTAAAATCATAAGTGTCTAAGTTTTGTAAAACCAAACTATGGAAATAAATGATTTTGTATCTTGTATCTCATAAAACTCGCCGGCAACTTATAAGTAAACAAGCATTACATGTTGGCTTAAATGTATGTGTGCAAAAGTCATTACATGCATTTTCCTGTATAATTTTACAATAACAAAAATCACTAATAAAACAATACATCATTCAGGCGATTTCAGTCTTGTATTAAGTTGTTTGCCATGTTTCGGCAAAAGTAATTAATGTGTATATAATGAATTCTATAAAAACGTTACTCGTTTTGATAGAAATCATTAAAAACCGTTAGTATTTTTTTTCCCAAATAGTATGATACGTCAAAACTAGTTAAGTGCAAATAATGAATTCAAGCAAAACTTAATCCACGGTTTGTAAACGTAAAAGCATTTTTAAAATGTTGATTATTATTATTATTATTTAGCCTCTATTGTCCCACTGCAGGGCAAAAGCCTCTAAAAAAATCATAAAATGTTGATATGTCACATAAATGAATTATGTATGAAAATAAAAATGACAATTGTGTTTTGTTTTCTTTTGGTAAAATATATTAATGTAAGTTAATGAATTTTATGAAACCAGATTGACCAAAAATGCAGTTATTGAGTTTATTATCAAGCCATAACTTCTAAGTTTGAAGAGCTACAAATTAGTGAGTTTTACCAAAATGTAGAGCTCATCGAGGCGAACTCATTGGTGTATCTAACGCAGTTAGTGACTTCTTGCGACTAATGACTTCTTGCAGTAAGCCGACGATATCATTAACATATAATTATTACCTAGCACTTTTGTTGAGATATTTCAAAGATCTTTTTTTTTTGTATTTGATGTTGAGATATTTGAATGTTTTTTTCACTATGCAGCCAGCAGTTTCATTAGTAAAGTAAAAGACTTCAGCTCATGCATCAACGGATGCCTATAATAGTTCCACAGCCTTAGAAGTAGATGAGTTTAATAACTGCGTTATAGTTTTCGGAATATTATAAAAAAAAAAACTTTCAAAAGCATTGGCAATATCATTGACTTTGATTGATCTTTGACTAAGATATTCATATTAATTTTTAACTTTATCTGTTGACTACGGCCTATCATTATTGATAAGCTTCCAAGTGGCTTTAACTTTATTTGAAGAGTTGATAATTTTATTCTTAGGAAAATTAGATTTTGCATTGTAGCATACTTGTTAAACAATTTTCCGTAATTCCTGACATTATGTGATGAATTTTTCATCATTTAGTTTAGATTCTCTTTCGGAGTACAGATCATATAATTTATTTCTACTTATATATAAAATACGTTCATTGGTTTATTGGTTATGGGTCTGTATGTAAATTCTAATAACTCATTATGACCTCGTTCAATATAAAACTTAACACTCTGAACATAGTGGTCTGAATTAAAATGTTTGACTACTATTTTACTGTTGGAGACTGAGAGGAAAATATGTTATTTATGCATAAAATTATTTACCATTATTATTATTATTATTATTATAAGCCCCCTGTGTCCCACTGCTGGGCAAAGGCCATTAAAACATATTAAAACAATTTAATTAATTAGTCTGTCTGCAAGAGGATTATTCATAATGTCTCCACATACAATAATACTTTTATTACAAGTAAATATTTTCAGTAAGGCCTCCTTGGTATCCTCCATGGTAGACTCGAAGGTTGCCCGATCCGCAATCGGAGCTCGATAAACGCAAACACAAATGTGACGCTTAAGTTCCACACAAGACATCACTCAACACGTCTCGTCACGTCACTTAGCAATATCTTACGTTCTTTAAATTTAAGAATGTTTTTAACCAGAATAACAATTCCGCCTCTAATAGCGGTACTTCGTTTGAAACTACTAGCACATGAATAATTACTGTAATATGGTATTGACTGATTACTTGTGATCCAGTTTTCTGAGATTTGCACATAACATCTACATTAAAACAATATCAAAATAATTCTAATTTCAGAATTTTGCTGGGTAAACCTTGGATAATTTGGTGGACTACAGGTAACTGCAAGTTTGCAAAGTCAGTCTAAATTATGGTCAGCTGACTTTGTTAAATTTACGCCCTCATTAGCAGAATAACTAGCTAAAGATATAGGGCTCGTCAGAAAACTTTGCTATAGAATTATAACTGTGCCACAAATATTGTATGCTAATATTTAGCAAGAACATTCTTGTTCTGGTTGTTAAGATACAAAGATATCTTTAAAGATATAATATCTTAAGATACCTCTCATCAAAAAAAACTGTTACTTATAAAAATATTAGAGTCCAAATATAAAGCGTCACTAGATACAAGATACAAAATCGTTTATTTCCATAGTTTGATTTTACAAAACTTAGACACTATGACGGCATGTCAAGTTGTAAAGTAGTAAATGTATATTACTTAAATGTCTATTTTGTTTTATACTCAATGACTTTGAGCATGGCAAGGCACATAATATAATCAATTTGCCTAGACCACATTCTAATTTTTGAAGCAATACCTCAAAAAGCTGTAAAATATCCAACCGCTTAATATTTGTTTAATCACTTAACTGTATCCTCATCAATACAATTCGTGATAGTACTAGTTGCAGCGTTTATAAAGCAGTTATTAATCACAATCTGTCAAAAGGTCATATAAAAGTGAGCCCACTCCGTTGCCAATCCTATCTGAATAAATCACAGTTTTCCGGGTCTGACAGCAGGTGTCCTGCTTTACCGTAGACTGTGTAGATGGTAAACCTAAGCCTTCAGCTCACATCGGAGAAGGCGAAGGCGCCGCCACAAGAGAAATGACTTCATGTTCCAAAGTCAGCGCCAACTCCTGTCCTGCGCCAGCATGAGAGGCTGAGTGTGAGGTGTCTGGCTGGTCCGTTTGAGTGCTGCTGCTACAAACTTACACATAAATGGATGTATTATTGACTAGGTCTACGTATTTACTAAGTTTATGGCAATTGTCTTTTAGCCTCTATCATAGCTTGCTGGTATTTACCAGACACATTTTGCAATTCCTTTTCTAAGGAAACAAATTTGCCTGACATATTATCTGTTTTGAATTTCTTCCTATCAAATTGTAGCAAGAATTTAATTCTTCCTCCATGTTCCATTTACATTTTTCTTTGCTTATTCTTGTATTATTTATAATTTATAAGTTGTTATTTCTGATTTCTTTATAAAATTAAATAATTGAACATATTTTTAAAATATTTTTTTGCTCTCTCTTATGACCGGTGTTAGGCTCAAGCGATGAGGAGAAGTAAGATCGTCTATGGGCATATTAACTGAGCATTGTAGCTCCGTTTGCAGATCCAAGCTAGCAAAACTCATCGTTGAAGTCAACGGCTTAGATAAGCGATCAAAAATATATTGTTTTTCATCATGTTTTAATGACATTGTATAATTATTTAGATTAACACGGTAGATGTAGTTCATGTTAGTTAAGTTTAATTAGGAAAGCATTGTCATTGTGATCTGTGAATTAAAATATGATTTAAAAATATTTGTTAACAATTAAGATCTCTCTCGCGTAGGGACTAGCTCCAACAGTATGGCCGAGCTGTAAGGATAACTATTAACTAAGTGCAGAATTTATAATGCATCCATTGTACTAAGTTATTTTATTCCGATAATGAATCATTTTAAATACTTGAAAAACGATACCATCATTTAAAAATAAATTAGGTTGGAAAGATTTTGTTGCAATAAAATATATCGTCGGCTTACTGCAAGAAGTCATTAGCCGCAAGAAGTCACTAACTGCGTTAGATACACCAATGAGTTCGCCTCGATGAGCTCTACATTTTGGTAAAACTCACTAATTTGTAGCTCTTCAAACTTAGAAGTTATGGCTTGATAATAAACTCAATAACTGCATTTTTGGTCAATCTGGTTTCATAAAATTCATTAACTTACATTAATATATTTTACCAAAAGAAAACAAAACACAATTGTCATTTTTATTTTCATACATAATTCATTTATGTGACATATCAACATTTTATGATTTTTTTAGAGGCTTTTGCCCTGCAGTGGGACAATAGAGGCTAAATAATAATAATAATAATCAACATTTTAAAAATGCTTTTACGTTTACAAACCGTGGATTAAGTTTTGCTTGAATTCATTATTTGCACTTAACTAGTTTTGACGTATCATACTATTTGGGAAAAAAAATACTAACGGTTTTTAATGATTTCTATCAAAACGAGTAACGTTTTTATAGAATTCATTATATACACATTAATTACTTTTGCCGAAACATGGCAAACAACTTAATACAAGACTGAAATCGCCTGAATGATGTATTGTTTTATTAGTGATTTTTGTTATTGTAAAATTATACAGGAAAATGCATGTAATGACTTTTGCACACATACATTTAAGCCAACATGTAATGCTTGTTTACTTATAAGTTGCCGGCGAGTTTTATGAGATACAAGATACAAAATCATTTATTTCCATAGTTTGGTTTTACAAAACTTAGACACTTATGATTTTAGAGCTATGAGATGCAATTCAAAACTGGTAGTAATAATTACATTGAATATTGGTTTCTCATTAATAGATGATTATTACATAAAATAATGTACATACCTAGGTTACTACCCAGTTAGGTACCTATTTAAAGTTTCAATACCAACTTGTTTAATTCGTTACAATTTGAGAAATGAGCTAATCTATCTTGGTTTCAAATTCTACATTAAATAGTTAAGTAGGTATTTCTATTTTTATTAATACGAATATTAACGATAAAGCAATCGAAGATTTATGTTGTTTACGTGTTGCAAAAAAGTTGAACAACCATCCAAGGCTCCTAAACCTAGCGAACCTACCTGTGGTCTGAAGTTGATGGGAAAAAAGGAAGCGATGAGGTGACAGTTACCGAAATATCAATATTTCCTGATTGATTGATTTCTGTGGCCATTTTAGTTATTTTATTAAGTTTTTATGAACAAACAAGGTAATTCCTTAAGTTTTTAGTAATAAAAGACGTTATTTTAAGATTATTTTGTCTTTTATTACTTGAAAGAGGCCACTAATAACTTTGTTGCAGAAATACTTAACTCCAGTTTAGTCAAAACTTTTTATCGCAAGAAATCATTATCTTTGCATTTTTAGCTTTTAAAAAAATTGCCATGATTAAATTTAGACTGATTTCAGCTATTTATATAATAATTAAATATCACTATATATTGGCGTTTAAATTATATTGATAACTGCCGTAGTTTTGATGATATGGGCTCTTAAAGTCATAAAAAGTTTAAAACTGATTTTGCCACACTTTTGGATTTATCGGTTAATGACTTCTTGCAATAAGCCGACGATATTGCCCCCCCCCTTCTGGCTTTCATTTTTAACAGCTGTGTCGATGTTGGGATCTTCCCGGATCTCATAAGTATGGCAAGCTTGTCTCTCTTCATAAATCTGGTATTCAATTTGATCTTGAAAATTATCGGCCTATCTTAGTTCTTCCGTAATGAGTAAAATCTTTGAAAAAAAAAATATTTTAACACAACTTTTAATCACTTTGATCGCAACAGACTTCTGCATAGCAACCAGTTTGGCTTCCCCGAAGGTAGGTCAACTACTGATGCTGAAACATTATTAATAAAGCACATTTTAGAGCGCAGAATACTATCGACGTGTACTGTGATCTCTCCAAGGCCTGTGTCTGAAAATTATAAATTAAATTCTTGTTAAAAAATAAAGCATTACGGCATTCACAGCAAAGCCCTTGAGCTTCTATATTCCTACTTGACCGATAGAATTAAAATGGTTCAAGTAGATAATGAAAGATCAGGATCAAAAATTCGATTTAATGATTCCACAAGTATCAATACTTGGGCCTCTTTGTTTTAGGTATATGTAAATGATCTCCCGTATTTTGCTAAAGACCTTTGTGGCATAGTCTTATTTGCTGATGATACTTCTTTCTTAAAATGATGATATCTTCTTTCGAATAAAAATAATTCGGACGATTTAAGTAACTTACTGTCACAAGTACTAAATTGGTTTACTGTTATTAATTTACTGCTAAACACAGAAAAAAAACTAATTGTATTACATTCAAACTCCCTCATGTTACAGAATTTGCTACAAAAATCATATTAAACGATGGAATTCTCGAGCTCGTTGACTCAACAGTGTTCCTAGGTTTACATATTGATTCTGATCTACAGCGGAAACTCCAAATAGCAGACCTTGCAGGTAGACTTAATGGAATATATCACAGATGAGGGTACGGCTAGACTGGTTTACTTAGCCACTTTCATAGTATTAACACGAGAGGCAAGGAAAAATTACTAATTCCTACCTTCAGACAAAAAAAAAGAAAAAACTAGGCAAATAATTTATGGGCAACTCTTCACGTTTTTACAATTAGCTTCCTTATAATATAACAGAACTTCATATTAAAAAAAATTAAATGTTAAACTCGTATTAGTTAACTATATTATTATAGTTAGTTATAAGAACTCCAAAATTTTCCAAAACCCACAGAAAGCTGTAAGACATATTTTCAGTCATTAAACATATTAACGTTGCCGGGGCTCTACATTTTCGAGGTTTCCGTCTTCGTTAAATGTAACCTAAATTTATTTGAAAAAACCGTCACACACACGCAGTAGACGGGATGAACATCGCCTGTGCTCTGCTAGAGCAAACACAGCACTAGTGAGCAAAAGTTTTTAGGAATGGCACCTAAAATTTACAATAAAATACCCAAAAATATAAAAGAGTTACAATTGACAATGTTTAAGAACGAACTCCGTAAACTTTTGACCACTAAATGTTATTATCACGTAAATGAATTTTTGACTGATAAATAAAATTATAATAGAAATTGAATTTAATTGAATCTGACATATAGAATGATTTTACTTATAATATTAATTATAAGTAATTGTAATTTCCGTAATTTTATCTGTTTTTCTAAATATTTTCCTTGAATTATTTACATAAAATATTTGCATGCTCTAAATAAACAAAACATGTATGGAACTGTAACAACTGAACATCTATTTGTAATTAAATTGTAACCCATGTTTGCAAATAAACATTATTCTTATTCTTCTTATTCTTGATTGTAATAACTACAAAATTGTAATAACTGATAAAGCTGTGTTGTTCTATTTGCTTTCTCAACTCAGTATAAAACATTAAAGCGAACTGTCAAGACAATGTTTTTTTTCATAATATTTTATTTTTGTTTTAAAAAAAAAAATTAGTTTTATTAATTTTAAGTTTACCCGTCCATGTATGCCATGTGCTTCTAAGGAAAAAAAACAAAGGTTTTAACTCTGACTTTGACTTGGCTGCTAGAGTTGCTAAAACGACCGACGGTGCCTACGCCTAGTCTCACGCCTTACTTCGACACAGCTTGAAGCCCCTCATGGGCAATGATCAGGCTGATAATTTCGAAATATCTTCGTTCTTATAACGGTATCCCCTCGTAATGAATCATCGCCCCTCATGATCAATGATCGGGTTTATAATTTCGAAATATCCTCGTTCTTATAACGACATAACCCTCGTAATGAATCATTGACCCTCATGAGCAATGATCGGGTTGATAATTTCGAAATATCATCATTCTTATAACGATGTCGTTGATCCTGGTGGTTATTTCAATAAATATTTGTTCCTATAACGACTTTCCACTCCGGCTGAATCACCACCCACATGGATATGTACGGGGGACCGGGTGATGCCTGGTTCAACTGTCTCGATATGTCTGAAACTCAAAATAAACGATTGAGCTGTTGTTCGATACATGTATGGAGTTTTCTGTATTACTAGTGGGCCGCCCCAGCCTCGCACGGGTTTTTATTCAATTTCTTTCCCCGGCAATTATTCGATTTTTTTTCCACCTCCTAAATTTTCCCTAGGCCTCCACGAACATTTTAAGACTAAGACAAGATAAATCCGTTCAGCCGTTCTTGAGTTTTAGTCAGACTAAAGAGCAGCAATTCATTTTTATTATTTGAATAAAGATTAATATTATTATGTTGATACAACTTAAACAAATTATTTCGACCAAATTAGGTACCATAAAAACGGTTTTTGTGAGTTAATCTTAAAAGATAGACATATACTATCGCGGACTGTTTTTTAGATCATTAAAAGAGCTATTATTCTTTAATACATATTTTTTTTGTATCTTGAACCGTTTTCACGGCGCACGCAACGGAAGGCTTCAAAGATGAACAATTTCTCCCGTTTTTTACACATTTACCACTATATCTTTGCTCCTATTGGTCGTAGCGTGATGTTATATAGCCTATAGCCTTCCTCGATAACTCGACTATCCAACACAAAAAGAATTATTCAATTCGAACCAGTAGTTTCGGAGATTAGCGCGTTCAAACAAACAAACAAACAAACTCTTCAGCTTTATATATTAGTATACATAAGTCATTGGTACACAACTTTTTGTTTGCCATTAATTATGATATAGATGATAAATCTGGACAAAAATCACGAGTGCTATCCCACTTCTGAGCTGTTAGAGGGGTATTTATAGGTTACTAAGTAAAATTACGTAAGACCACTAAAAAATATATGAATCACTTTTACACAGTTTATTACAAATTAGTGTCTAACCTTAATACAGTCTCCATCAGCACACCACTACAACACTTTTCACTTTTAGAGGTCTAGTCGCTACGACGCGCAGAAAACAGAATGTCGTGCTGAAGTCGCGAGTCGTTAAAGTTAGGTTAGGTTTTGACAACCGGAAACGACTCAGTACTACAGCTAACCATTCACTTATATAAAATCCTTTATTCTTGTACTGATATTTGCGATATTTGCATTAAAAATCCAATTTTAGAATTAACGTAAATTTATTTTCTTTGTCTGTTACACTCAAGCGCCGAACAGAAAGTGAGTCATTCGAATGGCCGTCCGTAGCGGGTACAACCAAATACAAAGTAGCTCTGCGTTCCGTGCTACGTTTATCCACAGACTGGTTCCCAACATACTATAGATGCTTGCTATTTATTGTTAATATAGTTATATTTACATGATGAGCGTTACAGTCGGCCATCCGTAACAAATAACGAGTCCCTTCGTTACATCAATAGGTACAAAACGAAATATGTAAGTATGTATAGAAAAAAAATTTGTTAAATCTCCTTATTACACACATAATATTGCTTAGATTTACCTAATAATGTAAGTGTACATTCTGTACATACCTACACTACAATGTTAACAAAAAAATACAATTAATAATGTCTAGCTAGATAGAAAGAGCTACTTCGAGTTCATTGAATTTGCACCTCACATAACACTCATGCTGGTACAAGCTCATGTATTATATGGGTACCCAAAGCTAGACAGAAAGAGGTTCTTCGAGTCCATTCACTACTTTCTGGTCTTGGCTTTGAACCTCACATAACACTCATGCCAGACCAAGCTCATGTATTATATGGGTACCCTACGAGTGATTACAAGAGTCGCATAACAAAATTCCTCAGTTCATCTTTTATAACAATTTTCATAATTTGTGATACTGATTTCATAACTAGCTAGATAGAAAGAGTTCCTTCGAATTCATTGAATTTGCACCTCACATAACACTCATGCTGGTACAAGCTCATGTATTATATGGGTACCCAAAGCTAGACAGAAAGAGGTTCTTCGAGTCCATTCACTACTTTCTGGTCTTGGCTTTGAACCTCACATAACACTCATGCCAGACCAAGCTCATGTATTATATGGGTACCCTACGAGTGATTACAAGAGTCGCATAACAAAATTCCTCAGTTCATCTTTTATAACAATTTTCATAATTTGTGATACTGATTTCATAACTAGCTAGATAGAAAGAGTTCCTTCGAGTTCATTGAATTTGCACCTCACATAACACTCATGCTGGTACAAGCTCATGTATTATATGGATACCCAAAGCTAGACAGAAAGAGATTCTTCCAGTTCATTCACCTCTTTCTAGTCTTGGCATTGAACCTCACATAACACTCATGCCAGACCAAGCTCATGTATTACATGGGTACCTACCTACCCTACGAGTCATTTTGTCACATAAAAAAAAGAACCTCGGCTCATCTTTTATAACGTATTCAATTCACATCTTATTTATCAGTATTATTATACATAGGTATATTATATAGTCATTATAATCACATTAAATTGTTGGTATTTACAATTAAAATCATATACTGTTCCCTCACTCACATGAGTCATTTTAATTACCTATAGTTATAGGTATTCAAATATACGTTAAACTTAAAATTAATAACGAAAAATACCAAATTATTGAATAATCTCATTTCGTATAAAATTATATAAAAATGTTAATTTTTTTACTAATATGTATGTGTCATCTACTTTTAGGCATTATTAATATGTTTGACATGAAATTAAATGAAATTGTTTATTTTGCGAGAATACATAATAATTATTAATACAATGTCAGATCTTAAATAATAGTTTATGTCAATGTATATATAGTTCACTATCATCGCTGAAAGAACTAGCAGGTGCGTTAAAAATTCAACCAAAGATTCTCTTCGCTGTAGCAACCCGTATCATATGTGTATAACTACGGCACTGTGTAACGGGTAGGTACTCCGACCAGTACCGTGTAACGAATCCTTACTGTTACGAATACATAACGTTACTCGCATTTTTCGTAATAAATCGGTACCAACAACACTGTTTTAGTATGCGCTTGTATCCTTGATGCGGTATCAAATAATACATTGACACATCATGACTTGAGTTGTTAATGTTAAATATTTAAATTAACTTAGTCATTTTCAAAATAGTAAATCCATTGCAAATTTAGGTTCGTAAACATTTTACAAACATTGTACTTTTTAAATCAAACTAAATTTAGAATAACTGAACATAATTAGGTGAAAATATGGGAATATAAAAAACATTACGCATTTGATTATGTAATAGATAGGTAAATAATGTTTTCACAAATTACAAATTATATCTGTACGTGAACGCGATACGATGTGATTCGTTACTCGAACATAATGCTGTATCAAAAGTAACCAGTAACGTACCGATATGAAAGTAACGAGTATTAAATGGTACAGTAAAGAGTATTAAATGGTACAGTAACGAATACATAATTATTTTTTTTTATCGTTATTATTCGCATCGAAATTCTAACCATCTAAACTAACCTCGCCACGGCGTCTTCGCTTCAATTTCTTCTACACTTGCAACTACGAGTTACGCCTCGTACTAACGACATCTAGTAGAACATCCTAGGACTATTTTAAATTTAGAATTTTTTTGTTTCACCCTATAAGTGGACTATCTGAAAAACATACCTTTCATTAGAATATGTATCATAGTGTAATAATGTAGGTATGTATTGATTGTTGTAAAGTGATTATTATGTGTATATTCTGTTGGTGTAGCCTATTATAATAAATAAAAATAAAAGGCGTATTAAATGTTCTCACGAATAAAAACATAATATACCAATATAAATTATCTCACACTACCAATGTGAATAGTTAAAAACAAAATAAATTAACAATAAAAATATGTGCTCAGCCGCCGGCCGCCTGGCCGTACTCGCACTTGAACAGAATTTGTATAAATCAAACTATTCACACATATTATTAAATCTACTGCCTGCTCGCGACAAAAATAATTTTATTGGTAATCCGTACCAGCTTATTAAACAATTTAATCTAGTCGCTTTATGGGGAACATAGATTTTATCTTTTGCAGTAAATTGGGAGAGTTTAAATAGTTTGCAGGGACAACGATTTCCTTACGATTCGAATGAGAAACGATATGGAATTCTTTTTTACATAGCTCAAGATAACAAGTTGAGATGTATGGGATTTTAAGTTAGAGACAAAGGTTTACTTATTAAACCATCAGATGGATTTCCTACTTTTCATCACCCAATCAAGACTTCGGTGGTAGTTTTGCTCGTAATGTCGTGCATCGAAGTATTTATAACGAGACAGCACGTATTTTTTTGTAATAAACTTCCTTCGTAACAGTTTTAGATCAATTTTATTATACCTAAGTATTTATTTATATATATATCTTGACTAATCTTAATATATATAAATCTCGTGTCACAATGTTTGTCCTCAATGGACTCCTAAACCACTTAACCGATTATAATAAAATTCCCACACCATGTGCAGTTCGATCCAACTTGACAGATAGGATAGTTTAAATCTCAAATTATAGTCGCCATTTTAATTTATTGCTAATTATTTGTCTGTTATTATCTACAGGTTAACAAAAGTGTAAAATAAATGTCTTTCTAAAGGTTGTCTATGATTTTTCTTGATAAGCTATTCATACGTGGTGGTAATATACTCTTTGAGCTATTGTCTATGTCTCGAAAGTTCAATATTCAACATAGTTTTTAATCATTTTATTTCTGACATGAGTTTGAAGTACTCAATTATTATTTTTATTTTTTTTGTTAAAAGCGTCCGCGAAATAGCGGATATTATCTATATTCTATATATAAATAAAATTGAATTGTTGTTCGTTAGTCTGATTAAAACTCGAGAACGGCTGGAACGATTGAGCTGATTTTGGTTTTAAAATGTTTGTCGTAGTCCAGGGTAGGTCTAAACGGTGAGCAAATAAGGAAAAATTGCCGGGAACTTTTTTTTACCCGTGCGACGCCGGGACGGGCCGTCAGTAGGTATATATTATTTTAGCCTAAATACGAAATCTATATGATGATCTCTGACTTGCTTCTCGCTTAAGGTATGGTCTAATAGTCTTAAAGCACCAAAACTATGTATACCTACGATCAATGTTTAATCTTAAGATTACAGATACAGACAAACCCTATTTTATAGAATATTATATCTGCTAGTCAAAAACAATCTTTGCTTATTCGTTCAACTGTCAGACGTTGTTGAAAGAAACAGACGAGACAAAAATAAAATCTACGTGCCTAACACTAAAACTGATTTTATGGGCAAGAGCATTTTTCGAATGGCGCCTGCTATTCTGAAATCTCTTGAATAATCTAATCTTTACCTTCCTTGTCGGGTGTTTCAGAAGATTTTAGTGACATTGCGTAATAAAATGTTTTACTAAAGTAAACATGATTTCATGACTGACAAAAATGTCTGTAAGATAATGACTTTTTAAATTGGTTACTAATTATTTTTATGACTTAGATTTTTTTTCTTACTATGATGATTACTGATGTGCCATAACTGTTTAATGAAATTAATTTAATGTTACATTTATTTAATACAGTTTTTTTGTTGGTTTTTTTTTTATTATTTTTTTTTAATTCAATAATGTAATTCTAATTTTATAATTGCATGCCTGGACAGATAAAATACATTGATCCATGTACGATTTAAGCCATAACATCGCTGTAACATGTCCTTCATACCCTAAGGTTTGTTGTAAGTAAACTCTAATAAGGTTAAGCTCGTCTTTGTACATATCCTATGTTACTACCTAAGATTTGTATTTGTTTCTGTTTACAAAAAAATAAATTATGAATTTATTTATGAAACTTTAGCATTTTAGGGAATCAAATAGAAGTTCGAATGCGTTGTAATGTTTTTCTAAACCAAAGTGATAAAATCATCGTGGCAAGCCTTCAGTGCCAAACCTTCCTGGAAATTCCGAAACATGTTGAGTTTTCAGTCCACCTGGACGTATAGTATTCTCATCGATTTCAAATCCTTGTGTCTGATTACGCGCCGGCTCTGACAACGTGATCGTTGACGGCTACCACCTCGTATTGTCCTCGTCGCTCAGAATCACGTCCGGGCTTCCTCCGCAGAGGTGGTGTTTCATGCTTTCGTTCATTATGATTACCTCCGTCACCCATCTCCTGAAACTTGAGACAATGCCCACGATGTATTTGGTCTAGGTATCATAGATTTACCTGAGGTACCGACAACTATTGTACCGATATAAAATGCGGTTGCTATTACAACAAGGATGATCATCGTTTTCACAAATTGACAAATTGATTTGATTTTATATATCAAATTCACCTATCACAGTGTTAGTTACCACATTCCTCCGAAGCGGCTTAACCGATTATTATGAAATTTTATATGCATATTCAGTAGGTCTAAGAATCGGCTACTATGTATCTATTTTTCATTTATATTAATTTTACAACAAAATCCTTTTATAAAGTGGGGTGTTCAAAAAAGTTAGTATGAAATTTTGCCGTTTTTTTTTGTTATTGGAATTAAACTCAGCTTGAATATCAATAAAATAATGAAATACGTGTTAAATATTATTTTCAGAAATCGCCCTCTAAGGTACACCGGGGTTAGAAGTGAAATACCTATTTTTAATTTAAAAATGTCAAATTTGGCAGTTCGATTTTATCTATAGCGGGTAAAAATTAGCCAAAACTGATTTTACGAAAATGCACACCTATAGGGGTCAAACCGGGGTTGGAATTTTTATGAAAGTCCTATGTTTTAAGTTAGACACTTGAAATATAAAATGTATGCTCTGTAGATGGTGTAAAGGTGAGCTTCTAATGTATCTTTAGAAATCCCTTTTGGGTTTAAAACAAAGGTTCGAAGTTTGTTTTAAAAACCTATGTGTTCTACTAATACATGTCATGTGCAAATAACTCACTCTAAGCGTACAAAGTCGCGGCCGCCTGCTAGTTAAGTATATTTTTCACTATCTCATTTAAATCTACTTTCATCCCTTTTTTTGAGTCATTATAATCGCATGAAACTCATAAATACCATTATGTTGTACCATTGCCATTTGCGTATAATACCTCCTTTATTTTAGACAAATGTTTTTTTCTTGGGCCTTTTAACATACTTATTGTTCGTAATAATAAACAACAAATCTATTAACATCCTAGCTGTAAGGGATATTACCCAAAACCATTATTAATTACATAACATCTCACTCTAAATGTATTGACATATATGTGAATTATTAAGAGAAATAATCACACTGACGACAAGAAAACTAACCATCTTATCTGCCCTCGTTAGTGCTTATGAATTGAACAAAAGCTATATTTTCTCAGATAGGTACTGTATCTTCTAATAAACATTTATACATATAACAGTAAAAGTACAGAAACATTTATATTTATATGTTGAACTATACAGATGGAACAATGGTTGAACAAAGAAACAAAGTTCTAACGTTCATATCTCTGATCACATTTGATCACTATCACTACAACTATCACGAGTTTATCCAGGATTCAACGACTGTATTCAATGACGCTTTATTTCTTTTCATAATATTCTCAGGCTCAATCTATCGTTTTTAGTTTCTATGAATAATGGGAAAAAAAAATTACATCACCTGTAGCTTTGGTATCCGATGATCCTGGGCGTTACAAAAACAATATATTTTTGCTGTAATCCCACTTCTGAACTATAAAATCCTTTATTCTTGTACTGATATTTGCGATATTTGCATTAAAAATCCAATTTTAGAATTAACGTAAATTTATTTTCTTTGTCTGTTACACTCAAGCGCCGAACAGAAAGTGAGTCATTCGAATGGCCGTCCGTAGCGGGTACAACCAAATACAAAGTAGCTCTGCGTTCCGTGCTACGTTTATCCACAGACTGGTTCCCAACATACTATAGATGCTTGCTATTTATTGTTAATATAGTTATATTTACATGATGAGCGTTACACTTAGTTTTAATAAATTAAGCGATACATTTAAAATTAATTAACTATTGTATAAATAATAACATAAATTCTGAATATTTATGGTTACATTATATATATTTTATTGCAACAAAATCTTTACAACCTAATTTATTTTTAAATGATATCGTTTTTCAAGTATTTAAAATGATTCATTATCGGAATAAAATAACTTAGTACAATGGATTCATTATAAATTCTGCACTTAGTTAATAGTTATCCTTACAATATATATAAGAATAATATAAGAAAACACACGGCCAAAATACTTGGCATATAAAATATTTAATAATTGACGACTTTTTGAAAGTTTCGTTTGGGATATCTTCCAAATTCCTGTTTATTCCTGTTTGTATCGTCGCCGCATAACATCCCGCACGACCAGCAACAGAAAAAATCACATTTTTTGGATAAATAACACATATTTTATATTAAAAACATTACCTTATCAACATTTTTTGGTGTTTTTTCTTAATTTTGTTTGACAACTTACCTTAAATTCCGTTTATTTCTGTTTGTAATACCTCTGCCCACCTCCCCGCACGTCCCTGCAACAGAAAAACACACAGATTTTTACATAAAAATTCAAAAAATCACTAAAATAAGGCATTTCAAGGCCACTCGTAAATCCACCTAAGTCCTCATACGAAAACAACAAAGTGTTGATTTCGATCGATATTATTGACATTATTTACAAGTATTTTGAGTTAATTTTGACCGTTGACCGAGCTCTTAGCTATTGCTAATTTATTTGAGCTGTTTTCAGCATTATATATATAAGAATAATATAAGAAAACACACGGCCAAAATACTTGGCATATAAAATATTTAATAATTGACGACTTTTTGAAAGTTTCGTTTGGGATATCTTCCAAATTCCTGTTTATTCCTGTTTGTATCGTCGCCGCATAACATCCCGCACGACCAGCAACAGAAAGAATCACATTTTTTGGATAAATAACACATATTTTATATTAAAAACATTACCTTATCAACATTTTTTGGTGTTTTTTCTAAATTTTGTTTGACAACTTACCTTAAATTCCGTTTATTTCTGTTTGTAATACCTCTGCCCACCTCCCCGCACGTCCCTGCAACAGAAAAACACACAGATTTTTACATAAAAATTCAAAAAATCACTAAAATAAGGCATTTCAAGGCCACTCGTAAATCCACCTAAGTCCTCATACGAAAACAACAAAGTGTTGATTTCGATCGATATTATTGACATTATTTACAAGTATTTTGAGTTAATTTTGACCGTTGACCGAGCTCTTAGCTATTGCTAATTTATTTGAGCTGTTTTCAGCATTATATATATAAGAATAATATAAGAAAACACACGGCCAAAATACTTGGCATATAAAATATTTAATAATTGACGACTTTTTGAGAGTTTCGTTTGGGATATCTTCCAAATTCCTGTTTATTCCTGTTTGTATCGTCGCCGCATAACATCCTGCACGACCAGCAACAGAAAGAATCACATTCTTTGGATAAATAACACATATTTTATATTAAAAACATTACCTTACCAACATTTTTTGGTGTTTTTTCTAAATTTTGTTTGACAACTTACCTTAAATTCCGTTTATTTCTGTTTGTAATACCTCTGCCCACCTCCCCGCACGTCCCTGCAATAGAAAAAACACAGATTTTTACATAAAAATTCAAAAAATCACTAAAATAAGGCATTTCAAGGCCACTCGTAAATCCACCTAAGTCCTCATACGAAAACAACAAAGTGTTGATTTCGATCGATATTATTGACATTATTTACAAGTATTTTGAGTTAATTTTGACCGTTGACCGAGCTCTTAGCTATTGCTAATTTATTTGAGCTGTTTTCAGCATTATATATATAAGAATAATATAAGAAAACACACGGCCAAAATACTTGGCATATAAAATATTTAATAATTGACGACTTTTTGAGAGTTTCGTTTGGGATATCTTCCAAATTCCTGTTTATTCCTGTTTGTATCGTCGCCGCATAACATCCTGCACGACCAGCAACAGAAAGAATCACATTCTTTGGATAAATAACACATATTTTATATTAAAAACATTACCTTACCAACATTTTTTGGTGTTTTTTCTAAATTTTGTTTGACAACTTACCTTAAATTCCGTTTATTTCTGTTTGTAATACCTCTGCCCACCTCCCCGCACGTCCCTGCAATAGAAAAAACACAGATTTTTACATAAAAATTCAAAAAATCACTAAAATAAGGCATTTCAAGGCCACTCGTAAATCCACCTAAGTCCTCATACGAAAACAACAAAGTGTTGATTTCGATCGATATTATTGACATTATTTACAAGTATTTTGAGTTAATTTTGACCGTTGACCGAGCTCTTAGCTATTGCTAATTTATTTGAGCTGTTTTCAGCATTATATATATAAGAATAATATAAGAAAACACACGGCCAAAATACTTGGCATATAAAATATTTAATAATTGACGACTTTTTGAGAGTTTCGTTTGGAATATCTTCCAAATTCCTGTTTATTCCTATTTGTATCGTCGCCGCATAACATCCCGCACGACCAGCAACAGAAAGAATCACATTTTTTGGATAAATAACACATATTTTATATTAAAAACATTACCTTATCAACATTTTTTGGTGTTTTTTCTAAATTTTGTTTGACAACTTACCTTAAATTCCGTTTATTTCTGTTTGTAATACCTCTGCCCACCTCCCCGCACGTCCCTGCAACAGAAAAAACACAGATTTTTACATAAAAAATCAAAAAATCACTAAAATAAGGCATTTCAAGGCCACTCGTAAATCCACCTAAGTCCTCATACGAAAACAACAAAGTGTTGATTTCGATCGATATTATTTACAAGTATTTTGAGTTAATTTTGACCGTTGACCGAGCTCTTAGCTATTGCTAATTTATTTGAGCTGTTTTCAGCATTATATATATAAGAATAATATAAGAAAACACACGGCCAAAATACTTGGCATATAAAATATTTAATAATTGACGACTTTTTGAGAGTTTCGTTTGGGATATCTTCCAAATTCCTGTTTATTCCTGTTTGTATCGTCGCCGCATAACATCCTGCACGACCAGCAACAGAAAGAATCACATTCTTTGGATAAATAACACATATTTTATATTAAAAACATTACCTTACCAACATTTTTTGGTGTTTTTTCTAAATTTTGTTTGACAACTTACTTTAAATTCCGTTTATTTCTGTTTGTAATACCTCTGCCCACCTCCCCGCACGTCCCTGCAACAGAAAAAACACAGATTTTTACATAAAAATTCAAAAAATCACTAAAATAAGGCATTTTAAGGCCACTCGTAAATCCACCTAAGTCCTCATACGAAAACAACAAAGTGTTGATTTCGATCGATATTATTTACAAGTATTTTGAGTTAATTTTGACCGTTGACCGAGCTCTTAGCTATTGCTAATTTATTTGAGCTGTTTTCAGCATTATATATATAAGAATAATATAAGAAAACACACGGCCAAAATACTTGGCATATAAAATATTTAATAATTGACGACTTTTTGAGAGTTTCGTTTGGGATATCTTCCAAATTCCTGTTTATTCCTGTTTGTATCGGCGCCGCATAACATTCCGCACGACCAGCAACAGAAAGAATCACATTAATTTTTGGATAAATAACACATAATTTTATATTAAAAACATTACCTTACCAACATTTTTTGGTGTTTTTTCTAAATTTTGTTTGACAACTTACCTTAAATTCCGTTTATTTCTGTTTGTAATACCTCTGCCCACCTTCCCGCACGTCCCTGCAACAGAAAAACACACAGATTTTTACATAAAAATTCAAAAAATCACTCAAATAAGGCATTTCAAGGCCACTCGTAAATCCACCTAAGTCCTCATACGAAAACAACAAAGTGTTGATTTCAATCGATATTATTGACATTATTTACAAGTATTTTGAGTTAATTTTGACCGTTGACCGAGCTCTTAGCTATTGCTTATTTATTTGAGCTGTTTTCAGCATTATATATAAGAATAATATAAGAAAACACACGGCCAAAATACTTGGCATATAAAATATTTAATAATTGACGACTTTTTGAGAGTTTCGTTTGGGATATCTTCCAAATTCCTGTTTATTCCTGTTTGTATCGGCGCCGCATAACATTCCGCACGACCAGCAACAGAAAGAATCACATTATTTTTTGGATAAATAACACATGTTTTATATTAAAAACATTACCTTACCAACATTTTTTGGTGTTTTTTCTAAATTTTGTTTGACAACTTACCTTAAATTCCGTTTATTTCTGTTTGTAATACCTCTGCCCACCTCCCCGCACGTCCCTGCAACAGAAAAAACACAGATTTTTACATAAAATTCAAAAAATCACTAAAATAAGGCATTTCAAGGCCACTCGTAAATCCACCTAAGTCCTCATACGAAAACAACAAAGTGTTGATTTCGATCGATATTATTAACATTATTTACAAGTATTTTGAGTTAATTTTGACCGTTGACCGAGCTCTTAGCTATCGCTTATTTATTTGAGCTGTTTTCAGCATTATATATAAGAATAATATAAGAAAACACACGGCCAAAATACTTGGCATATAAAATATTTAATAATTGACGACTTTTTGAGAGTTTCGTTTGGGATATCTTCCAAATTCCTGTTTATTCCTATTTGTATCGTCGCCGCATAACATCCCGCACGACCAGCAACAGAAAGAATCACATTTTTTGGATAAATAACACATATTTTATATTAAAAACATTACCTTACCAACATTTTCTGGTGTTTTTTCTAAATTTTGTTTGACAACTTACCTTAAATTCCGTTTATTTCTGTTTGTAATACCTCTGCCCACCTCCCCGCACGTCCCTGCAACAGAAAAAACACAGATTTTTACATAAAAAAACAAAAAATCACTAAAATAAGGCATTTCAAGGCCACTCGTAAATCCACCTAAGTCCTCATACGAAAACAACAAAGTGTTGATTTCGATCGATATTATTAACATTATTTACAAGTATTTTGAGTTAATTTTGACCGTTGACCGAGCTCTTAGCTATTGCTAATTTATTTGAGCTGTTTTCAGCATTATATATATCAGAATAATATAAGAAAACACACGGCCAAAATACTTGGCATATAAAATATTTAATAATTGACGACTTTTTGAGAGTTTCTTACGTTATAATTATATTATTAGTAGGATAAATCAAATCACTGGTTGATTTTGAGATCTTAGATTGAATATTTATAATTTTTTGTAAAAATCTCGATCAGATTATCAGTTCATAATCAATGAACCATTAAAATATATGAATTTTATGATGTACAATTGATGACATTTTATAAATGTTGAAATACAGCTCTTTCCAGAAAGGTTTTTTTTTCAGGATTATACTATAATCGTTATTTTATTATTATTTTTATTTTTTATTTAAATAAATTTATCAAAAATTTGTAACGTGCCGTGCTGTAACCACCCTGCAGTGTTACGAATAGCAGCAACACTGCACCTGAGCCATGAGCTCGCGACGCAGAAGCGTGGCGAGTGCTGTGCGCCGTGAAGGTGTGCTCATGTCTATACCACACTCTTTTAGAGTAGTTTTGTCAAATGGCTTTGTGATGTTACGGGTTAATGTAGTTTTTAGAAAACTATAAATAGCTGTTCACCATATCTTATTATTCTTATTATATTCATTTATCTCAGATAATGTCAATCCATATCACATTAAAACTAGATTTAATTTAAACTCTTTTGGTTGATGTTTAATATTTAAGAGTAGGGTTTTATAATATATTTTAATTGTGATTCTTGAGTTAAATTTATATCAATATCTTGACCTATATTTTCTTTCAAAATGTATGCACTCTAGCAGTTGCGAGAGTTAAATAATTTTTGTTAACCTGTTTAAGTTAATGGTGTCATTATGAAAGCAAGAGCTTAGAAAATCTAGAACTTTTAAAATGTACCATGTGGTGTGAAACTTTGGCATTCAGGGGCATAGTCTGTAGAGTCCCTTAAAAATCTGATTACCTTGTGGTCTGACTAAATATGAGAACCAATAAACAGAGACATTGCTCCTCTGCAAATGTTAAGCGTTCCATATTGTACGCCCTAATTTGATATTTTTGTTAAAAACTATATAATAGTTGGAACCGAACTTTCAAAAACGTTTCAGTTATTTTCCACGTAAAAAATATACCATTTCCACAGACAACTATCGTAATGTTTAAAAGAATTTAAGTTGAATGACGCCAGCAGGCAGGCATCAGCCAACGGACGAAGTATACCCCACCCTTCGTCTCAGCAGGGCCGATTCCGATTCCGGCAGCCAGCGTAAGGTTTTTGTTTATTTTCCCTTCGCCGCAATGGGAAATGATATAGTAATATTTAAACCTAACGTCTTCGTTAGGTTTAAATATTACTATTCCGTAAATAAGGAGTTTATGAAATAACAGGAACCACGGTTGTGTAGGCCAACTGAGAACGACTAATATTTGGCCTTTTGTTTTGTCAACAATATTTTTTCTGAGGGTTTTCAGGATAATAGAAAACGGAGGTACGAGTAATGCGGAGGAGTTTTCACTCCAAGACAAAGAAAATAAAAATATCGACTTCAAAAGCGTCGGAGTATTTTTTCCAGTACATATAAAGGTCGCAATTTAATTTATAAGACTCGTTAATCGATCTATTTGGGCAAGGCCAAATGTATTACATAATTTATTAAAAAATGATTTAAGCTTCCATTCTATATCGGGATGTGAACGCAGTGACTCCAATCAGCAATTCAGTTTTCAAATGACTATCTAAGTAGCAAAAGACAGATTATTTACAATGCACACTGCCATATTCTTTTTGAAAATTGTTACGGCGTAATAGGAAATTCCATTCTATAATATAACTAATAACGGTCGTGTTATTGATGTGTAAAGTGAAGTCTTCGAAATTTTTGGCAAATATTTTGAGTGTGAAAAATTCAGCTAGCTTTAGTTGGTTAATGTGTAGATTTTTCTCATCCCTAACCACTAGCGGTATCTTCTGCACAGGCTGATCCCCACCCCGTTGTTGAGGCGACAGAATACAACTCAAGGCTATAATTATCGTTTGGAACTGTTTTGACAGAATTATATAGCCTGGAGCCACCACTCTAAGTCCGGCCGTATAGAGGATGGTATTTAAATACTGAATTCACTCTGCTGCTTAATGAAAACCTAATAATATACTCGATAGATGCCTTCGACAAAAACCTTCGAGTTAGGCAAACTGTCGGATTTTACTTTTTTGAAACTTCATGAAGTGTTTATTTCTTTGATAATGCAATCTTTTTTGTCGCATGGTAACTGAACGTACAAGTTGTGTATATCTATTACAAATCCTAGGGATGTGTATTGTGTAGACTAAGTGAAGACGCTCGTTTTAACATTCAAAATGAACCCAAGGCTTGTGGGAAATATTATAGTGATTTCTACGTTATTTTGACAGGAGTTATACATATCCAAAATTAGGAACAGGTCATCTAAATATATTGATGGCATGTAGGCTTCAGCTCTTAGGAGCTATACAATCAGTTTCATAATCTTCGTAAGTAATAACGGTTAAGCCGATCGGAAATGCGTTAAAATCATTTATATGTTTGTTAAATATAAATCTAGGGCTTATATAGTCATTTTCATTCATTTTGATAAAACAGTAGGCGTCTTCAAGTTTGAGATAAGTAGGATTAATAATAATATATATATATTTTAATTAATTATAAAACGCATCTTTCCGTTTGACTTGGGTCTTAAGAGCATATCCGAAATTAATTAATACTTGCAAGGCATGCAATTCGAAATCGCTCCGATTTTCTGAGATCCTCAACAGCTGCATTCATTTGTAAGAACTCTTTACAAGAATATTTAGGAGTTGGAGGCAATTTTGAAAAGGTTGATTAAAAAGATTATGATTATGATATAAGATTATGGTCAGATATTATATCCATGATAGGATAATATTGGCGTTTGTATTAACGTGGCCATTGATTATTGGACAAGCGACCTGCATAGTTTACCTCCATTAGGCTCGGCGATGGCTGGTGTGTTTCAACTGCTGTGATGACCTCCTTCATGAGCTGTTGTGCTGATTCCGATGATGGGCAGGCGGTCGCGTTTTCTGTGATGTTATCGGCGCCGGTGGTTTCCTTCCTGGACCCGCCGGAGTTTTTAAGTTTAAGAATCGTTTTAAACTTTGAGGGCTGTGGTTTCTCATAACTGTTGTTATAGGTCTTTATTTCAGAACTTAATTTGTTTACTCCTTTGCAGTTTTGAGATCTGATAATTTTTCCCCACATAAGAGTTTAATTATTTTTGAGGTCAGATGTACTAAACATCCTCCTTGCGACAGAATTCGAATATTGTACGTCGCATAATATTCGATTCGCATCCATGAGCCTCTTCAGAAGTTCATTATTACTACCCTACTGCTCAGCATTTGGGAAGTTACGGATGCTATGCATGAGATCGCCGATCCAAGGCGTTTTTGTTTAGTTTCTAGTGCTTTATCCCGCGATATCAAGTTTCTGATAAATCAGCTTTTATTTCGGGATTCAAAGCTAGTGCACCCAAAAGGGTTCATTTTTAAGGTAGGATTGTTGCAATTCTTTTCTAGCCTCTTTTGTTAACCCACAAGTGGTAATATGTTGCAATCGACTCGCTAATTCTTTATGAATTTCTTATCCGAACTGGATTTTATTAGCAGAATCATCTCCATTTTTTTTCTAACCCTTAATTATATATTTTTGGTTTTCCAGAACTAAAGGGTCATTGGACATTAAATTTCATCTGCTTAAGAAGTTATTAAGAACATGTTATCTTGAGTCATAGGCACAAGGTGTAAATTCTCATCTGAAATCTGTGGTGAGAATGGTTCAAAACACTAACACCTCGTTAGTATTTTTTGATTCTGGCATAAGGTCGTCCAGTATACTAGTACAACTACAACAATATATATTGTTGTCTGGAATATTTAAATGCATAAACATGCTTATGTATAATTTAGTTGTTTTGTGCAACGATGTGTCTTGTAAAACCATATAATATTTTTATTGAAATAAGTACCGCTTGTACTTTGTTTTTTTATGGTTTATTTCGACATTGAGAGTGAAGGATAAACCCAAAAGTTATTCCGAGTATGGTAAACACATTTATATTAGTAAGGACTAGTTTACTTCTAAACTAGGTACAAGGTTTTGAGAGGGAATACGTAAGACAGTCCAAAGAGCAGCTCGAGCACACTTATTATTATTATCTGGATAGACAACATGCGATGAGACAGTCCAAAAACAGCTCGAATGCATTTGTGCGACCAGTATATTATCCATACATATTTATGTAAACAAAGGCAAAGTCATTATTACAAATGAGGGTAGCGCGGCATAACAAGTGCGTGAGACCGTCCGATTATCGGCTCGAATGCACGTTCGCTAGTATATCTACATAAAGATTAAATTATGGTAAGAAAAAAAATTACCTTCATCATGTGTACTTGATTCAGAATCACCAGATATCGTTCTATATTTCTATCATAACTAATGTCTCCTTTACTGTGCTTCCTTTTCGGCATTTCGTAAATTATATTGGTGCGAAACAATCGCGATAACGTGATGAACGGTTGAGCACTAAAATGCGAATGACAAGCCGGAGTGAGCGGACCGACAGGGACGAGCGGGATGGAGTATTCGTCATAGTAAAAAGTTTATTTTATCTACTCTAAACATTAGTGCATGAACGGTGGCCCTTTATGCGTACTACATGTAGCAAATAATTCTTATTTTCAGGATACTTATTTCGAGAACGAGATGCAAGTATAATTGACATTATTTACAAGTATTTTGAGTTAATTTTGACCGTTGACCGAGCTCTTAGCTATTGCTAATTTATTTGAGCAGTTTTCAGCATTATATATATAAGAATAATATAAGAAAACACACGGCCAAAATACTTGGCATATAAAATATTTAATAATTGACGACTTTTTGAGAGTTTCGTTTGGGATATCTTCCAAATTCCTGTTTATTCCTGTTTATATCGTCGCCGCATAACATCCCGCACGACCAGCAACAGAAAGAATCACATTCTTTGGATAAATAACACATATTTTATATTAAAAACATTACCTTACCAACATTTTTTGGTGTTTTTTTCTAAATTTTGTTTGACAACTTATCTTAAATTCCGTTTATTTCTGTTTGTAATACCTCTGCCCACCTCCCCGCACGTCCCTGCAACAGAAAAAACACAGATTTTTACATAAAAATTCAAAAAATCACTAAAATAAGGCATTTCAAGGCCACTCGTAAATCCACCTAAGTCCTCATACGAAAACAACAAAGTGTTGATTTCGATCGATATTATTGACATTATTTACAAGTATTTTGAGTTAATTTTGACCGTTGACCGAGCTCTTAGCTATTGCTAATTTATTTGAGCTGTTTTCAGCATTATATATATAAGAATAATATAAGAAAACACACGGCCAAAATACTTGGCATATAAAATATTTAATAATTGACGACTTTTTGAGAGTTTCGTTTGGGATATCTTCCAAATTCCTGTTTATTCCTGTTTGTATCGTCGCCGCATAACATCCCGCACGACCAGCAACAGAAAGAATCACATTCTTTGGATAAATAACACATATTTTATATTAAAAACATTACCTTACCAAAATTTTTTGGTGTTTTTTTCTAAATTTTGTTTGACAACTTATCTTAAATTCCGTTTATTTCTGTTTGTAATACCTCTGCCCACCTCCCCGCACGTCCCTGCAACAGAAAAAACACAGATTTTTACATAAAAATTCAAAAAATCACTAAAATAAGGCATTTCAAGGCCACTCGTAAATCCACCTAAGTCCTCATACGAAAACAACAAAGTGTTGATTTCGATCGATATTATTTACAAGTATTTTGAGTTAATTTTGACCGTTGACCGAGCTCTTAGCTATTGCTAATTTATTTGAGCTGTTTTCAGCATTATATATATAATAATAATATAAGAAAACACACGGCCAAAATACTTGGCATATAAAATATTTAATAATTGACGACTTTTTGAAAGTTTCGTTTGGGATATCTTCCAAATTCCTGTTTATTCCTGTTTGTATCGTCGCCGCATAACATCCCGCACGACCAGCAACAGAAAGAATCACATTTTTTGGATAAATAACACATATTTTATATTAAAAACATTACCTTACCAACATTTTTTGGTGTTTTTTCTAAATTTTGTTTGACAACTTACCTTAAATTCCGTTTATTTCTGTTTGTAATACCTCTGCCCACCTCCCCGCACGTCCCTGCAACAGAAAAACACACAGATTTTACATAAAAATTCAAAAAATCACTAAAATAAGTGATTTCAAGGCCACTCGTAAATCCACCTAAGTCCTCATACGAAAACAACAAAGTGTTGATTTCGATCGATATTATTGACATTATTTACAAGTATTTTGAGTTAATTTTGACCGTTGACCGAGCTCTTAGCTATTGCTAATTTATTTGAGCTGTTTTCAGCATTATATATATAAGAATAATATAAGAAAACACACGGCCAAAATACTTGGCATATAAAATATTTAATAATTGACGACTTTTTGAGAGTTTCGTTTGGGATATCTTCCAAATTCCTGTTTATTCCTGTTTGTATCGTCGCCGCATAACATCCCGCACGACCAGCAACAGAAAGAATCACATTTTTTGGATAAATAACACATATTTTATATTAAAAACATTACCTTACCAACATTTTTTTGTGTTTTTTCTAAATTTTGTTTGACAACTTACCTTAAATTCCGTTTATTTCTGTTTGTAATACCTCTGCCCACCTCCCCGCACGTCCCTGCAACAGAAAAACACACAGATTTTTACATAAAAATTCAAAAAATCACTAAAATAAGGCATTTCAAGGCCACTCGTAAATCCACCTAAGTCCTCATACGAAAACAACAAAGTGTTGATTTCGATCGATATTATTGACATTATTTACAAGTATTTTGAGTTAATTTTGACCGTTGACCGAGCTCTTAGCTATTGCTAATTTATTTGAGCTGTTTTCAGCATTATATATATAAGAATAATATAAGAAAACACACGGCCAAAATACTTGGCATATAAAATATTTAATAATTGACGACTTTTTGAGAGTTTCGTTTGGGATATCTTCCAAATTCCTGTTTATTCCTGTTTGTATCGTCGCCGCATAACATCCCGCACGACCAGCAACAGAAAGAATCACATTTTTTGGATAAATAACACATATTTTATATTAAAAACTTTACCTTACCAACATTTTTTGGTGTTTTTTCTAAATTTTGTTTGACAACTTACCTTAAATTCCGTTTATTTCTGTTTGTAATACCTCTGCCCACCTCCCCGCACGTCCCTGCAACAGAAAAACACACAGATTTATACATAAAAATTCAAAAAATCACTAAAATAAGGCATTTCAAGGCCACTCGTAAATCCACCTAAGTCCTCATACGAAAACAACAAAGTGTTGATTTCGATCGATATTATTGATGATTAAACGAACGTACTACGTGACGTTCTATCATAATTATACGTAGCATCTCGTTCGAAGAAATAAGTATCCTGAAAATAAGAATTATTTGCTACATGTAGTACGCATAAAGGGCCACCGTTCATGCACTAATGTTTAGAGTAGATAAAATAAACTTTTTACTATGACGAATACTCCATCCCGCTCGTCCCTGTCGGTCCGCTCACTCCGGCTTGTCATTTCGTTAAGAGATAAAAGGTATCTGAAATACCTCTTATGTATATCATTTCCATGATTTTGTTGACGAAATCTGTGGGTTTTTTGGGTTGGGTGGGTAAATGATACTTATTTCTTCGAACGAGATGCTACGTATAATTATGATAGAACGTCACGTAGTACGTTCGTTTAATCATCAATTATACTTGCATCTCGTTCTCGAAATAAGTATCCTGAAAATAAGAATTATTTGCTACATGTAGACGTTCAGAGCTGATTGAGGAAATAAAATCATGTTTGATTTAAAATTTAAACACAACTAAGTATTATACATAAGTTACTTCACTCTTAATTATAATTATATTATTAGTAGGATAAATCAAATCACTGGTTGATTTTGAGATCTTAGATTGAATATTTATAATTTTTTGTAAAAATCTCGATCAGATTATCAGTTCATAATCAATGAACCATTAAAATATATGAATTTTATGATGTACAATTGATGACATTTTATAAATGTTGAAATACAGCTCTTTCCAGAAAGGTTTTTTTTTCAGGGTTATACTATAATCGTTATTTTATTATTATTATTATTTTTTTTTTTTATTTAAATAAATTTATCAAAAATTTGTAACGTGCCGTGCTGTAACCACCCTGCAGTGTTACGAATAGCAGCAACACTGCACCTGAGCCATGAGCTCGCGACGCAGAAGCGTGGCGAGTGCTGTGCGCCGTGAAGGTGTGCTCATGTCTATACCACACTCTTTTAGAGTAGTTTTGTCAAATGGCTTTGTGATGTTACGGGTTAATGTAGTTTTTAGAAAACTATAAATAGCTGTTCACCATATCTTATTATTCTTATTATATTCATTTATCTCAGATAATGTCAATCCATATCACATTAAAACTAGATTTAATTTAAACTCTTTTGGTTGATGTTTAATATTTAAGAGTAGGGTTTTATAATATATTTTAATTGTGATTCTTGAGTTAAATTTATATCAATATCTTGACCTATATTTTCTTTCAAAATGTATGCACTCTAGCAGTTGCGAGAGTTAAATAATTTTTGTTAACCTGTTTAAGTTAAAGGTGTCATTATGAAAGCAAGAGCTTAGAAAATCTAGAACTTTTAAAATGTACCATGTGGTGTGAAACTTTGGCATTCAGGGGCATAGTCTGTAGAGTCCCTTAAAAATCTGATTACCTTGTGGTCTGACTAAATATGAGAACCAATAAACAGAGACATTGCTCCTCTGCAAATGTTAAGCGTTCCATATTGTACGCCCTAATTTGATATTTTTGTTAAAAACTATATAATAGTTGGAACCGAACTTTCAAAAACGTTTCAGTTATTTTCCACGTAAAAAATATACCATTTCCACAGACAACTATCGTAATGTTTAAAAGAATTTAAGTTGAATGACGCCAGCAGGCAGGCATCAGCCAACGGACGAAGTATACCCCACCCTTCGTCTCAGCAGGGCCGATTCCGATTCCGGCAGCCAGCGTAAGGTTTTTGTTTATTTTCCCTTCGCCGCAATGGGAAATGATATAGTAATATTTAAACCTAACGTCTTCGTTAGGTTTAAATATTACTATTTCGTAAATAAGGAGTTTATGAAATAACAGGAACCACGGTTGTGTAGGCCAACTGAGAACGACTAATATTTGGCCTTTTGTTTTGTCAACAATATTTTTTCTGAGGGTTTTCAGGATAATAGAAAACGGAGGTACGAGTAATGCGCAGGAGTTTTCACTCCAAGACAAAGAAAATAAAAATATCGACTTCAAAAGCGTCGGAGTTATTTTTCCAGTACATATAAAGGTCGCAATTTAATTTATAAGACTCGTTAATCGATCTATTTGGGCAAGGCCAAATCGCTTATTTGCGACAAGAATGGTTTATTACATTTATGTATCGTTTTGGAATAACAGTATATAAAAATCCGCCGTATCGCGCTCTACTTGCTACAAAAACGCGATATTCCTAGCCCCAAAATTGACAAAGATATGAGGGAAAAAGTCGACAAGATGCGTTCTAGCTCCCTCCTTTACAACTATGAAGTTCGTTTCAACATCGGTACATGTCATTGGAGTCTCTGCGCGCGACGAGGGAGGTGCTGTTCAATTGCAACAAAAACGTGACACAGTCAGTGTGTCACGTTTTTAATGGAAAGGTAAGTGCATTCATTTAGTTATTCATTTGTTACTAAAGCGTGATATCATGGTTTGAACCACTTTAGCTGTAAAGTAATATTTTACTGTATACATTTTTAGGCTACCTTGTCACGGTTAAAATTATACTTATTCGGAATAAAAGGATATGTACCGTTTTAGATGATGAATGAAATCCATAGAGGTTTAGTTTTGTATGAATTATTACCACGTATCTCGTTGTTGTCGTAAAGTGTGTATACATTTTGTCGTGATAGCTGAAGTTGTTGCATTACAGATGATGACACATATTTGAACCACCACCTTATTCTTTCAGATGGAGTCACGATCGCATTCGAAGATTTTGTGTATACTCCGAAAAGAAATAGTGAATGCAATAGACAGTATAACTACAGACAGATTAGATCCACCTCAGGATACCGAGATAATACCCCCTACTACTACTGACTCGACAACCACAGTGGGCTTTTATTACTTAGAAGAAATAGTTCCTAAACAACGAACCTTAAAGATAGACTCAGAAGGAAACACGATACAACCGAAACATGAAAAACATTTAGCATTGTTGCTGGTTCAGCAACAATGCTAAATGTTTTTTAAAACACGCTGGCAATAAATAATCGGCCAATAACTACAGCATTAAGCAGAACATAAGAAACTGGTTAATAAAAACCTCATTCCTCGATATTATAATTTTTTTTTTTTTGACTGCCTCGGTGGCGTGGTGGGCGAATGTCCGCTTGCAAAGCAAGAGGTAGAGGGTTCGATTCCCGCCGAGGTTAAAATTGTTTGTATGTTCTGCAAGCACTTTTCTCCTTGGTCTGGGTGTTTAATAATCGTTTTTGGTCTTATTGCTTTTAGCAATAAGACCGCCCACTACGCATTCTAGGTTTAGTTTTAATTTCATATTGTATTGTTCATCTGGTGTGTAATAAAGAATTATTCTATTCTATTCTATTATTTAATATGTATAATAAAAATATCTATTTAAGTATGTATATTATATTAAGTATATCAGATGTCTAGTACCCGTAACACAGGCTTACAGCTTACCACGGGGCTAAATGTTGTTGTGTAGATTGTCCAGAAATATTTATTTATTTTTACGAATCTCTATAAGCGCATAATCATAGAGATTTGTTAAATGTGAATGTTTATTAGTATTTTTAACCCCCGACCAAAAAAGAGGGGTGTTATAAGTTTGGCGTGTCTGTCTGTCTGTCTATCTGTCTGTCTGTCTGTTTGGGACATTATAGCTCCCGAACGGATGGACCGATTTCAATTTAGTTTTTTTTGTATGAAAGGTGAGCTTGGCTCAATGGTTCTTAGACATGTTTCATGAAAATCGGTTGAGCCGTTTAAAAGTTATGGGGGTGGGAGTGGGGAAGGAAAACTGACAATCTGCAAATATACTCGAGTGGGGTATCAAATGAAAGAACATCATTCACATTACTAAATATTATGGTGTTTTCTTAAAGAAATTTTCTTAAAGGTAAAGAAAATTAAGGAATTGGAGTCGGGACATTTACTTAAATTTTAAATTTAGATTTATTATTACATTCCATTTTATTTGATAACACACTGGCTGTCAAAATATTGATTTGTTACTTTCTATAATAATGTTTAGTGAACTAATAAGTGCAAATGTTAAGTGCCATTGTTAATATTATAGTACAACTAATTGAAAATAACTGTGATTGTTTTTGCTTAGATGTTTTGATTAATTATTTTTAGTTTACTTAATATTAATAATATTAAGTAAACGATGATTACAATTATTGACAGACATCATTGTTCGTATTTGGTAAGAAGTGTGCCATGGTAAAGCAAGACTTAATTATAGTCAAGACTGTTAAAATTAGTACAAAAGTATTATGTGTAATTGAATTTATGGTCGAGACTGATTAAAATACTACAATAAGTACGAGTATATCGGTGCTTAAGTAATATTTTTTTGTATAATTTAATATATTTTGACTGCAAAAACGTGTTTTAAATTTGATATTTCGTTAGTTTAACAAAAATATTAGCATATAAAACGTGATACGCCAGTATATCTAATAAAAAAAAATATATATTGCTGCAAAAACGTAACAAGTGCTGCCATTTTCGATAAAAAACATGATATTATTATGAAAATGAATGAGATACCAGCTCCGCATCGTTTTTTTCGAAAAAAGAATTGTTGGCGCACCTTAATCGTCAATAAAAAGTTTAGAAAGTTCAGTAGGAACGAAAATATACAGATCTGAAAACTTCAAAGTCGTTTTCTGAAAAATCACGTTTTCTGACTTGTCACGTTCTTGTCGCAGATGAGCGAAATGTATTACATAATTTATTAAAAAATGATTTAAGCTTCCATTCTATATCGGGATGTGAACGCAGTGACTCCAATCAGCAATTCAGTTTTCAAATGACTATCTAAGTAGCAAAAGACAGATTATTTACAATGCACACTGCCATATTCTTTTTGAAAATTGTTACGGCGTAATAGGAAATTCCATTCTATAATATAACTAATAACGGTCGTGTTATTGATGTGTAAAGTGAAGTCTTCGAAATTTTTGGCAAATATTTTGAGTGTGAAAAATTCAGCTAGCTTTAGTTGGTTAATGTGTAGATTTTTCTCATCCCTAACCACTAGCGGTATCTTCTGCACAGGCTGATCCCCACCCCGTTGTTGAGGCGACAGAATACAACTCAAGGCTATAATTATCGTTTGGAACTGTTTTGACAGAATTATATAGCCTGGAGCCACCACTCTAAGTCCGGCCGTATAGAGGATGGTATTTAAATACTGAATTCACTCTGCTGCTTAATGAAAACCTAATAATATACTCGATAGATGCCTTCGACAAAAACCTTCGAGTTAGGCAAACTGTCGGATTTTACTTTTTTGAAACTTCATGAAGTGTTTATTTCTTTGATAATGCAATCTTTTTTGTCGCATGGTAACTGAACGTACAAGTTGTGTATATCTATTACAAATCCTAGGGATGTGTATTGTGTAGACTAAGTGAAGACGCTCGTTTTAACATTCAAAATGAACCCAAGGCTTGTGGGAAATATTATAGTGATTTCTACGTTATTTTGACAGGAGTTATACATATCCAAAATTAGGAACAGGTCATCTAAATATATTGATGGCATGTAGGCTTCAGCTCTTAGGAGCTATACAATCAGTTTCATAATCTTCGTAAGTAATAACGGTTAAGCCGATCGGAAATGCGTTAAATTCATTTATATGTTTGTTAAATATAAATCTAGGGCTTATATAGTCATTTTCATTCATTTTGATAAAACAGTAGGCGTCTTCAAGTTTGAGATAAGTAGGATTAATAATAATATAATATATATTTTAATTAATTATAAAATGCATCTTTCCGTTTGACTTGGGTCTTAAGAGCATATCCGAAATTAATTAAATACTTGCAAGGCATGCAATTCGAAATCGCTCCGATTTTCTGAGACCCTCAACAGCTGCATTCATTTGTAAGAACTCTTTACAAGAATATTTAGGAGTTGGAGGCAATTTTGAAAAGGTTGATTAAAAAGATTATGATTATGATATAAGATTATGGTCAGATATTATATCCATGATAG
Source organism: Gymnoscelis rufifasciata (assembly GCA_929108375.1). Taxonomy (NCBI): domain Eukaryota; kingdom Metazoa; phylum Arthropoda; class Insecta; order Lepidoptera; family Geometridae; genus Gymnoscelis; species Gymnoscelis rufifasciata. The sequence continues at coordinate 531,910 of OV815319.1, read as the reverse complement.
GATAATATTGGCGTTTGTATTAACGTGGCCATTGATTATTGGACAAGCGACCTGCATAGTTTACCTCCATTAGGCTCGGCGATGGCTGGTGTGTTTCAACTGCTGTGATGACCTCCTTCATGAGCTGTTGTGCTGATTCCGATGATGGGCAGGCGGTCGCGTTTTCTGTGATGTTATCGGCGCCGGTGGTTTCCTTCCTGGACCCGCCGGAGTTTTTAAGTTTAAGAATCGTTTTAAACTTTGAGGGCTGTGGTTTCTCATAACTGTTGTTATAGGTCTTTATTTCAGAACTTAATTTATTTACTCCTTTGCAGTTTTGAGATCTGATAATTTTTCCCCACATAAGAGTTTAATTATTTTTGAGGTCAGATGTACTAAACATCCTCCTTGCGACAGAATTCGAATGTTGTACGTCGCATAATATTCGATTCGCATCCATGAGCCTCTTCAGAAGTTCATTATTACTACCCTACTGCTCAGCATTTGGGAAGTTACGGATGCTATGCATGAGATCGCCGATCCAAGGCGTTTTTGTTTAGTTTCTAGTGCTTTATCCCGCGATATCAAGTTTCTGATAAATCAGCTTTTATTTCGGGATTCAAAGCTAGTGCACCCAAAAGGGTTCATTTTTAAGGTAGGATTGTTGCAATTCTTTTCTAGCCTCTTTTGTTAACCCACAAGTGGTAATATGTTGCAATCGGCTCGCTAATTCTTTATGAATTTCTTATACGAACTGGATTTTATTAGCAGAATCATCTCCATTTTTTTTTCTAACCCTTAATTATATATTTTTGGTTTTCCAGAACTAAAGGGTCATTGGACATTTCATCTGCTTAAGAAGTTATTAAGAACATGTTATCTTGAGTCATAGGCACAGGGTGTAAATTCTCATCTGAAATCTGTGGTGAGAATGGTTCAAAACACTAACACCTCGTTAGTATTTTTTGATTCTGGCATAAGGTCGTCCAGTATACTAGTACAACTACAACAATATAATATTGTTGTCTGGAATATTTAAATGTATAAACATGCTTATGTATAATTTAGTTGTTTTGTGCAACGATGTGTCTTGTAAAACCATATAATATTTTTATTGAAATAAGTACCGCTTGTACTTTGTTATTTTATGGTTTATTTCGACATTGAGAGTGAAGGATAAACCCAAAAGTTAATCCGAGTATGGTAAACACATTTATATTAGTAAGGACTAGTTTACTTCTAAACTAGGTACAAGGTTTTGAGAGGGAATACGTAAGACAGTCCAAAGAACAGCTCGAAAAAAAATTCCCTTATAAATTTTTTAGTGCGATGAGTCAGTCCAAAGAGCAGCTCGAGCACACTTATTATTATTATCTGGATAGACAACATGCGATGAGACAGTCCAAAAACAGCTCGAATGCATTTGTGCGACCAGTATATTATCCATACATATTTATGTAAACAAAGGCAAAGTCATTATTACAAATGAGGGTAGCGCGGCATAACAAGTGCGTGAGACCGTCCGATTATCGGCTCGAATGCACGTTCCGCTGCTTCGCTAGTATATCTACATAAAGATTAAATTATGGTAAGAAAAAAATTTACCTTCATCATGTGTACTTGATTCAGAATCACCAGATATCGTTCTATATTTCTATCATAACTAATGTCTCCTTTACCGTGCTTCCTTTTCGGCATTTCGTAAATTATATTGGTGCGAAACAATCGCGATAACGTGATGAACGGTTGAGCACTAAAATGCGAATGACAAGCCGGAGTGAGCGGACCGACAGGGACGAGCGGGATGGAGTATTCGTCATAGTAAAAAGTTTATTTTATCTACTCTAAACATTAGTGCATGAACGGTGGCCCTTTATGCGTACTACATGTAGCAAATAATACTTATTTTCAGGATACTTATATCGAGAACGAGATGCAAGTATAATTGACATTATTTACAAGTATTTTGAGTTAATTTTGACCGTTGACCGAGCTCTTAGCTATTGCTAATTTATTTGAGCTGTTTTCAGCATTATATTATTAGAGGGGTATTTATAGGTTACTAAGTAAAATTACGTAAGACCACTCAAAAAATATATGAATCACTTTTACACAGTTTATTACAAATTAGTGTCTAACCTTAAAACAGTCTCCATCAGCACACCACTACAACACTTTTCACTTTTAGAGGTCTAGTCGCTACGACGCGCAGAAAACAGAAATGTCGTGCTGAAGTCGCGAGTCGTTATATTAGGTTAGGTTTGACAACCGGAAACGACTCAGTACTACAGCTAACCATTCACTTAGTTTTAATAAATTAAGCGATACATTTAAAATTAATTAACTATTGTATAAATAATAACATAAATACTGAATATTTATGGTTACATTATATACATTTTATTGCAACAAAATCTTTCCAACCTAATTTATTTTTAAATGATATCGTTTTCCAACTATTTAAAATGCTTCATTATCGGAATAAAATAACTTAGTACAATGGATTCATTATAAATTCTGCACTTAATTAATAGTTATCCTTACAGCTCGGCCATCCTGTTGGAGCTAGTCCCTACGCGAGAGAGATCTTAATTGTTAACAAATATTTTTAAATCATATTTTAATGCACAGATCACAATGACAATGCTTTCCTAATTAAACTTAACTAACATGAACTACATCTACCGTGTTAATCTAAATAATTATACAATGTCATTAAAACATGATGAAAAACAATATATTTTTGATCGCTTATCTAAGCCGTTGACTTCAGCGATGAGTTTTGCTAGCTTGAACATGGAGGAAGAATCAAACTCCCGCTACAATTTGATAGGAAGAAATTCAAAACAGATAATATGTTAGGCAAATTTGTTTCCTTGGAAAAGGAACTGCAAAATGCGTCTGGTAAATACCAGCAAGCCATGACAGAGGCCAAAAGACAATTGCCATAAACTCAGTAAATACGCAGACCCAGCCAACAATACATCCATCCATGTGCAAGCCCGTAGCAGCAGCACTCAAACGGACCAGCCAGACACCTCACACTCACACTCTGCCTCTCTCGCTGGCGCAGGACAGGAGCCGGCGCCGACCTTGGAACACGAAGTCATTTCTCCTGTGGCGGCGCCTTCTCCGATGTGAGCTGAAGGCCCAGGTTTACCATCTACACAGTCTACGGCAAAGCAGGACACCTGCTGTCAGACCCAGAAAACTGTGATCCACTCAGATAGGATTGGCAACGGAGTGGGCCCACTTTTATATGACCCCCTGACTCAGATTGTGATTAATAACTGCTTTATAAACGCTGCAACCAGTACTATCACGAATTGTATTGATGAGGATGTTAGTTTTGATAAATTGACCATATGAATAGTACAGTTAAGTGATTAAACAAATGTTAAGCGGTTGGATATTTTACAGCTTTTTGAGGTATTGCTTCAAAAATCAGAATGTGGTCTAGGCAAATTGATTATATTATGTGCCTTGCCATACTCAAAGTCATTGAGTATAAAACAAAATAGACATTTAAGTAATATACATTTACTACTTTACAACCCGACATGCCGTCATAGTGACGCTTTATATTTGGACTCTAATATTTTTATAAGTAACAGTTTTTTTATGATGAGAGGTATCTTAAGATATTATATCTTTAAAGATATCTTTGTATCTTAACAACCAGAACAAGAATGTTCTTGCTAAATATTAGCATACAATATTTGTGGCACAGTTATAATTATTCTATAGCAAAGTTTTCTGACGAGCCCTATATCTTTAGCTAGTTATTCTGCTAATGAGGGCGTAAATTTAACAAAGTTAGCTGACCATAATTTAGGCTGACTTTGCAAACTTGCAGTTACCTGTAGTCCACTAAATTATCCAAGGTTTACCCAGCAAAATTCTGAAATTAGAATTATTTTGATATTGTTTTAATGTAGATATTATGTGCATATCTCAGAACACTGGATCACATGTAATCAGTCAATACCATATTACAGTGATTATTCATGTGCTAGTAGTTTCAAACGAAGTACCGCTATTAGAGGCGGAATTGTTATTCTGGTTAAAAACATTCTTAAATTTAAAGAACGTAAGATATTGCTAAGTGACGTGACGAGACGTGTTGAGTGATGTCTTGTGTGGAACTTAAGCGACATATTTGTGTTTGCGTTTATCGAGCTCCGATTGCGGATCGGGCAACCTTCGAGGATATAAGGAGGATACCAAGGAGGCCTTACTGAAAATATTTACTTGTAATAAAAGTATTATTGTATGTGGAGACATTATTAATAATACTCTTGCAGACAGACTAATTAATTAAATTGTTTTAATATGGTAAATAATTTTATGCATAAATAACATATCTACCTCTCAGTCTCCAATAGTAAAATAGTAGTCAAACATTTTAATTCAGACCACCATGGTCAGAGTGTTAAGTTTTATATTGAACGAGGTCATAATGAGTTATTAGAATTTACATACAGACCCATAACCAATAAACCAATGAACGTATTTTATATAAAAGTAGAAATAAATTATATGATCTGTACTCCGAAAGAGAATCTAAACTAAATGATGAAAAATTCATCACATAATGTCAGGAATTACGGAAAATTGTTTAAACAAGTATGCTACAATGCAAAATCTAATTTTCCTAAGAATAAAATTATCAACTCTTCAAATAAAGTTAAAGCCACTTGGAAGCTTATCAATAATGATAGGCCGTAGTCAACAGATAAAGTTAAAAATTAATATGAATATCTTAGTCAAAGATCAATCAAAGTCAATGATATTGCCAATGCTTTTGAAAGTTTTTTTTTTTATAATATTCCGAAAACTATAACGCAGTTATTAAACTCATCTACTTCTAAGGCTGTGGAACTATTATAGGCATCCGTTGATGCATGAGCTGAAGTCTTTTACTTTACTCATTAAACTGCTGGCTGCATAGTGAAAACATTCAAATATCTCAACATCAAATACAAAAAAAAGATCTTTGAAATATCTCAACAAAAGTGCTAGGAAATAATTATATGTTAATGATATTGCCCCCCCTTCCGGCTTTCATTTTTAACAGCTGTGTCGATGTTGGGATCTTCCCGGATCTCATAAGTATGGCAAGCTTGTCTCTCTTCACAAATCTGGTATTCAATTTGATCTTGAAAATTATCGGCCTATCTTAGTTCTTCCGTAATGAGTAAAATCTTTGAAAAAAAATTATTTTAACACAACTTTTAATAATTTTGATCGCAACAGACTTCTGCATAGCAACCAGTTTGGCTTCCCCGAAGGTAGGTCAACTACTAATGCTGAAACATTATTAATAAAGCACATTTTAGAGCGCAGAATACTATCGACGTGTACTGTGATCTCTCCAAGGCCCTTGATTGTGTCTGAAAATTAAAATTATAAATTAAATTCTTGTTAAAAATAAAGCATTACGGCATTCACAGCAAAGCCCTTGAGCCTCCACACTCCTACTTGACCGACAGAATTAAAATGGTTCAAGTAGGTAATGAAAAATCAGGATCAAAAATTCAATTTAATGGTTCCACAAGTATCAATACTTGGGCCTCTTTGTTTTAGGTATATGTAAATGATCTCCCGTATTTTGCTAAAGACCTTTGTGGCATAGTCTTATTTGCTGATGATACTTCTTTCTTAAAATGATGATATCTTCTTTCGAATAAAAATAATTCGGACGATGTAAGTAACTTACTGTCACAAGTACTAAATTGGTTTACTGTTATTAATTTACTGCTAAACACAAAGAAAAAAAACTAAATGTATTACATTCAAACTCCCTAATGTTACAGAATTTGCTACAAAAATCATATTAAACGATGGAATTCTCGAGCTCGCTGACCCAACAGTGTTCCTAGGTTTACATATTGATTCTGATCTACAGTGGAAACCCCAAATTGCAGACCTTGCAGGTAGACTTAATGGAATATATCACAGATGAGGGCACGGCCAGACTGGTTCACTTAGCCACTTTCATAGTATTAACACGAGAGGTAAGGAAAAATTGCTAATTCCTACCTTCAGACAAATAAAAAAGAAAAAACTAGGCAAATAATTTATGAACTATATTATTATAGTTAGTTATAAGAACTCCAAAATTTTCCAAAACCCACAGAAAGCTGTAAGACATATTTTCAGTCATTAAACATATTAACGTTGCCGGGGCTCTACATTTTCGAGGTTTCCGTCTTCGTTAAATGTAACCTAAATTTATTTGAAAAATACCGTCACACACACGCAGTAGACGGGATGAACTGCGCCAGTGCCCTGTTAGAGCAAACACAGCACTAGTGAGCAAAAGTTTTTTAGGAATGGCACCTAAAATTTACAATAAATTACCCAAAAATATAAAAGAGTTACAATTGACAATGTTTAAGAACGAACTCCATAAACTTTTGACCACTAAATGTTATTATCACGTAAATGAGTTTTTGACTGATAAATAAAATTATAATTGAAATTGAATTTAATTGAATCTGACACATAGAATGATTTTACTTATAATTAATTTTCCGTAATTTTATCTGTTTTTCTAAATATTTTCCTTGAATTATTTAAAATATTTGCATGCTCTAAATAAACAAAACATGTATGGAACTGTAACAACTGAACATCTATTTGTAATTAAATTGTAACCCATGTTTGCAAATAAACATTATTCTTATTCTTAATTGTAATAACTACAAAACTGTAACAACTGATAAAGCTGTGTTGTTCGACCCGCTTTCTCAACTCAGTATAAAACACTAAAGCGAACTGTCAAGACAATGTTTTTTTTCATGATATTTTATTTTTGTTTTAAAAAAAAATAGTTTTATTAATTTTAAGTTGACCCGTCCATGCAGGCCATGTGCTTCCAAGGAAAAAACAAAGGTTTTAACTCTGACTTTGACTTTGCTGCTAGAGTTGCTTAAACGACGGTGCCTACGCCTAGTCTCACGCCTTACTTCGACACAGCTTGAAACCCCTCATGAGCAATGATCAGGCTGATAATTTCGAAATATCCTCGTTCTTATAACGACAAAACCCTCGTAATGAATCATTGCCCCTCATGAGCAATGATCGGGTTGATAATTTCGAAATATCATCATTCTTATAACGATGTCGTTGATCCTGGTGGTTATTTCAATAAATATTTGTTCCTATAACGACTTTCCACTCCGGCTGAATCACCTCCCACATGGATATGTACGGGGGACCGGGTGATGCCTGGTTCAACTGTCTCGATATGTCTGAAACTCAAAATAAACGATTGAGCTGTTGTTCGATACATTTATAGAGTTTTCTGTATTACTAGTGGGCCGCCCCAGCCTCGCACGGGTTTTTATTGAATTTCTTTCCCCGGCAATTATTCGATTTTTTTTTTCCGCCTTCTAAACCTTCCCTAGGCCTCCACGAACATTTTAAGACAAGAAAAATCCGTTCAGCTGTTCTTGAGTTTTAGTCAGACTAAAGAGCAGCAATTCATTTTTTATTCATATAGATTTAATAATATTGAAACTACTATGTTATGTACCATGTTATGTCTAAGTTTTGTAAAACCAAACTATGGAAAAAAAATGATTTTGTATCTTGTATCACACATACGTCTCTCCACATGGATTACTTACACGAAAGTATATACCTGTCTCAAATATGTGATGCACACATGTGACACACACACGTGATGCACACACGCGACACACACATGTGCTGCACACATGTGACACACACATGTGCTACACACATGTGACACACACATGTGCTACACACATGTGCTACACACATGTGCTACACACATGTGCTACACACATGTGACACACACATGTGCTACACACATGTGACACACACATGTGCTACACACATGTGACAGACATTTAACCTACATAGACCCACAGACTTATGTAGACATTTGTATAGGTAATTAATTGATCAAAGTCAAGAAATGTATTTTCTTTGCAGCAGAAGTATGCAGACTTAAACAAGTAAACATTAAAATTTATTAAATTTATGAAACTTAAAAATTGTTGAAATTAAGAAGATTAAATGAAATACTAGTGGGAAACGGTTGTATAAAAATGTTCTCTATTTTTATAGCATAAAAGCGAACTTTGTAGATTTGCGACACTGCTGGGAAACCCAAAATCCACAGAATCAATTTCAGAAATGATTTATCCGTTTTAATTCCGGCGTTGGTAGATCCGCAAAAACATTAAAAAAAACCATCACTCAGTAAGATTTGCCATAATTCTACAGCTCACTGGTCAACTCATTTTTCTAGTTATTAACCAGAAAAGTATTTGGAGCTATTGAAATTGCTAATTGACAAATATTATTATAAAATTGACGACTTTTGAAATGATAAATTTTAACTTTGGACTAACATGTAGGTATTTATTTTGATATTAATTTAAAAACTTATTTGGTTATATTTTAGTGACTTGCATGCCATTTATCATAATTTGTACACCGAAATTGGTAATACATGTTGATACCGACACATATATTTTTGACTGTAAACCATACATTTACACATGTTTCTGCAAATAAATGATATTTATCTTATATCTTTATCTAAAAAAATATATTAAATGAGAAATAAAATAGATTTTTAGAAATTACGCATTTAAATTTTAACGAATTGCTTTGTCTATGCGCTTCAGGTTTTTGAGAAGCTACACGACCGTACCCCTGTTTTTATAAGACTTAGACTTAAACACAAACTAAAACTTTTACTTGAGTGTTGCTTTGCGTTACGCAGTAAAAGGAATAAGGTATAATAAGTGCTAAGAAATTAGTTATGGCGAATTATTATGTCTTCGAAATACCCCTTTAAAACCCACATAATTCCGCCGCCCACTGGCGTGATGAAATTAAGGTAACCTAGTGTGCAAGTAAACAGTGACCTAATAATAGGTTCAACTGTGTTTATATACAAGCAAGATTGAGCAGTCTTACAAAATTATTATTTATTGATTAGTTGAACAATTTACGTTTATTTTAGTACTAGAATTGGATTTTCTTTAGCATGATATAAAGACGACATGGTCAGAGGCTGAAGTGATTTTTGTTTAATATTTGAGGCTAATTGATATGCAACTTACAATTAGAAACAAGAATTAGTACCTACTTCCTATTTATCAAAGCGAAAGATTAAAATGATCTTGAAATGAAAAAGTAAAAGAAAAAAAAAATGCTAATATTATTATATTACATAAGTCATTGGTACACAACTTTTTGTTTGTCATTAATTATGATATAGATGATAAATCTGGACAAAAATCACGAGTGCTATCCCACTTCTGAGCTGTTAGAGGGGTATTTATAGGTTACTAAGTAAAATTACGTAAGACCACTAAAAAAATATATGAATCACTTTTACACAGTTTATTACAAATTAGTGTCTAACCTTAATACAGTCTCCATCAGCACACCACTACAACACTTTTCACTTTTAGAGGTCTAGTCGCTACGACGCGCAGAAAACAGAATGTCGTGCTGAAGTCGCGAGTCGTTAAAGTTAGGTTAGGTTTTGACAACCGGAAACGACTCAGTACTACAGCTAACCATTCACTTAGTTTTAATAAATTAAGCGATACATTTAAAATTAATTAACTATTGTATAAATAATAACATAAATTCTGAATATTTATGGTTACATTATATATACTTTATTGCAACAAAATCTTTCCAACCTAATTTATTTTTAAATGATATCGTTTTTCAAGTATTTAAAATGATTCATTATCGGAATAAAATAACTTAGTACAATGGATTCATTATAAATTCTGCACTTAGTTAATAGTTATCCTTACAATATATATAAGAATAATATAAGAAAACACACGGCCAAAATACTTGGCATATAAAATATTTAATAATTGACGACTTTTTGGAGGTTTCGTTTGGGATATCTTCCAAATTCCTGTTTATTCCTGTTTGTATCGTCGCCGCATAACATCCCGCACGACCAGCAACAGAAAGAATCACATTTTTTGGATAAATAACACATATTTTATATTAAAAACATTACCTTACCAAAATTTTTGGTGTTTTTTCTAAATTTTGTTTGACAACTTACCTTAAATTCCGTTTATTTCTGTTTGTAATACCTCTGCCCACCTCCCCGCACGTCCCTGCAACAGAAAAAACACAGATTTTTACATAAAAATTCAAAAAATCACTAAAATAAGGCATTTCAAGGCCACTCGTAAATCCACCTAAGTCCTCATACGAAAACAACAAAGTGTTGACTTCGATCGATATTATTGACATTATTTACAAGTATTTTGAGTTAATTTTGACCGTTGACCGAGCTCTTAGCTATTGCTAATTTATTTGAGCTGTTTTCAGCATTATATATATAAGAATAATATAAGAAAACACACGGCCAAAATACTTGGCATATAAAATATTTAATAATTGACGACTTTTTGAATGTTTCGTTTGGGATATCTTCCAAATTCCTGTTTATTCCTGTTTGTATCGTCGCCGCATAACATTCCGCACGACCAGCAATAGAAAGAATCACATTTTTTGGATAAATAACACATATTTTATATTAAAAACATTACCTTACCAACATTTTTTGGTGTTTTTTCTAAATTTTGTTTGACAACTTACCGTAAATTCCGTTTATTTCTGTTTGTAATACCTCTGCCCACCTCCCCGCACGTCCCTGCAACAGAAAAACACACAGATTTTTACATGAAAATTCAAAAAATCACTAAAATAAGGCATTTCAAGGCCACTCGTAAATCCACCTAAGTCCTCATACGAATAATAACATATATTTTATATTAAAAACATTACCTTACCAACATTTTTTGGTGTTTTTTCTAAATTTTGTTTGACAACTTACCTTAAATTCCGTTTATTTCTGTTTGTAATACCTCTGCCCACCTCCCCGCACGTCCCTGCAACAGAAAAACACACAGATTTTACATAAAAATTCAAAAAATCACTAAAATAAGGCATTTCAAGGCCACTCGTAAATCCACCTAAGTCCTCATACGAAAACAACAAAGTGTTGATTTCGATCGATATTATTTACAAGTATTTTGAGTTAATTTTGACCGTTGACCGAGCTCTTAGCTATTGCTAATTTATTTGAGCTGTTTTCAGCATTATATATATAAGAAAATTATAAGAAAACACACGGCCAAAATACTTGGCATATAAAATATTTAATAATTGACGACTTTTTGAGAGTTTCGTTTGGGATATCTTCCAAATTCCTGTTTATTCCTGTTTGTATCGTCGCCGCATAACATCCCGCACGACCAGCAACAGAAAGAATCACATTTTTTGGATAAATAACACATATTTTATATTAAAAACATTACCTTAACAACATTTTCTGGTGTTTTTTCTAAATTTTGTTTGACAACTTACCTTATATTCCGTTTATTTCTGTTTGTAATACCTCTGCCCACCTCCCCGCACGTCCCTGCAACAGAAAAAACACAGATTTTTACATAAAAATTCAAAAAATCACTAAAATAAGGCATTTCAAGGCCACTCGTAAATCCACCTAAGTCCTCATACGAAAACAACAAAGTGTTGATTTCGATCGATATTACTGACATTATTTACAAGACAAGTATTTTGAGTTAATTTTGACCGTTGACCGAGCTCTTAGCTATTGCTAATTTATTTGAGCTGTTTTCAGCATTATATATATAAGAATAATATAAGAAAACACACGGCCAAAATACTTGGCTTATAAAATATTTAATAATTGACGACTTTTTGAGAGTTTCGTTTGGGATATCTTCCAAATTCCTGTTTATTCCTATTTGTATCGTCGCCGCATAACATCCCGCACGACCAGCAACAGAAAGAATCACATTTTTTGGATAAATAACACATATTTTATATTAAAAACATTACCTTACCAACATTTTCTGGTGTTTTTTCTAAATTTTGTTTGACAACTTACCTTAAATTCCGTTTATTTCTGTTTGTAATACCTCTGCTCACCTCCCCGCACGTCCCTGCAACAGAAAAACACACAGATTTTACATAAAAATTCAAAAAATCACTAAAATAAGGCATTTCAAGGCCACTCGTAAATCCACCTAAGTCCTCATACGAAAACAACAAAGTGTTGATTTCGATCGAAATTATTGATGATTAAACGAACGTACTACGTGACGTTCTATCATAATTATACGTAGCATCTCGTTCGAAGAAATAAGTATCCTGAAAATAAGAATTATTTGCTACATGTAGTACGCATAAAGGGCCACCGTTCATGCACTAATGTTTAGAGTAGATAAAATAAACTTTTTACTATGACGAATACTCCATCCCGCTCGTCCCTGTCGGTCTGCTCACTCCGGCTTGTCATTTCGTTAAGAGATAAAAGGTATCTGAAATACCTCTTGTATATCATTTCCATGATTTTGTTGACGAAATCTGTGGGTTTTTTGGGTTGGGTGGGTAAATGATACTTATTTCTTCGAACGAGATGCTACGTATAATTATGATAGAACGTCACGTAGTACGTTCGTTTAATCATCAATTATACTTGCATCTCGTTCTCGAAATAAGTATCCTGAAAATAAGAATTATTTGCTACATGTAGACGTTCAGAGCTGATTGAGGAAATAAAATCATGTTTGATTTAAAATTTAAACACAACTAAGTATTATACATAAGTTACTTCACTCTTAATTATAATTATATTATTAGTAGGATAAATCAAATCACTGGTTGATTTTGAGATCTTAGATTGAATATTTATAATTTTTTGTAAAAATCTCGATCAGATTATCAGTTCATAATCAATGAACCATTAAAATATATGAATTTTATGATGTACAATTGATGACATTTTATAAATGTTGAAATACAGCTCTTTCCAGAAAGGTTTTTTTTTTCAGGGTTATACTATAATCGTTATTTTATTATTATTTTTATTTTTTATTTAAATAAATTTATCAAAAATTTGTAACGTGCCGTGCTGTAACCACCCTGCAGTGTTACGAATAGCATGCACCTGAGCCATGAGCTCGCGACGCAGAAGCGTGGCGAGTGCTGTGCGCCGTGAAGGTGTGCTCATGTCTATACCACACTCTTTTAGAGTAGTTTTGTCAAATGGCTTTGTGATGTTACGGGTTAATGTAGTTTTTAGAAAACTATAAATAGCTGTTCACCATATCTTATTATTCTTATTATATTCATTTATCTCAGATAATGTCAATCCATATCACATTAAAACTAGATTTAATTTAAACTCTTTTGGTTGATGTTTAATATTTAAGAGTAGGGTTTTATAATATATTTTAATTGTGATTCTTGAGTTAAATTTATATCAATATCTTGACCTATATTTTCTTTCAAAATGTATGCACTCTAGCAGTTGCGAGAGTTAAATAATTTTTGTTAACCTGTTTAAGTTAATGGTGTCATTATGAAAGCAAGAGCTTAGAAAATCTAGAACTTTTAAAATGTACCATGTGGTGTGAAACTTTGGCATTCAGGGGCATAGTCTGTAGAGTCCCTTAAAAATCTGATTACCTTGTGGTCTGACTAAATATGAGAACCAATAAACAGAGACATTGCTCCTCTGCAAATGTTAAGCGTTCCATATTGTACGCCCTAATTTGATATTTTTGTTAAAAACTATATAATAGTTGGAACCGAACTTTCAAAAACGTTTCAGTTATTTTCCACGTAAAAAATATACCATTTCCACAGACAACTATCGTAATGTTTAAAAGAATTTAAGTTGAATGACGCCAGCAGGCAGGCATCAGCCAACGGACGAAGTATACCCCACCCTTCGTCTCAGCAGGGCCGATTCCGATTCCGGCAGCCAGCGTAAGGTTTTTGTTTATTTTCCCTTCGCCGCAATGGGAAATGATATAGTAATATTTAAACCTAACGTCTTCGTTAGGTTTAAATATTACTATTCCGTAAATAAGGAGTTTATGAAATAACAGGAACCACGGTTGTGTAGGCCAACTGAGAACGACTAATATTTGGCCTTTTGTTTTGTCAACAATATTTTTTCTGAGGGTTTTCAGGATAATAGAAAACGGAGGTACGAGTAATGCGCAGGAGTTTTCACTCCAAGACAAAGAAAATAAAAATATCGACTTCAAAAGCGTCGGAGTATTTTTTCCAGTACATATAAAGGTCGCAATTTAATTTATAAGACTCGTTAATCGATCTATTTGGGCAAGGCCAAATGTATTACATAATTTATTAAAAAATGATTTAAGCTTCCATTCTATATCGGGATGTGAACGCAGTGACTCCAATCAGCAATTCAGTTTTCAAATGACTATCTAAGTAGCAAAAGACAGATTATTTACAATGCACACTGCCATATTCTTTTTGAAAATTGTTACGGCGTAATAGGAAATTCCATTCTATAATATAACTAATAACGGTCGTGTTATTGATGTGTAAAGTGAAGTCTTCGAAATTTTTGGCAAATATTTTGAGTGTGAAAAATTCAGCTAGCTTTAGTTGGTTAATGTGTAGATTTTTCTCATCCCTAACCACTAGCGGTATCTTCTGCACAGGCTGATCCCCACCCCGTTGTTGAGGCGACAGAATACAACTCAAGGCTATAATTATCGTTTGGAACTGTTTTGACAGAATTATATAGCCTGGAGCCACCACTCTAAGTCCGGCCGTATAGAGGATGGTATTTAAATACTGAATTCACTCTGCTGCTTAATGAAAACCTAATAATATACTCGATAGATGCCTTCGACAAAAACCTTCGAGTTAGGCAAACTGTCGGATTTTACTTTTTTGAAACTTCATGAAGTGTTTATTTCTTTGATAATGCAATCTTTTTTGTCGCATGGTAACTGAACGTACAAGTTGTGTATATCTATTACAAATCCTAGGGATGTGTATTGTGTAGACTAAGTGAAGACGCTCGTTTTAACATTCAAAATGAACCCAAGGCTTGTGGGAAATATTATAGTGATTTCTACGTTATTTTGACAGGAGTTATACATATCCAAAATTAGGAACAGGTCATCTAAATATATTGATGGCATGTAGGCTTCAGCTCTTAGGAGCTATACAATCAGTTTCATAATCTTCGTAAGTAATAACGGTTAAGCCGATCGGAAATGCGTTAAAATCATTTATATGTTTGTTAAATATAAATCTAGGGCTTATATAGTCATTTTCATTCATTTTGATAAAACAGTAGGCGTCTTCAAGTTTGAGATAAGTAGGATTAATAATAATATATATATATTTTAATTAATTATAAAACGCATCTTTCCGTTTGACTTGGGTCTTAAGAGCATATCCGAAATTAATTAATACTTGCAAGGCATGCAATTCGAAATCGCTCCGATTTTCTGAGATCCTCAACAGCTGCATTCATTTGTAAGAACTCTTTACAAGAATATTTAGGAGTTGGAGGCAATTTTGAAAAGGTTGATTAAAAAGATTATGATTATGATATAAGATTATGGTCAGATATTATATCCATGATAGGATAATATTGGCGTTTGTATTAACGTGGCCATTGATTATTGGACAAGCGACCTGCATAGTTTACCTCCATTAGGCTCGGCGATGGCTGGTGTGTTTCAACTGCTGTGATGACCTCCTTCATGAGCTGTTGTGCTGATTCCGATGATGGGCAGGCGGTCGCGTTTTCTGTGATGTTATCGGCGCCGGTGGTTTCCTTCCTGGACCCGCCGGAGTTTTTAAGTTTAAGAATCGTTTTAAACTTTGAGGGCTGTGGTTTCTCATAACTGTTGTTATAGGTCTTTATTTCAGAACTTAATTTGTTTACTCCTTTGCAGTTTTGAGATCTGATAATTTTTCCCCACATAAGAGTTTAATTATTTTTGAGGTCAGATGTACTAAACATCCTCCTTGCGACAGAATTCGAATGTTGTACGTCGCATAATATTCGATTCGCATCCATGAGCCGCATGGATTTTATTAGCAGAATCATCTCCATTTTTTTTTCTAACCCTTAATTATATATTTTTGGTTTTCCAGAACTAAAGGGTCATTGGACATTTCATCTGCTTAAGAAGTTATTAAGAACATGTTATCTTGAGTCATAGGCACAGGGTGTAAATTCTCATCTGAAATCTGTGGTGAGAATGGTTCAAAACACTAACACCTCGTTAGTATTTTTTGATTCTGGCATAAGGTCGTCCAGTATACTAGTACAATAACTACAACAATATATATTGTGCCTCAGTGGCGCGGTGGGCTAGAGTCCGCTTGCGGCGCAAGAGGTAGCGGGTTCGATTCCCGCCGAGGGTTGAAGTGTTTGTATGTTCTGCAAGCACTTTCTCCTTGGTCTGAGTGTTTAATATGTATAATAAAAAATATCTATGTATGTATGTATATTATATTAAGTATATCAGATGTCTAGTACCCGTAACACAAGCTAAGAGCTTACCACGGGGCTAGATGTTGTTGTGTGGATTGTCCGGAAATATTTATATTTATTTATTTATTTATTGTTGTCTGGAATATTTAAATGTATAAACATGCTTATGTATAATTTAGTTGTTTTGTGCAACGATGTGTCTTGTAAAACCATATAATATTTTTATTGAAATAAGTACCGCTTGTACTTTGTTTTTTTATGGTTTATTTCGACATTGAGAGTGAAGGATAAACCCAAAAGTTAATCCGAGTATGGTAAACACATTTATATTAGTAAGGACTAGTTTACTTCTAAACTAGGTACAAGGTTTTGAGAGGGAATACGTAAGACAGTCCAAAGAACAGCTCGAAAAAAAATTCCCTTATAAATTTTTTAGTGCGATGAGTCAGTCCAAAGAGCAGCTCGAGCACACTTATTATTATTATCTGGATAGACAACATGCGATGAGACAGTCCAAAAACAGCTCGAATGCATTTGTGCGACCAGTATATTATCCATACATATTGATGTAAACAAAGGCAAAGTCATTATTACAAATGAGGGTAGCGCGGCATAACAAGTGCGTGAGACCGTCCGATTATCGGCTCGAATGCACGTTCCGCTGCTTCGCTAGTATATCTACATAAAGATTAAATTATGGTAAGAAAAAAATTTACCTTCATCATGTGTACTTGATTCAGAATCACCAGATATCGTTCTATATTTCTATCATAACTAATGTCTCCTTTACTGTGCTTCCTTTTCGGCATTTCGTAAATTATATTGGTGCGAAACAATCGCGATAACGTGATGAACGGTTGAGCGCTAAAATGCGAATGACAAGCCGGAGTGAGCGGACCGACAGGGACGAGCGGGATGGAGTATTCGTCATAGTAAAAAGTTTATTTTATCTACTCTAAACATTAGTGCATGAACGGTGGCCCTTTATGCGTACTACATGTAGCAAATAATTCTTATTTTCAGGATACTTATTTCGAGAACGAGATGCAAGTATAATTGACATTATTTACAAGTATTTTGAGTTAATTTTGACGGTTGACCGAGCTCTTAGCTATTGCTAATTTATTTGAGCTGTTTTCAGCATTATATATATAAGAATAATATAAGAAAACACACGGCCAAAATACTTGGCATATAAAATATTTAATAATTGACGACTTTTTGAGAGTTTCGTTTTGGATATCTTCCAAATTCCTGTTTATTCCTGTTTGTATCGTCGCCGCATAACATCCCGCACGACCAGCAACAGAAAGAATCACATTCTTTGGATAAATAACACATATTTTATATTAAAAACATTACCTTACCAAAATTTTTTGGTGTTTTTTCTAAATTTTGTTTGACAACTTATCTTAAATTCCGTTTATTTCTGTTTGTAATACCTCTGCCCACCTCCCCGCACGTCCCTGCAACAGAAAAAACACAGATTTTTACATAAAAATTCAAAAAATCACTAAAATAAGGCATTTCAAGGCCACTCGTAAATCCACCTAAGTCCTCATACGAAAACAACAAAGTGTTGATTTCGATCGATATTATTTACAAGTATTTTGAGTTAATTTTGACCGTTAACCGAGCTCTTAGCTATTGCTAATTTATTTGAGCTGTTTTCAGCATTATATATATAAGAATAATATAAGAAAACACACGGCCAAAATACTTGGCATATAAAATATTTAATAATTGACGACTTTTTGAGAGTTTCGTTTGGGATATCTTCCAAATTCCTGTTTATTCCTGTTTGTATTGTCGCCGCATAACATCCCGCACGACCAGCAACAGAAAGAATCACATTTTTTGGATAAATAACACATATTTTATATTAAAAACATTACCTTACCAACATTTTTTGGTGTTTTTTCTAAATTTTGTTTGACAACTTACCTTAAATTCCGTTTATTTCTGTTTGTAATACCTCTGCCCACCTCCCCGCACGTCCCTGTAACAGAAAAAACACAGATTTTTACATAAAATTCAAAAAATCACTAAAATAAGGCATTTCAAGGCCACTCGTAAATCCACCTAAGTCCTCATACGAAAACAACAAAGTGTTGATTTCGATCGATATTATTTACAAGTATTTTGAGTTAATTTTGACCGTTGACCGAGCTCTTAGCTATTGCTAATTTATTTGAGCTGTTTTCAGCATTATATATATAAGAATAATATAAGAAAACACACGGCCAAAATACTTGGCATATAAAATATTTAATAATTTACGACTTTTTGAAAGTTTCGTTTGGGATATCTTCCAAATTCCTGTTTATTCCTGTTTGTATCGTCGCCGCATAACATCCCGCACGACCAGCAACAGAAAGAATCACATTATTTTTTGGATAAATAACACATATTTTATATTAAAAACATTACCTTACCAACATTTTTTGGTGTTTTTTCTAAATTTTGTTTGACAACTTACCTTAAATTCCGTTTATTTCTGTTTGTAATACCTCTGCCCACCTCCCCGCACGTCCCTACAACAGAAAAACATACAGATTTTACATAAAAATTCAAAAAATCACTAAGGCATTTCAAGGCCACTCGTAAATCCACCTAAGTCCTCATACGAAAACAACAAAGTGTTGATTTCGATCGATATTATTGACATTATTTACAAGTATTTTGAGTTAATTTTGACCGTTGACCGAGCTCTTAGCTATTGCTAATTTATTTGAGCTGTTTTCAGCATTATATATATAAGAATAATATAAGAAAACACACGGCCAAAATACTTGGCATATAAAATATTTAATAATTGACGACTTTTTGAGAGTTTCGTTTGGGATATCTTCCAAATTCCTGTTTATTCCTGTTTGTATCGTCGCCGCATAACATCCCGCACGACCAGCAACAGAAAGAATCACATTTTTTGGATAAATAACACATATTTTATATTAAAAACATTACCTTACCAACATTTTTTGGTGTTTTGGTGTTTTTTCTAAATTTTGTTTGACAACTTACCTTAAATTCCGTTTATTTCTGTTTGTAATACCTCTGCCCACCTCCCCGCACGTCCCTGCAACAGAAAAAACACAGATTTTTACATAAAATTCAAAAAATCACTAAAATAAGGCATTTCAAGGCCACTCGTAAATCCACCTAAGTCCTCATACGAAAACAACAAAGTGTTGATTTCGATCGATATTATTTACAAGTATTTTGAGTTAATTTTGACCGTTGACCGAGCTCTTAGCTATTGCTAATTTATTTGAGCTGTTTTCAGCATTATATATATAAGAATAATATAAGAAAACACACGGCCAAAATACTTGGCATATAAAATATTTAATAATTGACGACTTTTTGAGAGTTTCGTTTGGGATATCTTCCAAATTCCTGTTTATTCCTGTTTGTATCGTCGCCGCATAACATCCCGCACGACCAGCAACAGAAAGAATCACATTTTTTGGATAAATAACACATATTTTATATTCAAAACATTACCTTACCAACATTTTCTGGTGTTTTTTCTTAATTTTGTTTGACAACTTACCTTAAATTCCGTTTATTTCTGTTTGTAATACCTCTGCCCACCTCCCCGCACGTCCCTGCAACAGAAAAACACACAGATTTTACATAAAAATTCAAAAAATCACTAAAATAAGGCATTTCAAGGCCACTCGTAAATCCACCTAAGTCCTCATACGAAAACAACAAAGTGTTGATTTCGATCGATATTATTGATGATTTAACGAACGTACTACGTGACGTTCTATCATAATTATACGTAGCATCTCGTTCGAAGAAATAAGTATCCTGAAAATAAGAATTATTTGCTACATGTAGTACGCATAAAGGGCCACCGTTCATGCACTAATGTTTAGAGTAGATAAAATAAACTTTTTACTATGACGAATACTCCATCCCGCTCGTCCCTGTCGGTCCGCTCACTCCGGCTTGTCATTTCGTTAAGAGATAAAAGGTATCTGAAATACCTCTTATGTATATCATTTCCATGATTTTGTTGACGAAATCTGTGGGTTTTTTGGGTTGGGTGGGTAAATGATACTTATTTCTTCGAACGAGATGCTACGTATAATTATGATAGAACGTCACGTAGTACGTTCGTTTAATCATCAATTATACTTGCATCTCGTTCTCGAAATAAGTATCCTGCAAATAATAAGAATTATTTGCTACACATGTAGACGTTCAGAGCTGATTGAGGAAATAAAATCATGTTTGATTTAAAATTTAAACACAACTAAGTATTATACATAAGTTACTTCACTCTTAATTATAATTATATTATTAGTAGGATAAATCAAATCACTGGTTGATTTTGAGATCTTAGATTGAATATTTATAATTTTTTGTAAAAATCTCGATCAGATTATCAGTTCATAATCAATGAACCATTAAAATATATGAATTTTATGATGTACAATTGATGACATTTTATAAATGTTGAAATACAGCTCTTTCCAGAAAGGTTTTTTTTTTCAGGGTTATACTATAATCGTTATTTTATTATTATTTTTATTTTTTATTTAAATAAATTTATCAAAAATTTGTAACGTGCCGTGCTGTAACCACCCTGCAGTGTTACGAATAGCAGCAACACTGCACCTGAGCCATGAGCTCGCGACGCAGAAGCGTGGCGAGTGCTGTGCGCCGTGAAGGTGTGCTCATGTCTATACCACACTCTTTTAGAGTAGTTTTGTCAAATGGCTTTGTGATGTTACGGGTTAATGTAGTTTTTAGAAAACTATAAATAGCTGTTCACCATATCTTATTATTCTTATTATATTAATTTATCTCAGATAATGTCAATCCATATCACATTAAAACTAGATTTAATTTAAACTCTTTTGGTTGATGTTTAATATTTAAGAGTAGGGTTTTATAATATAATTTAATTGTGATTCTTGAGTTAAATTTATATCAATATCTTGACCTATATTTTCTTTCAAAATGTATGCACTCTAGCAGTTGCGAGAGTTAAATAATTTTTGTTAACCTGTTTAAGTTAATGGTGTCATTATGAAAGCAAGAGCTTAGAAAATCTAGAACTTTTAAAATGTACCATGTGGTGTGAAACTTTGGCATTCAGGGGCATAGTCTGTAGAGTCCCTTAAAAATCTGATTACCTTGTGGTCTGACTAAATATGAGAACCAATAAACAGAGACATTGCTCCTCTGCAAATGTTAAGCGTTCCATATTGTACGCCCTAATTTGATATTTTTGTTAAAAACTATATAATAGTTGGAACCGAACTTTCAAAAACGTTTCAGTTATTTTCCACGTAAAAAATATACCATTTCCACAGACAACTATCGTAATGTTTAAAAGAATTTAAGTTGAATGACGCCAGCAGGCAGGCATCAGCCAACGGACGAAGTATACCCCACCCTTCGTCTCAGCAGGGCCGATTCCGATTCCGGCAGCCAGCGTAAGGTTTTTGTTTATTTTCCCTTCGCCGCAATGGGAAATGATATAGTAATATTTAAACCTAACGTCTTCGTTAGGTTTAAATATTACTATTCCGTAAATAAGGAGTTTATGAAATAACAGGAACCACGGTTGTGTAGGCCAACTGAGAACGACTAATATTTGGCCTTTTGTTTTGTCAACAATATTTTTTCTGAGGGTTTTCAGGATAATAGAAAACGGAGGTACGAGTAATGCGGAGGAGTTTTCACTCCAAGACAAAGAAAATAAAAATATCGACTTCAAAAGCGTCGGAGTATTTTTTCCAGTACATATAAAGGTCGCAATTTAATTTATAAGACTCGTTAATCGATCTATTTGGGCAAGGCCAAATGTATTACATAATTTATTAAAAAATGATTTAAGCTTCCATTCTATATCGGGATGTGAACGCAGTGACTCCAATCAGCAATTCAGTTTTCAAATGACTATCTAAGTAGCAAAAGACAGATTATTTACAATGCACACTGCCATATTCTTTTTGAAAATTGTTACGGCGTAATAGGAAATTCCATTCTATAATATAACTAATAACGGTCGTGTTATTGATGTGTAAAGTGAAGTCTTCGAAATTTTTGGCAAATATTTTGAGTGTGAAAAATTCAGCTAGCTTTAGTTGGTTAATAAAAAATAAAAATAAAAATAAAAATCTTTTATTTCGGACAACAATAATCCATACTTTGTTAGTAAACTTAGTGACTAGGGTTAGTAAAATAAATCAGGTCATATTCTATAAAATTAAAATTAAGTAATCTAAGTTTAATTAAATCAATTTAAACCAAATTTTACAAAATCAAATCAAATTAAACCACATCCAATTAAATAAAAACCAAATTAAACCAAATCAAATTTAAATGAAATTAAACAAAATCAATTCAAATTATATTACATTAGATTAAAATTAAAACAAATTAAATTAAATCAAATGATAACACATTACAACAAAACTAAATATAAATTAATCAAATAAAATAAATCAAATCAAATTAAATCAAACTAAATTAAATCAAATTAAATTAAATAAAATTAAATCAAATTAAATAAAATTAAATCAAATCAAATTAAATCAAATTAAATCAACTTAAATCAAATCAAATTAAATCAAATCAAACCAAATTAAATTAAATCAATACAAATTACAAAATTAAATTAAATCAATACAAATTACAAAATTAAATTATTTTCATAACAAAACCCTTCCAGATGGGAGAAGTGATCCTTCCGGCTATTGTTTGTAGGATGGTGTTGGTACTGCCACGCACCCTGTGCATCAGGGATGCAGTCTTTTTACGAAGGATGGCGGCAAAACCATCCGTCTCGTACTCTGCAAACATTCCCGACGCACTGCAGAATCGGGGCAGCCCCAACATCATCCTAAATATATTATTGTACTGGACACGTAGGGCCTCTAAAGGCTGTTTTGCATGTCTGATCCATAGGTTCCCGGTGTAAAAGCTCTGACAATAGGCTTTAAAAAGCGTTACTTTTACATCTTCAGAACACCTGGAGAACCTACGGATCAGCATATTTCCCCTAACCGCCAAAGCCCTACGTTCCCTTTCAATGTCTTCATTGTCCTTAAGGTCGTCAGTGATATAATGACCAAGGTATTTAAAGGAGGTAACCCTCTTTACGTTAACACCATTTAGGGTTATCTCAGGAAACACCTTCAGATTTTTTCCTGTGTTGATTTGTTAATGTGTAGATTTTTCTCATCCCTAACCACTAGCGGTATCTTCTGCACAGGCTGATCCCCACCCCGTTGTTGAGGCGACAGAATACAACTCAAGGCTATAATTATCGTTTGGAACTGTTTTGACAGAATTATATAGCCTGGAGCCACCACTCTAAGTCCGGCCGTATAGAGGATGGTATTTAAATACTGAATTCACTCTGCTGCTTAATGAAAACCTAATAATATACTCGATAGATGCCTTCGACAAAAACCTTCGAGTTAGGCAAACTGTCGGATTTTACTTTTTTGAAACTTCATGAAGTGTTTATTTCTTTGATAATGCAATCTTTTTTGTCGCATGGTAACTGAACGTACAAGTTGTGTATATCTATTACAAATCCTAGGGATGTGTATTGTGTAGACTAAGTGAAGACGCTCGTTTTAACATTCAAAATGAACCCAAGGCTTGTGGGAAATATTATAGTGATTTCTACGTTATTTTGACAGGAGTTATACATATCCAAAATTAGGAACAGGTCATCTAAATATATTGATGGCATGTAGGCTTCAGCTCTTAGGAGCTATACAATCAGTTTCATAATCTTCGTAAGTAATAACGGTTAAGCCGATCGGAAATGCGTTAAAATCATTTATATGTTTGTTAAATATAAATCTAGGGCTTATATAGTCATTTTCATTCATTTTGATAAAACAGTAGGCGTCTTCAAGTTTGAGATAAGTAGGATTAATAATAATATATATATATTTTAATTAATTATAAAACGCATCTTTCCGTTTGACTTGGGTCTTAAGAGCATATCCGAAATTAATTAATACTTGCAAGGCATGCAATTCGAAATCGCTCCGATTTTCTGAGATCCTCAACAGCTGCATTCATTTGTAAGAACTCTTTACAAGAATATTTAGGAGTTGGAGGCAATTTTGAAAAGGTTGATTAAAAAGATTATGATTATGATATAAGATTATGGTCAGATATTATATCCATGATAGGATAATATTGGCGTTTGTATTAACGTGGCCATTGATTATTGGACAAGCGACCTGCATAGTTTACCTCCATTAGGCTCGGCGATGGCTGGTGTGTTTCAACTGCTGTGATGACCTCCTTCATGAGCTGTTGTGCTGATTCCGATGATGGGCAGGCGGTCGCGTTTTCTGTGATGTTATCGGCGCCGGTGGTTTCCTTCCTGGACCCGCCGGAGTTTTTAAGTTTAAGAATCGTTTGAGGGCTGTGGTTTCTCATAACTGTTGTTATAGGTCTTTATTTCAGAACTTAATTTGTTTACTCCTTTGCAGTTTTGAGATCTGATAATTTTTCCCCACATAAGAGTTTAATTATTTTTGAGGTCAGATGTACTAAACATCCTCCTTGCGACAGAATTCGAATGTTGTACGTCGCATAATATTCGATTCGCATCCATGAGCCTCTTCAGAAGTTCATTATTACTACCCTACTGCTCAGCATTTGGGAAGTTACGGATGCTATGCATGAGATCGCCGATCCAAGGCGTTTTTGTTTAGTTTCTAGTGCTTTATCCCGCGATATCAAGTTTCTGATAAATCAGCTTTTATTTCGGGATTCAAAGCTAGTGCACCCAAAAGGGTTCATTTTTAAGGTAGGATTGTTGCAATTCTTTTCTAGCCTCTTTTGTTAACCCACAAGTGGTAATATGTTGCAATCGGCTCGCTAATTCTTTATGAATTTCTTATCCGAACTGGATTTTATTAGCAGAATCATCTCCATTTTTTTTTCTAACCCTTAATTATATATTTTTGGTTTTCCAGAACTAAAGGGTCATTGGACATTTCATCTGCTTAAGAAGTTATTAAGAACATGTTATCTTGAGTCATAGGCACAGGGTGTAAATTCTCATCTGAAATCTGTGGTGAGAATGGTTCAAAACACTAACACCTCGTTAGTATTTTTTGATTCTGGCATAAGGTCGTCCAGTATACTAGTACAACTACAACAATATATATTGTTGTCTGGAATATTTAAATGTATAAACATGCTTATGTATAATTTAGTTGTTTTGTGCAACGATGTGTCTTGTAAAACCATATAATATTTTTATTGAAATAAGTACCGCTTGTACTTTGTTTTTTTATGGTTTATTTCGACATTGAGAGTGAAGGATAAACCCAAAAGTTAATCCGAGTATGGTAAACACATTTATATTAGTAAGGACTAGTTTACTTCTAAACTAGGTACAAGGTTTTGAGAGGGAATACGTAAGACAGTCCAAAGAACAGCTCGAAAAAAAAATCCCTTATAAATTTTTTAGTGCGATGAGTCAGTCCAAAGAGCAGCTCGAGCACACTTATTATTATTATCTGGATAGACAACATGCGATGAGACAGTCCAAAAACAGCTCGAATGCATTTGTGCGACCAGTATATTATCCATACATATTTATGTAAACAAAGGCAAAGTCATTATTACAAATGAGGGTAGCGCGGCATAACAAGTGCGTGAGACCGTCCGATTATCGGCTCGAATGCACGTTCCGCTGCTTCGCTAGTATATCTACATAAAGATTAAATTATGGTAAGAAAAAAAATTACCTTCATCATGTGTACTTGATTCAGAATCACCAGATATCGTTCTATATTTCTATCATAACTAATGTCTCCTTTACTGTGCTTCCTTTTCGGCATTTCGTAAATTATATTGGTGCGAAACAATCGCGATAACGTGATGAACGGTTGAGCACTAAAATGCGAATGACAAGCCGGAGTGAGCGGACCGACAGGGACGAGCGGGATGGAGTATTCGTCATAGTAAAAAAATTATTTTATCTACTCTAAACATTAGTGCATGAACGGTGGCCCTTTATGCGTACTACATGTAGCAAATAATTCTTATTTTCAGGATACTTATTTCGAGAACGAGATGCAAGTATAATTGACATTATTTACAAGTATTTTGAGTTAATTTTGACCGTTGACCGAGCTCTTAGCTATTGCTAATTTATTTGAGCTGTTTTCAGCATTATATATATAAGAATAATATAAGAAAACACACGGCCAAAATACTTGGCATATAAAATATTTAATAATTGACGACTTTTTGAGAGTTTCGTTTGGGATATCTTCCAAATTCCTGTTTATTCCTGTTTGTATCGTCGCCGCATAACATCCCGCACGACCAGCAACAGAAAGAATCACATTCTTTGGATAAATAACACATATTTTATATTAAAAACATTACCTTACCAACATTTTTTGGTGTTTTTTCTAAATTTTGTTTGACAACTTACCTTAAATTCCGTTTATTTCTGTTTGTAATACCTCTGCCCACCTCCCCGCACGTCCCTGCAACAGAAAAAACACAGATTTTTACATAAAAATTCAAAAAATCACTAAAATAAGGCATTTCAAGGCCACTCGTAAATCCACCTAAGTCCTCATACGAAAACAACAAAGTGTTGATTTCGATCGATATTATTGACATTATTTACAAGTATTTTGAGTTAATTTTGACCGTTGACCGAGCTCTTAGCTATCGCTAATTTATTTGAGCTGTTTTCAGCATTATATATATAAGAATAATATAAGAAAACACACGGCCAAAATACTTGGCATATAAAATATTTAATAATTGACGACTTTTTGAGAGTTTCGTTTGGGATATCTTCCAAATTCCTGTTTATTCCTGTTTGTATCGTCGCCGCATAACATCCCGCACGACCAGCAACAGAAAGAATCACATTTTTTGGATAAATAACACATATTTTATATTAAAAACATTACCTTACCAACATTTTATGGTGGTTTTTCTAAATTTTGTTTGACAACTTACCTTAAATTCCGTTTATTTCTGTTTGTAATACCTCTGCCCACCTCCCCGCACGTCCCTGCAACTGAAAAACACACAGATTTTACATAAAAATTCAAAAAATCACTAAGGCATTTCAAGGCCACTCGTAAATCCACCTAAGTCCTCATACGAAAACAACAAAGTGTTGATTTCGATCGATATTATTGACATTATTTACAAGTATTTTGAGTTAATTTTGACCGTTGACCGAGCTCTTAGCTATTGCTTATTTATTTGAGCTGTTTTCAGCATTATATATTATAAGAATAATATAAGAAAACACACGGCCAAAATACTTGGCATATAAAATATTTAATAATTGACGACTTTTTGAGAGTTTCGTTTGGGATATCTTCCAAATTCCTGTTTATTCCTGTTTGTATCGTCGCCGCATCACATCCCGCACGACCAGCAACAGAAAGAATCACATTCTTTGGATAAATAACACATATTTTATATTAAAAACATTACCTTACCAAAATTTTTTGGTGTTTTTTTCTAAATTTTGTTTGACAACTTATCTTAAATTCCGTTTATTTCTGTTTGTAATACCTCTGCCCACCTCCCCGCACGTCCCTGCAACAGAAAAAACACAGATTTTTACATAAAAATTCAAAAAATCACTAAAATAAGGCATTTCAAGGCCACTCGTAAATCCACCTAAGTCCTCATACGAAAACAACAAAGTGTTGATTTCGATCGATATTATTTACAAGTATTTTGAGTTAATTTTGACCGTTGACCGAGCTCTTAGCTATTGCTAATTTATTTGAGCTGTTTTCAGCATTATATATATAAGAATAATATAAGAAAACACACGGCCAAAATACTTGGCATATAAAATATTTAATAATTGACGACTTTTTGAGAGTTTCGTTTGGGATATCTTCCAAATTCCTGTTTATTCCTGTTTGTATCGTCGCCGCATAACATCCCGCACGACCAGCAATAGAAAGAATCACATTTTTTGGATAAATAACACATATTTTATATTAAAAACATTACCTTACCAACATTTTCTGGTGTTTTTTCTAAATTTTGTTTGACAACTTACCTTAAATTCCGTTTATTTCTGTTTGTAATACCTCTGCCCACCTCCCCGCACGTCCCTGCAACAGAAAAACACACAGATTTTACATAAAAATTCAAAAAATCACTAAGGCATTTCAAGGCCACTCGTAAATCCACCTAAGTCCTCATACGAAAACAACAAAGTGTTGATTACGATCGATATTATTGACATTATTTACAAGTATTTTGAGTTAATTTTGACCGTTGACCGAGCTCTTAGCTATTGCTAATTTATTTGAGCTGTTTTCAGCATTATATATATAAGAATAATATAAGAAAACACACGGCCAAAATACTTGGCATATAAAATATTTAATAATTGACGACTTTTTGAGAGTTTCGTTTGGGATATCTTCCAAATTCCTGTTTATTCCTGTTTGTATCGTCGCCGCATAACATCCCGCACGACCAGCAACAGAAAGAATCACATTTTTTGGATAAATAACACATATTTTATATTAAAAACATTACCTTACCAACATTTTTTGGTGGTTTTTCTAAATTTTGTTTGACAACTTACCTTAAATTCCGTTTATTTCTGTTTGTAATACCTCTGCCCACCTCCCCGCACGTCCCTGCAACTGAAAAACACACAGATTTTACATAAAAATTCAAAAAATCACTAAAATAAGGCATTTCAAGGCCACTCGTAAATCCACCTAAGTCCTCATACGAAAACAACAAAGTGTTGATTTCGATCGATATTATTGACATTATTTACAAGTATTTTGAGTTAATTTTGACCGTTGACCGAGCTCTTAGCTATTGCTAATTTATTTGAGCTGTTTTCAGCATTATATATATAAGAATAATATAAGAAAACACACGGCCAAAATACTTGGCATATAAAATATTTAATAATTGACGACTTTTTGAGAGTTTCGTTTGGGATATCTTCCAAATTCCTGTTTATTCCTGTTTGTATCGTCGCCGCATAACATCCCGCACGACCAGCAACAGAAAGAATCACATTCTTTGGATAAATAACACATATTTTATATTAAAAACATTACCTTACCAAAATTTTTTGGTGTTTTTTTCTAAATTTTGTTTGACAACTTATCTTAAATTCCGTTTATTTCTGTTTGTAATACCTCTGCCCACCTCCCCGCACGTCCCTGCAACAGAAAAAACACAGATTTTTACATAAAATTCAAAAAATCACTAAAATAAGGCATTTCAAGGCCACTCGTAAATCCACCTAAGTCCTCATACGAAAACAACAAAGTGTTGATTTCGATCGATATTATTTACAAGTATTTTGAGTTAATTTTGACCGTTGACCGAGCTCTTAGCTATTGCTAATTTATTTGAGCTGTTTTCAGCATTATATATATAAGAATAATATAAGAAAACACACGGCCAAAATACTTGGCATATAAAATATTTAATAATTGACGACTTTTTGAGAGTTTCGTTTGGGATATCTTCCAAATTCCTGTTTATTCCTGTTTGTATCGTCGCCGCATAACATCCCGCACGACCAGCAATAGAAAGAATCAAATTTTTTGGATAAATAACACATATTTTATATTAAAAACATTACCTTACCAACATTTTCTGGTGTTTTTTCTAAATTTTGTTTGACAACTTACCTTAAATTCCGTTTATTTCTGTTTGTAATACCTCTGCCCACCTCCCCGCACGTCCCTGCAACAGAAAAAACACAGATTTTTACATAAAAATTCAAAAAAATCACTAAAATAAGGCATTTCAAGGCCACTCGTAAATCCACCTAAGTCCTCATACGAAAACAACAAAGTGTTGATTTCGATCGATATTATTTACAAGTATTTTGAGTTAATTTTGACCGTTGACCGAGCTCTTAGCTATTGCTAATTTATTTGAGCTGTTTTCAGCATTATATATATAAGAATAATATAAGAAAACACACGGCCAAAATACTTGGCATATAAAATATTTAATAATTGACGACTTTTTGAGAGTTTCGTTTGGGATATCTTCCAAATTCCTGTTTATTCCTGTTTGTATCGTCGCCGCATAACATCCCGCACGACCAGCAACAGAAAGAATCACATTCTTTGGATAAATAACACATATTTTATATTAAAAACATTACCTTACCAAAATTTTTTGGTGTTTTTTTCTAAATTTTGTTTGACAACTTATCTTAAATTCCGTTTATTTCTGTTTGTAATACCTCTGCCCACCTCCCCGCACGTCCCTGCAACAGAAAAAACACAGATTTTTACATAAAATTCAAAAAATCACTAAAATAAGGCATTTCAAGGCCACTCGTAAATCCACCTAAGTCCTCATACGAAAACAACAAAGTGTTGATTTCGATCGATATTATTGACATTATTTACAAGTATTTTGAGTTAATTTTGACCGTTGACCGAGCTCTTAGCTATTGCTAATTTATTTGAGCTGTTTTCAGCATTATATATATAAGAATAATATAAGAAAACACACGGCCAAAATACTTGGCATATAAAATATTTAATAATTGACGACTTTTTGAGAGTTTCGTTTGGGATATCTTCCAAATTCCTGTTTATTCCTGTTTGTATCGTCGCCGCATCACATCCCGCACGACCAGCAACAGAAAGAATCACATTCTTTGGATAAATAACACATATTTTATATTAAAAACATTACCTTACCAAAATTTTTTGGTGTTTTTTTCTAAATTTTGTTTGACAACTTATCTTAAATTCCGTTTATTTCTGTTTGTAATACCTCTGCCCACCTCCCCGCACGTCCCTGCAACAGAAAAAACACAGATTTTTACATAAAAATTCAAAAAATCACTAAAATAAGGCATTTCAAGGCCACTCGTAAATCCACCTAAGTCCTCATACGAAAACAACAAAGTGTTGATTTCGATCGATATTATTTACAAGTATTTTGAGTTAATTTTGACCGTTGACCGAGCTCTTAGCTATTGCTAATTTATTTGAGCTGTTTTCAGCATTATATATATAAGAATAATATAAGAAAACACACGGCCAAAATACTTGGCATATAAAATATTTAATAATTGACGACTTTTTGAGAGTTTCGTTTGGGATATCTTCCAAATTCCTGTTTATTCCTGTTTGTATCGTCGCCGCATAACATCCCGCACGACCAGCAATAGAAAGAATCAAATTTTTTGGATAAATAACACATATTTTATATTAAAAACATTACCTTACCAACATTTTCTGGTGTTTTTTCTAAATTTTGTTTGACAACTTACCTTAAATTCCGTTTATTTCTGTTTGTAATACCTCTGCCCACCTCCCCGCACGTCCCTGCAACAGAAAAAACACAGATTTTTACATAAAAATTCAAAAAAATCACTAAAATAAGGCATTTCAAGGCCACTCGTAAATCCACCTAAGTCCTCATACGAAAACAACAAAGTGTTGATTTCGATCGATATTATTTACAAGTATTTTGAGTTAATTTTGACCGTTGACCGAGCTCTTAGCTATTGCTAATTTATTTGAGCTGTTTTCAGCATTATATATATAAGAATAATATAAGAAAACACACGGCCAAAATACTTGGCATATAAAATATTTAATAATTGACGACTTTTTGAGAGTTTCGTTTGGGATATCTTCCAAATTCCTGTTTATTCCTGTTTGTATCGTCGCCGCATAACATCCCGCACGACCAGCAACAGAAAGAATCACATTCTTTGGATAAATAACACATATTTTATATTAAAAACATTACCTTACCAAAATTTTTTGGTGTTTTTTTCTAAATTTTGTTTGACAACTTATCTTAAATTCCGTTTATTTCTGTTTGTAATACCTCTGCCCACCTCCCCGCACGTCCCTGCAACAGAAAAAACACAGATTTTTACATAAAATTCAAAAAATCACTAAAATAAGGCATTTCAAGGCCACTCGTAAATCCACCTAAGTCCTCATACGAAAACAACAAAGTGTTGATTTCGATCGATATTATTGACATTATTTACAAGTATTTTGAGTTAATTTTGACCGTTGACCGAGCTCTTAGCTATTGCTAATTTATTTGAGCTGTTTTCAGCATTATATATATAAGAATAATATAAGAAAACACACGGCCAAAATACTTGGCATATAAAATATTTAATAATTGACGACTTTTTGAGAGTTTCGTTTGGGATATCTTCCAAATTCCTGTTTATTCCTGTTTGTATCGTCGCCGCATAACATCCCGCACGACCAGCAACAGAAAGAATCACATTTTTTGGATAAATAACACATATTTTATATTAAAAACATTACCTTACCAACATTTTCTGGTGTTTTTTCTAAATTTTGTTTGACAACTTACCTTAAATTCCGTTTATTTCTGTTTGTAATACCTCTGCCCACCTCCCCGCACGTCCCTGCAACAGAAAAAACACAGATTTTTACATAAAATTCAAAAAATCACTAAAATAAGGCATTTCAAGGCCACTCGTAAATCCACCTAAGTCCTCATACGAAAACAACAAAGTGTTGATTTCGATCGATATTATTGACATTATTTACAAGTATTTTGAGTTAATTTTGACCGTTGACCGAGCTCTTAGCTATTGCTAATTTATTTGAGCTGTTTTCAGCATTATATATATAAGAATAATATAAGAAAACACACGGCCAAAATACTTGGCATATAAAATATTTAATAATTGACGACTTTTTGAAAGTTTCGTTTGGGATATCTTCCAAATTCCTGTATATTCCTGTTTGTATCGTCGCCGCATAAAATCCCGCACGACCAGCAACAGAAAGAATCACATTTTTTGGATAAATAACACATATTTTATATTAAAAACATTACCTTACCAACATTTTTTGGTGTTTTTTCTAAATTTTGTTTGACAACTTACCTTAAATTCCGTTTATTTCTGTTTGTAATACCTCTGCCCACCTCCCCGCACGTCCCTGCAACAGAAAAACACACAGATTTTACATAACAATTCAAAAAATCACTAAAATAAGAGTAGTTGGTTATTGGGGCTTCTGGATCAGGATCATTCATGAATGATCCAGAAGCCCCAATAACCAACCTGAATTTATAATATATTGATTGAATTATCATTTTCTAGCTCTATTCGTCATTATTTTCATCGATTCATATAGAAAAAATATATAAAAATGAGTCAGAAAAATATAATCAGTATCACTATTCCTACCTTATATAAAAATTGATCATCTATTCATCATTCAGATTGAGTGAACTACATATCATCGAGCACTACATAGTACCTATAAATCGATTCATATTGAATGAGTATTGAATAAGTAAGCAAAATATGTTGATTATTAAACCTATGTGAACATTCATTTAATTGTATATACATAGAAAATATTAGTCATTTCTCTGAGGTATTAGGTAATTTAATACATAAATATTTTTAAATGTTTATAAGATAGGTATTTGTAAAAGAAAACAAAAAAAAGGAATATGATATTTTATTCGGTAAGTTTTCTCAATTTTACTTTTCTAACAATGCTTGAATTTTAGCTATAATATCCTGAGTGGATATGTAAATATCATCAAAAAGCATGGTTTTAACTACATGTTGGGCACATAATTCAGCATTACATTTACACAATGTGTCTTCAACCGAGTCAAAATTTTTGGCATCATATATCTCAATACGTACAAGTTTATACCCTTGAGCTGGTTTTTTTATGAATGAATAATTGGTAGTAGGGACACCATCATTCGAAGTAGTTGGTCTACTACGACGGTCACCAGTTCGGCTCTTGTACGGTCCACAGGCATCTTCACTCGAAGGAATGAAATTGAATAAGTGGTCTTGTGAATCCTGAAACATGAATAAGTTTTAGATAAGATAACTCAACATTAAATGAGCTAATGAAGTGCTAATAATTACGATACGATATGAAGGATAAGTATAGATACTTACCGACATAATTGTTGATTAATTTCTGAGCTTGTCAGACGAGCCTGCTGGTATCGATGAGTGACGAATCGTTATGAGCATTTAATAAACACTTTCCAACGCTTTTATAGACCTTTGTTAAGTATATTAGGTTGAAATTGCAAAGGAAAAATCAAATCCAAAATGTTAGTTATTATTATATTGTTTCCATAGTTATTATTATACAACTTATTACATTCAATACTTATCGATAGGTATCAAGCATTATCAACGTACCTAACATTAACAATTTGAGTGCTAAAATCACACGGTATGTGTTTTCTACAAGTGACTAATAGGCGTAAATCCGCAATAGCGTAGCGGCTGACAAAATACAGATCTTTGTGACTTAGCACAGACGTTATATTTTTCGAATGAATGCATGTGCGGCGCAACATAACTAATTAACAAAATCCGTAAGCGTTCACTAAATAGGATCAATCTAGTGAAAATCTGATAACCTTAATACCTAATCACACCCCTGACCCTTAATTTAAATTATAGACCGTCAACCAACATGCCAAAACGGTCTTCGATATATTTTAATCATAATTAATAACTATAAGATTGGAATACAACACGTGTTACCATTTTAGGAGCCGTACAGTGCTCAATTACATTCCTTATATTCCAAGTTAAGCAAGCTTGTGTTATGGGTGGGTGTGGATGGCTGATATACTTAATAGATAGGTATACATTATTAGATTTTATAGAAAATACCTAGAATACTCGGAACAATTGTTAATAGTACAAACATTTCCTACCAAGGCGGGAATCGAACCAGCAACCTCCAACGTTGCAGACGAGTTAACTTTAACCCTACAGTTTTATTCTTCCAAGTTATTGGAAAATAGAACTAGTGTTAACAAATGAAACAGTTGAGCAGACTGTTGGCCACAGTCTAGAGTCTGAGGCAGCTAAACTTCATCATTATTATTCATTTACATAATACCAATGGTAAATTACTTGAATGTTATGATACTACTAATTTTAATAGTAGATGTAACTTATTTCACAAATGAGTAGATTATACAATTAGATCTGCGATAGGAGTTGAACCCGCAACGTTTTGCTATGCATCCCAAAGGTCTTAAGATAGGAGTTTAAAAAATGTGCATTAAGTTGTGAATGTTTATTTTATTTTAAGTTAGTTAAAGCTTGCAGATTTACCTATTTTTTACAATCAACATAGTTATAAAAGAGGTTTTTAAAATACGTTGTAAACTGTTTAGATTGGTACTTTCCTTATAAGATTTAGCAAGCTGATATAGTAAAATTATGTTAGTGTGAAATTTCTGGTAAGCATTTTGTTTATGTGTGTATCATTAACTCTCCAAAAATGGGCAAGGGCTGTATAGAGAGCACAATATAAAAGCCGCATGGCTGGATCAAACTTCAAATCACTTACCTGAGGGATACAAGCAAGACAAGGATACAAGCAAGACGAGCTACAAATACAAGATATTTAAATTTCAAAATGTAAGTACCTACCACCTATAATGTACCTAATGTCTCATTTATCAGCAGATAGATTTTTTATTTAATCATTCCTGAATTTATCCATTCATTCAATAATGATTATATTTTTTCATCAATTATTAAGTTTCGATATTTTTTACATAAATAGTAATTCTAATATTTTTTATTTTGTTTGTTTCATAGGTCGAAGACTGCTGCTACTGCTGAGGAACTATTTGGAAGCATGTCCGATTCCAGTTCCGACGAGCGGGCGGTGAAGCCGAAGAAAGCCACAGAAAAAACTACAAAGCGTCGGGCATCAAATATCGCACCCTCTCCAGTTGCAGCACCATCTGAACCGTTGGCGAAAAGAACAAAACCGACGAAAGTCCGGATTAATCCGGTGAATGTTGTTAGAGCGACGGCAGACGACTTGTTCGGATCCGATTCAGAGGAGGAGGTGATAGTGCCGGAGAGTAAACAAGGTAAAAAACCGCCGCCTATTTTCTCTTATTTTACGAGACGGTTGGCGAATGGTTTTAGCCGGCAACTGACAGAAACAAGGAAGGGGTCTCATTATGTAGAGATTAAAATATTTAAAACCTCTGAAATTGAGAATGTCCTACCAGTTAACAGGTGGAGACATTCAATTATCACCATAAAAAACCAGATAGATGAAGGTGGTAATACGTGGCGGAAGCTACAAGAATTGGTAGGGACCGCAAAACAGGATTTTAAAGGGGTCCCATCAGTGTTCCTCAGCCAGTACTACTAGCTTTACCTAAATACGCTGGCTCTTAGGACTCACCTCATATTTTATTATTTTATAGATGCCCTATTATAATCATAGACTTAATTTATGTAATCATTAGTGTAAGCATTGTTAAATAAATGACTATATTTATATTACTTATAATATGTTTTTTTGTTTTCTTTTTCAGTCCCGAACTTAAATGGAGTCACACACTGTAAACAGTGTAATATTGAATTACCAAGTTATAGATACAGATTTCATATCAGAACTAATATTCACAAATCGAATTGTCTATTAAAGTCCGAGTATGAAAATGTTGATATTGTTGCCACGGCTTTTAAAAATAGAATTATGACATATCGTTTAAATGCCTAACAAGAAGTCGAGTACCTCACAGCTGAGGCGTTCTTGGAGGATAATAAACGAGTCATAAAAAAACTGATCGATGTATCCATAGAGAAAAATCAGTGTATTAAAATGAATTGTGAATTGTTTGCTTATTATGTATTATGTAAATCAAATGAGAAACAATTAAAATCATTTAATACAAAATATGAAATTATTTACCATAGTACAGACTTTAATGAAATATATTCAAATATCATAGAAAAATTCAGATATAAATTAACAGAGTTTTCGCAGTGTGAGTCTGGATGGTCTTTTGTTGCAATAAGCCATTTGGAAATCAATATTAACAAATATTCTCCTATGAGGGGTGGTACCTATATCGAATTACCACCTAGGATAAAGAATACTAAAAGTTGCATAAATGTAAAAAATTCTGATTATAATTGTTTTTTATGGAGTATTGTGGCAGGTATGTTTCCCGCTAAAAATAATGTATGCAGGACTACCTCATATCCACACTACTCAACAGTTTTGAGAACCAAGGAGTTATCTATACCGCCTTCTAACAAGGACATAGTGAAGTTTGAAAAGATTAATAGTAATATTAGTGTAAATGTTTATGGTTTGGATGATAGACAAATTGTGACTGGGCCTCTTTATAGAACACTCAATAAAAAGCCAAATCATTTTAATTTGCTATATTTCCAAAGAAACGGAAATGGTCATTATTGTTTAATCAAAGACTTGGTACGATTAGTTCGTAGACAGGTGTCATTGCACAAAACTAAAATGTTCTTATGTGATACCTGCTTACAATTTTTCATAAGTGAATGTAAGCGTGATAAACATGATTGTTCTAATGTTTTAACCGTACTACCAGAAAAAGACAGTTACCTGAAATTTAAGAATTATGAGAGACAGCAAAAAATTAACTTTGTTATTTATGCCGATTTTGAGTGCCTGTTATTGAATTATAATGATAAATTTGAAGCCAAAAATACCAAAACAAATAAAATCCATGAACCATCATGTTTTGCGTATTACATATGTTGTTCTCATGACGCGAGTTTAAACAAACTTGTATCTTACCGAGGAAGAGATTGTGTTCAAGTATTTATTGAAAGTTTAATCACAGAAGTTAATAACATCAATACAATTTTGAGTAATAAAAAATGTATGAGTTTATTAACTGAACAACAAGAAATAGAATATTGTTTCGCTAAAACATGTTACATATGTAACCAGATGTTATTTAATGACAAAGTTCGAGACCATGATCATGTTACCGGCGAGTACAGAGGACCGGCTCACTCCCACTGCAATTTGATGCATAGAGTATGTCCTTTCATACCTGTCGTGTTTCATAATCTATCAGGCTATGATTCACATATTTTCATAACTGAATTGGCAAAATATGAGGGGGAAATTAAGGTTATACCAAAAACTAAAGAGAAGTACTTATCTTTCACAAAATGTATTAAAGCAAATGATTGTTCACATACAATTCAAATAAAATTTATTGACTCATACCAATTTTTAAGTACAAATTTAGATGCTCTGAGTAAAAACTTATCCGATAAAGATTTCGTACATTTGAAATCCGAGTTTGATGATGAACTTAAATGCAATTTATTACAGCAAAAAGGTATCTATCCATATGAATACATGGATTCGTGGTCAAAGTATGATGAATCACAGATACCACCTAAAGATAATTTTTACAGTAGTTTGAAATTGAGGCATATTTCCAATGAAGAGTACGATCATGTTAAAACTGTTTGGCAATATTTTGATATACAATCACTTGGAGAATATACTGACTTGTATGTTAAGTGTGATGTTTTGTTATTATGTGATATTTTTGAAAATTTTCGATTACTATGTTTGAAATATTATCGTCTTGATCCCGCGTACTATATTACATCACCAAGTTTAAGTTGGGATGCAATGTTGCTGTACACTGGTGTAGAACTTGAATTGATTCATGATTTAGAGATATATAAATTACTGGAAATGGGCATACGAGGAGGCTTAGCACAGTGTTCAATGCGGCATGCTAAAGCCAATAATAAATACGTTCCATCCTTTGACGACTCAAAACCATTAAATTATTTAATTTATCTTGATTGCAATAATCTGTATGGTCATGCAATGACAAGGAAAATGCCAATTTCTGACTTTAGATTTATGACTCAGGAAGAAATTAATTTTTTTGATGTATTATGCATATCAGATGATGCTTATTATGGCTATATTTTAGAAGTTGACTTAGAATACCCTCATCACTTGCATGATTCACATAGTGATTTACCATTTGCTCCTCAAAAAATGATTCCTCCTGAAGGAAAAAACCCAAAATTGATTGCAAATTTGTATAACAAATATAATTACGTCATACATTATATTCATTTAAAAGAATGCTTAAAAAATGGTCTCGTTTTGTTGAAAATTCATCGAGTACTGATTTTCAGACAAGAAAGTTTTTTAAAAAGTTATATCGACTTGAATACTTATTTACGTCAAAAGTCTACATCAGAATTCCAAAAAGATTTTTTTAAACTCTTAAATAATGCGATATTTGGAAAGACTATTGAAAACAAAAGAAAGCAAGTAGATGTTAAATTGATTAATTGTTGGAATGATTCTAGAAACAGAACCAACAAACATGTTGGTTGTGAAAAATTAATAACAAAACCAAATTTGAAAAGTATATCCATTTTTAATGAGAATTTTGTTGCCATACAGCTAAGTCATGAAAAAATTGTTCTTGATAGACCGATATACATCGGTTTTACTGTATTGGAATATGCTAAACAACATTTGTATCAATTTCATTATGACTTTATACAAAAAAAGTACGGTGATAAAATAAAACTTTGTTACACGGATACTGATAGTTTGCTCTATTTAGTGCACACTGATGATTTTTATTCAGATATGAAAAATGATATTGCTATGTATGATACAAGTAATTTTATGAAAGATAATCCTTATGCGATGCCTTATGTAAATGCTAAAGTACCTGGTTTATTTAAAGACGAACTTGGTGGTGATGTAATTACTGAGTTCATTGGCTTACGAGCCAAGCTATACTGTATTAAATCCATTAAAACGAAACTAGTAAAAGCAAAAGGAGTATCTAAATCTGTTACATCAAGATTAAAATTGTCTCAATATACAAGAACATTGTACAATGATGCAAACTTAACATGTAAGATGAATTTGATTAAATCAATTAAACACAAATTGTATTCACAACAGTTAAATAAGCTAGTTCTTAATAGAAATGATGACAAAAGACATATCCTCGTAAATCAGATTGAAACATTGCCATGGGGTCACTATAGTATTATCTAGTGCATCAAAATATTATAATAATAATAAATGCTATTATAATAAAGCAATATAAATTATACTTATTATGTTAAGCAGAATGATGATATGAAATCATTGAATTGTAATTGGTATTACTGTAAATATTTTTGTCATATTAGTATAGAATAATTTCATATACTTATATCATTAGCATTATTGATAAATAAAATATGAACAGTACTGTATGGTTTTTATTTTAAGGTAATCATACATCCATTATTTATTTCAAGTCTTAGTAATCTTATCTAGTAAAGAGAAGATATAGACAAAAATGAAAGCTATTTACTACCAATACCAAACCTATTCATACATAATAAATAAATTATAGGTTAGGTACATATAAAAACCAACGCATTTGTTTTTTCGTGACACTACTTAAGCATGAACGTTATAAGACAAGCGGTATCTTTAGAAGTGGAGCAAATAGCTATAAAAGAAAATGATTCCAAAATAAAACACAGTATATTGTTGCCTAATAATATAAGATGCATAATATGTGGACCCTCTAATTGTGGCAAGACTAATGTTATGATCAGTTTGCTTATTCACAAAAATGGTCTAAAATACAGGAACGTGTATTTATATTCAAAAACAAGTTATCAGTCAAAATATTGTTTCTTAAAAGATGTATTGGAAAGAGTACCGAATG
This sequence comes from Gymnoscelis rufifasciata, assembly GCA_929108375.1. Classification (NCBI taxonomy): domain Eukaryota; kingdom Metazoa; phylum Arthropoda; class Insecta; order Lepidoptera; family Geometridae; genus Gymnoscelis; species Gymnoscelis rufifasciata. The sequence continues at coordinate 491,043 of OV815319.1, read as the reverse complement.
TGAAATTGTTTATTTTTGACTGCAATGAAGATGTTATTCATCCTAGTGATGCATTACCAAATTCGATAATTATTTTTGATGACGTCGTTAGTGAAAAGCAAATAAATATACGTAACTACTTTACTATGGGAAGACATAAAAATATTGATTGCTTTTATTTATCTCAAACTTACAGTAAAGTCCCGAAGCAGCTTTTACGTGATAACACAAATTTTTTGATTATTTACAAGCAAGATTATAAAAATTTGAAACATATTTACAATGAACATGTTTGTTCTGATATGGGATGGGATCAATTCAAGGAAATATGTTTTAAAATTTGGAATGTTCCATACAATTTTGTAACTATAAGCAAAGATCATGAATTAAACAAAGGAAGATATAGAAAGTCATTGCATGATTTTATTACATTTAAATAAATATATAATGTTAATGCATTCACACTTCAGATCATTTTTGATCTTGTCTTTGCGTACGTGGTACCATGGAGAAAGATATAAATATAAAAAAACAACTAATAAAATCTGTAAACGCAATCAAATTTAAAGTGAAACAAATTAAAGATGATGAATTTAATACAAAAAACCATCTTAATTATTTTTTCAAACCAGTTGCTGGCCCCTTAAGTACATTGCTAGCTACAAATTCACCAATACCAAGCTACAATGATGTACCAATTTGCCAAAAGATTGAACTCACAAAAAGTCAGATGATAAAGTCGGATTTAGACAGTAAAATGAATACATCTGAACAGTTTTATTCAGATTATGATAGTATTAACGATGATGGTGATGATAACGAGGATGATGATGATTATGATGTAAGAAAAGAATCTGAAAAACCTAGTACTGAAGATAGATCACTAAGCAGGAAAGAAATTCTTGAAATATACGATGATATGAATATTCCTTTTGGTGTGCGTAATGTTAATAACAGGTTGATGATAGGAAATAAAGATGTTGAATTTTTTACATCTCAAGATAACTCAGATGATAAATGTTCTGTCATTAGCATTGATGAGAAAAGATACGAGTTGACTCCTGGTTTGAAAGAACTATTGTTACGTAAAAGACCAAATTTAAACCTTATTAGTAATCATGATAAGCTAATTTACAAAAATATTATTGAATTAACAAATGTTCACAAAAGAGATTACCTTTCATCAGCGCAAATCAAGGGTGATAAGGGGATTAAGTATCGTAAAATAATCAAGCCATTAATTGAATCATCTAGCATGCATGATCTAGAGAATGAAAATGATAAAATGCAGCAAGGAGCTGGTTTGCCAACACTAAAAAAGTATTGTAAGAATACTGAACTAGTATATTGGGATGATCCTAATGAGCTGGTTGAAAGGCTCAAACTTTTAATCGCATCTAAGACAGCTGGTAATACTAGTTTAGACAATGAAATAATATCTATTATTGAAGAGTTACAAGAAATTGGTATAGTAAAATTATAAAAAGCGTTAACACGAATATTTGTATTTAGTAAACAGTTTTTCGTTGTGAGAATGGTTTAACTTGTAAATAATGATTGCATTAAAAAGACAAATCATAAATGAAATACATAAAAATGCTATGAAGAACTTTCCAACGAGGCATGTTATACAGAAAGATATCGATGATTTATGGCAAGCTGATTTAATAGACATGCAAAATATATCATCTTGTAATAAAAACTACAATTATATATTAGTTGTTATTGATACCTTTTCAAAATATGTATGGGCTGTACCCTTAAAAAATAAAGACAAAAATTCTGTATCCAATGCCTTTAATAAAATATTATATACTCAAAACCGATGCCCCAAAAATCTACAGACAGATTTAGGTACAGAATTTTATAATGATAAATTCAAAGATATTTGTAGTATTCAATAAACCATTATTCCACATTCTCAACAAAAAAGGCTTCAATCGTTGAACGTTTCATCAGAACAATTAAAAGTTATCTGTATAAAGAATTTAACTATAATGGTAACTATCGATGGATTGATAGAACACTTGATGATGCAATTGAAATATATAATCATAAAAAGCACAGGACTATTGGAATGGCACCCAATGATGTTGATGCTACAAATAAATTAATGTTGTTGAAAAGGTATGATGAAATGAATACCATTAATAAAAAAACAAAAATAAAATTTAAAAAAGGAGACTGTTCGTATAAGTAAACATAAAGGTTGTTTTGAAAAAGGATATACCCCAAACTGGTCTACAGAGTTGTTTCAGATTCAAACAATAAAGAAAACATGTCCAACCACTTACTTATTAATAGATTCAAAAAAACAACCTATATTGGGATCATTTTATGCTCAAGAGCTTCAAAAAACACGCTTTTCAGACATTTATTTGGTTGAAAAAGTTTTAAGACGTAAAGGAGATAAAGTATTTGTTAAGTGGTTAGGTTTACCAACAAATGAAAATTCATGGATTCATAAAATGAATGTATTATAAAGCACGAAAATTGTATTATGTCATCACTTATTGTTCATAAATGAGAGGAGAAGGACTTGTGAATACTTTAATTAATAATTTACCGTTTGAGCTTCATTTACCGGGATATAATTATTGCGGACCAGGAACAAAACTGTTTGATAGACTTGCTCGAGGAGATAAGGGTATCAATCAATTGGATGAGTATTGTAAGGCTCACGATATTGCATACAACAAATCGCATAGCTTAGAAGATCGTCATAAAGCAGATTTAATTCTTATGAAAATGGCGAGAACAAGATCTGTAGCTTCTAATTCAAGTAGAGGAGAAAAAATTGCAGCGAATTTGGTGAACAAGATTATGTTAACAAAAGTTAGTTCTGGAGCTGGACTTAAAAAAGATTTTAAGAAAATAGTGGCTCACACAAAAAGGATTCTTAAAAATAATAAACCGAAATGTAAGAAAAAATTAATAGAGCTGGCTTATCATGTAGCCAAAGAGCTAAGCCCAGATACATGTATGAAATTGCCACGTATCATACCAATACCTAAATCAGGCGGTGTTTTACCCCTGATTCCTATATTCGCTGGTTTATCTGCAGTTGGTAGTTTAGCTGGAGGAATTTCTGGAATCTTCAAGACAATAAATGAATACAAACTCGCCAAAAAACGTATAAAAGAATTGGAACGTCACAATCAGCAATTAGAGGGTGTGAATATAGGCAAAGGACTAACATTGGATCGATACAAAAATGGTTTTGGTTTGTTTCTTAATAAGTGTAACGCAAAAAACTAAATCGTTGGCTACCTAACCGTGCTCTCACCAATATAGATATCATGAAGTTTGCTTCAAGAATACCACATTTCCGTGGAGTATATATGAGAGATAAATTACCAAGATATCCATTTTTGAAAGAGTGTGGAATTGTTAACTTGGATAGTTCTAAAAACCTTGGTACACATTGGGTAGCCTACATAAAATTAAATGAATATATTGAATACTTTGATAGTTATGGTAATTTGAAACCACCAATCGAACTTATACGTTACTTAGGTCCAGATATCAAATATAATATTTTCAACATACAAAAATCTAACCCATACAAATGTGGCCACTTTTGTTTAAAATTTTTATTAAATTTTTGGAATAAAAATGATATTTGAACTATAAAAAGAGAGGCGTAGTGATAAACATTGCGGTATTCAGTCACTATTGAATAAGTGTGGTCGTTTGTCGACTGACAGAATGATACTCTATCATATAAAACAAAACACATACCAAGGTAAAACTATTTCTTCGCTGAGAAGCAAAAGGCAAAGACGTAAAAAAGTTGTAGCAAAGAAGCTTACCAAAGAAAATAAATTATTCTTACAAAGTTTGGGGCTAAGAGTAATATGAATTACCTCCACATTACTGATTCTCCTCGTTTTGATAACTCAATAGTCAGTTATGAAATACATACTTACAGTCCGTATAGCAGCAGTTTTAAAGAAAATGATGAAATAAGAATACCTATCCATCAACAAGATATTTACGTGTTACCGTCGGCCAGTTATATATACATCGAAGGTCGTGCTAGTGTATTTTCCAAAGATGCATTATCAGGAAAACAAATAAAGAAAAAAGTGAAGTTTAGCAACAATGCTATATCTTATCTTTTTCAAGATATTCGGTATGAAATCAATGGTGTTGAAATAGATCGAAATAAAAATGTGGGAATCACTACGACACTTAAATCTTATGTCTCTTTAAGTGATAATGAAAATAAAACTGGTGCATTATGGGGTTGGAAATTGAATGGTTTTAAAAATGATGACGGTATTTTCAGTGCTCTCATACCTTTGAAAAACTTGTTAGGGTTTGCTGAGGACTATAAAAGAATCGTAATGAATTGTAAACATGAACTAATTCTTATAAGGAGTAATACCGTTTCTAATAGCGTCATCAATGTTGATGATAATGATACAATCGACTTTCATATAGACAAACTACAATGGCGCGTTCCTCACCTAAAAGTTACAGATCGTGAAAGGCTAGCTTTGCTTAAACACTTAGAAAATGATCGCGCAATACAAATGGTTTTTAGAAATTGGGATTTATACGAATATCCCTTATTACCTCAAACCACAAAGCATTCTTGGGCCGTTAAAACTTCTTCACAGATAGAAAAACCCAGATACGTAATTTTTGGTTTGCAAACAAATAGAAAAAACAGTAAGAATAAAGATTCTTCAATTTTTGATCATTGTAAGTTGTCTAATGTAACCTTGTTTTTAAATTCTCAATACTACCCATACGACTCTGTAAATGCTAAATTTGTTGAAGACAAGTATCATATATTATACGAAATGTATAAAACATTTCGTCAGTCTTACTATGGTAGCGAGTCTGAACCCATGCTTGATTTGGAACAATTTAAAAATTACGCACCACTTTTTGTTATTGATTGTTCGAGACAAAACGAAGCTCTTAAGACAGGAGCTATCGATGTTAGATTAGAAATAGAGAGCTCAGAAGATATTCCACAAAATACTACTGCATATTGTCTTATTATCAATGATCGTTTGATTGAATATAAACCGTTGAGTAATATTGTAAAAAGAATTATATAATGTTTGCCATTGTTGATCTGCAAGGATTTAAAACAGATAATAATTATTTTATTGTTAAAGAAATAGCAATTTTGTGCGAAAATAATCAAATGCTGGTGTTGCTCATTAAACCGCCATTCCCCTTTAGTGAGTTATCAGAAACAGAAAAAACGCAGGTGCGATGGATAGAAAGAAATAGACAAATATACTGGAGGGAAGGAATAATTCCTTATTCAAATTTTGAACAATGTATTGGTGATTATCTTGAAGACAAGACTATTTATGTAAAAGGATACGAAAAAATATTATGGTTGAAAAAAATTATTAAAAATGATAAGATTTTTGATCTAGAAGATAGTCCTAGTTTAAGACAATTGAATTTAGATTACGGTTTATTTCCTAGAGGTATATTTAAATGTATATATCATTCCCGTGTCTGTGCTCTTAAAAATGTTACATGTTTAAAAAAATGGTTAGAGTATAAAGAGACTTTTATATCATAGTTTCAGACAATTGAATTTATCGACATCTAACTTCACTTTAGGAGTCAAATTATAATCTTATTGTTTGACAGGGCTATAATAAAATGTTATATAATTCTTATGTAAGTGTTAAAATGTAATATACATATTTTGTAAAATGATTAAAGAATAAACTTTTTAAAAAAATCTATTTTGTTTTATTACATATGAATCGATTTATAGGTATAGTACCTAGTGCTCGATGATATGTAGTTCACTCAATCTGAATGATGAATAGATGATCACTTTTTATATAAGGTAGGAATAGTGATACTGATTATATTTTTCAGACTCATTTTTATAAAATTTTTCTAAGCATCGATGAAAATAATGACGAATAGAGCTAGAAAATGATAATTCAATCAATATATTATACATTCAGGTTGGTTATTGGGGCTTCTGGATCATTCATGAATGATCCTGATCCAGAAGCCCCAATAACCAACTACTAATAAGGCATTTCAAGGCCACTCGTAAATCCACCTAAGTCCTCATACGAAAACAACAAAGTGTTGATTTCGATCGATATTATTGACATTATTTACAAGTATTTTGAGTTAATTTTGACCGTTGACCGAGCTCTTAGCTATTGCTAATTTATTTGAGCTGTTTTCAGCATTATATATATAAGAATAATATAAGAAAACACACGGCCAAAATACTTGGCATATAAAATATTTAATAATTGACGACTTTTTGAAAGTTTCGTTTGGGATATCTTCCAAATTCCTGTTTATTCCTGTTTGTATCGTCGCCGCATAACATCCCGCACGACCAGCAACAGAAAGAATCACATTTTTTGGATAAATAACACATATTTTATATTAAAAACATTACCTTATCAACATTTTTTGGTGTTTTTTCTAAATTTTGTTTGACAACTTACCTTAAATTCCGTTTATTTCTGTTTGTAATACCTCTGCCCACCTCCCCGCACGTCCCTGCAACAGAAAAACACACAGATTTTTACATAAAAATTCAAAAAATCACTAAAATAAGGCATTTCAAGGCCACTCGTAAATCCACCTAAGTCCTCATACGAAAACAACAAAGTGTTGATTTCGATCGATATTATTTACAAGTATTTTGAGTTAATTTTGACCGTTGACCGAGCTCTTAGCTATTGCTAATTTATTTGAGCTGTTTTCAGCATTATATATATAAGAATAATATAAGAAAACACACGGCCAAAATACTTGGCATATAAAATATTTAATAATTGACGACTTTTTGAGAGTTTCGTTTGGGATATCTTCCAAATTCCTGTTTATTCCTGTTTGTATCGTCGCCGCATAACATCCTGCACGACCAGCAACAGAAAGAATCACATTCTTTGGATAAATAACACATATTTTATATTAAAAACATTACCTTACCAACATTTTTTGGTGTTTTTTCTAAATTTTGTTTGACAACTTACCTTAAATTCCGTTTATTTCTGTTTGTAATACCTCTGCCCACCTCCCCGCACGTCCCTGCAACAGAAAAAACACAGATTTTTACATAAAAATTCAAAAAATCACTAAAATAAGGCATTTCAAGGCCACTCGTAAATCCACCTAAGTCCTCATACGAAAACAACAAAGTGTTGATTTCGATCGATATTATTGACATTATTTACAAGTATTTTGAGTTAATTTTGACCGTTGACCGAGCTCTTAGCTATTGCTAATTTATTTGAGCTGATTTCAGCATTATATATATAAGAATAATATAAGAAAACACACGGCCAAAATACTTGGCATATAAAATATTTAATAATTGACGACTTTTTGAAAGTTTCGTTTGGGATATCTTCCAAATTCCTGTTTATTCCTGTTTGTATCGTCGCCGCATAACATCCCGCACGACCAGCAACAGAAAGAATCACATTTTTTGGATAAATAACACATATTTTATATTAAAAACATTACCTTACCAACATTTTTTGGTGTTTTTTCTAAATTTTGTTTGACAACTTACCTTAAATTCCGTTTATTTCTGTTTGTAATACCTCTGCCCACCTCCCCGCACGTCCCTGCAACAGAAAAAACACAGATTTTTACATAAAATTCAAAAAATCACTAAAATAAGGCATTTCAAGGCCACTCGTAAATCCACCTAAGTCCTCATACGAAAACAACAAAGTGTTGATTTCGATCGATATTATTGACATTATTTACAAGTATTTTGAGTTAATTTTGACCGTTGACCGGGCTCTTAGCTATTGCTAATTTATTTGAGCTGTTTTCAGCATTATATATATAAGAATAATATAAGAAAACACACGGCCAAAATACTTGGCATATAAAATATTTAATAATTGACGACTTTTTGAGAGTTTCGTTTGGGATATCTTCCAAATTCCTGTTTATTCCTGTTTGTATCGTCGCCGCATAACATCCCGCACGACCAGCAACAGAAAGAATCACATTTTTTGGATAAATAACACATATTTTATATTAAAAACATTACCTTACCAACATTTTTTGGTGTTTTTTCTAAATTTTGTTTGACAACTTACCTTAAATTCCGTTTATTTCTGTTTGTAATACCTCTGCCCACCTCCCCGCACGTCCCTGCAACAGAAAAAACACAGATTTTTACATAAAATTCAAAAAATCACTAAAATAAGGCATTTCAAGGCCACTCGTAAATCCACCTAAGTCCTCATACGAAAACAACAAAGTGTTGATTTCGATCGATATTATTTACAAGTATTTTGAGTTAATTTTGACCGTTGACCGAGCTCTTAGCTATTGCTAATTTATTTGAGCTGTTTTCAGCATTATATATATAAGAATAATATAAGAAAACACACGGCCAAAATACTTGGCATATAAAATATTTAATAATTGACGACTTTTTGAGAGTTTCGTTTGGGATATCTTCCAAATTCCTGTTTATTCCTGTTTGTATCGTCGCCGCATAACATCCCGCACGACCAGCAACAGAAAGAATCACATTTTTTGGATAAATAACACATATTTTATATTAAAAACATTACCTTACCAACATTTTCTGGTGTTTTTTCTAAATTTTGTTTGACAACTTACCTTAAATTCCGTTTATTTCTGTTTGTAATACCTCTGCCCACCTCCCCGCACGTCCCTGCAACAGAAAAAACACAGATTTTTACATAAAAATTCAAAAAATCACTAAAATAAGGCATTTCAAGGCCACTCGTAAATCCACCTAAGTCCTCATACGAAAACAACAAAGTGTTGATTTCGATCGATATTATTGATGATTAAACGAACGTACTACGTGACGTTCTATCATAATTATACGTAGCATCTCGTTCGAAGAAATAAGTATCCTGAAAATAAGAATTATTTGCTACATGTAGTACGCATAAAGGGCCACCGTTCATGCACTAATGTTTAGAGTAGATAAAATAAACTTTTAACTATGACGAATACTCCATCCCGCTCGTCCCTGTCGGTCCGCTCACTCCGGCTTGTCATTTCGTTAAGAGATAAAAGGTATCTGAAATACCTCTTATGTATAATATACAGTTGAAAGTTACGTGTGGGATGAAGCACAGGCCCATAGGGGTGTGAATGAGATTGCCACCTGCGTTTTCCAATACCTAAAAAAGATTTCTGAAGGGCAAAATTCAATGGACGTTGTTTTTTACTCAGACAACTGTGCTGGCCAGCAGAAGAATAAGTTCATGATGGCTATGTATCTCTATGCTGTGCAGAACCTTCCAAACATAAACTCCATTACACACAAATTTCTCATTAAGGGGCATACGCAGAATGAGGGAGACTCAGCCCACTCTCAAATCGAACGCCAGGTAAAAAGGCAGTTGAGAAGCGGACCTATTTTTACCCCAGAAGGATTTATAGGGGCGATCAAAGCTGCAAGAAAAAAGTCAGAGCCAATACATGTGAACGAATTATGTTATAGAGACATTTATGATTGGAAAGCTGTTCTTAATCAAATGAATTTTGTAATTCACAAGGATGAAGATCAAAACGTCATTAAAACTTCTGAAATTAAAGGGATTCGAGTGCTTAAAGATGATCCCCATGCGATCTACTATCGTACGTCTTACGCGGATGTAATGAAGAGAGCTGTCGTAATAAAAAAGAAGCCTGTTAATGAAATCCAACTTAAGAACGCTTTCAATAGAAAACCGGGGTTGGCCGAAAAGAAAAAAGCGGATCTTCTTTCACTACTAAATGGTAACCATATTCCTGGCTTTTACAGAGCTTTTTTTGAAAGTTTGTAGTTATTTTCAATTTGATACATTACAAGGCTAAGCCAAATTTTAATAATTTAACAGTTATGAGACTGATTTTATATGACTGATGAATCTCACTAATGTTCCTATGTTTGTTATTGTGTATTGATAATTTAAGTACCTAACTGTGATTTAGTTATGTTATAAAGTTCCTATCGAAATTAGAACTAGATAGGTCTTACGTTATTTGATCTTCTAATAGCTTACGAAGTTGTTTTTTGCAGTGTTACATTTTTACGGGTGTTTTTAATTTGATACGAATTTTTTAAAGATTTTTTATAAGAAATGTGAGTATTAGTACCTTCTACTAATACTAGATAATCTTACGTAAAAGTTTACAATAGTGCCTAATTAAATACTAAGTCAAAGTGTAATTTAACGTAACAAAGTGTACGATTAAAATAGTTACCACTATGTTGAATGATTATAATTATTCCAAAAAATAAAAAAAGTTTCAAGAATATTGTTTTATTTTCATATAACTTAGTGAAATGTTAATCTTTACATCATCTTCAACGTGACAACTAAACTTACTACCTTGTAAACTTCCTTTTTTTCTAGAACAAGGTGACAAATTTTCCATTTTTTTTTCAAACTATATTATTAAACTAATTTACTTCCAGATGTGTTTTTCTTGTTTAATATTTCATTTTATTATTAGTTATACTATAATCCATTCATACAGAATAAAACAATCTGGACAAAAATTTAAAAGTTATGCCCATTTAAAAGTTTAAAAGTTGTTTTCTGTAAAATTAGGGTTTTTGAGATGTCACAGTGTCGTCGCAAGTGGACGATATCATTTCCATGATTTTGTTGACGAAATCTGTGGGTTTTTTGGGTTGGGTGGGTAAATGATACTTATTTCTTCGAACGAGATGCTACGTATAATTATGATAGAACGTCACGTAGTACGTTCGTTTAATCGTCAATTATACTTGCATCTCGTTCTCGAAATAAGTATCCTGAAAATAAGAATTATTTGCTACATATAGACGTTCAGAGCTGATTGAGGAAATAAAATCATGTTTGATTTAAAATTTAAACACAACTAAGTATTATACATAAGTTACTTCACTCTTAATTATAATTATATTATTAGTAGGATAAATCAAATCACTGGTTGATTTTGAGATCTTAGATTGAATATTTATAATTTTTTGTAAAAATCTCGATCAGATTATCAGTTCATAATCAATGAACCATTAAAATATATGAATTTTATGATGTACAATTGATGACATTTTATAAATGTTGAAATACAGCTCTTTCCAGAAAGGTTTTTTTTTTCAGGGTTATACTATAATCGTTATTTTATTATTATTATTATTATTTTTTTTATTTAAATAAATTTATCAAAAATTTGTAACGTGCCGTGCTGTAACCACCCTGCAGTGTTACGAATAGCAGCAACACTGCACCTGAGCCATGAGCTCGCGACGCAGAAGCGTGGCGAGTGCTGTGCGCCGTGAAGGTGTGCTCATGTCTATACCACACTCTTTTAGAGTAGTTTTGTCAAATGGCTTTGTGATGTTACGGGTTAATGTAGTTTTTAGAAAACTATAAATAGCTGTTCACCATATCTTATTATTCTTATTATATTCATTTATCTCAGATAATGTCAATCCATATCACATTAAAACTAGATTTAATTTAAACTCTTTTGGTTGATGTTTAATATTTAAGAGTAGGGTTTTATAATATATTTTAATTGTGATTCTTGAGTTAAATTTATATCAATATCTTGACCTATATTTTCTTTCAAAATGTATGCACTCTAGCAGTTGCGAGAGTTAAATAATTTTTGTTAACCTGTTTAAGTTAATGGTGTCATTATGAAAGCAAGAGCTTAGAAAATCTAGAACTTTTAAAATGTACCATGTGGTGTGAAACTTTGGCATTCAGGGGCATAGTCTGTAGAGTCCCTTAAAAATCTGATTACCTTGTGGTCTGACTAAATATGAGAACCAATAAACAGAGACATTGCTCCTCTGCAAATGTTAAGCGTTCCATATTGTACGCCCTAATTTGATATTTTTGTTAAAAACTATATAATAGTTGGAACCGAACTTTCAAAAACGTTTCAGTTATTTTCCACGTAAAAAATATACCATTTCCACAGACAACTATCGTAATGTTTAAAAGAATTTAAGTTGAATGACGCCAGCAGGCAGGCATCAGCCAACGGACGAAGTATACCCCACCCTTCGTCTCAGCAGGGCCGATTCCGATTCCGGCAGCCAGCGTAAGGTTTTTGTTTATTTTCCCTTCGCCGCAATGGGAAATGATATAGTAATATTTAAACCTAACGTCTTCGTTAGGTTTAAATATTACTATTCCGTAAATAAGGAGTTTATGAAATAACAGGAACCACGGTTGTGTAGGCCAACTGAGAACGACTAATATTTGGCCTTTTGTTTTGTCAACAATATTTTTTCTGAGGGTTTTCAGGATAATAGAAAACGGAGGTACGAGTAATGCGCAGGAGTTTTCACTCCAAGACAAAGAAAATAAAAATATCGACTTCAAAAGCGTCGGAGTATTTTTTCCAGTACATATAAAGGTCGCAATTTAATTTATAAGACTCGTTAATCGATCTATTTGGGCAAGGCCAAATGTATTACATAATTTATTAAAAAATGATTTAAGCTTCCATTCTATATCGGGATGTGAACGCAGTGACTCCAATCAGCAATTCAGTTTTCAAATGACTGTCTAAGTAGCAAGAGACAGATTATTTACAATGCACACTGCCATATTCCTTTTGAAAATTGTTACGGCGTAATAGGAAATTCCATTCTATAATATAACTAATAACGGTCGTGTTATTGATGTGTAAAGTGAAGTCTTCGAAATTTTTGGCAAATATTTTGAGTGTGAAAAATTCAGCTAGCTTTAGTTGGTTAATGTGTAGATTTTTCTCATCCCTAACCACTAGCGGTATCTTCTGCACAGGCTGATCCCCACCCCGTTGTTGAGGCGACAGAATACAACTCAAGGCTATAATTATCGTTTGGAACTGTTTTGACAGAATTATATAGCCTGGAGCCACCACTCTAAGTCCGGCCGTATAGAGGATGGTATTTAAATACTGAATTCACTCTGCTGCTTAATGAAAACCTAATAATATACTCGATAGATGCCTTCGACAAAAACCTTCGAGTTAGGCAAACTGTCGGATTTTACTTTTTTGAAACTTCATGAAGTGTTTATTTCTTTGATAATGCAATCTTTTTTGTCGCATGGTAACTGAACGTACAAGTTGTGTATATCTATTACAAATCCTAGGGATGTGTATTGTGTAGACTAAGTGAAGACGCTCGTTTTAACATTCAAAATGAACCCAAGGCTTGTGGGAAATATTATAGTGATTTCTACGTTATTTTGACAGGAGTTATACATATCCAAAATTAGGAACAGGTCATCTAAATATATTGATGGCATGTAGGCTTCAGCTCTTAGGAGCTATACAATCAGTTTCATAATCTTCGTAAGTAATAACGGTTAAGCCGATCGGAAATGCGTTAAATTCATTTATATGTTTGTTAAATATAAATCTAGGGCTTATATAGTCATTTTCATTCATTTTGATAAAACAGTAGGCGTCTTCAAGTTTGAGATAAGTAGGATTAATAATAATATATATATATTTTAATTAATTATAAAACGCATCTTTCCGTTTGACTTGGGTCTTAAGAGCATATCCGAAATTAATTAATACTTGCAAGGCATGCAATTCGAAATCGCTCCGATTTTCTGAGATCCTCAACAGCTGCATTCATTTCTAAGAACTCTTTACAAGAATATTTAGGAGTTGGAGGCAATTTTGAAAAGGTTGATTAAAAAGATTATGATTATGATATAAGATTATGGTCAGATATTATATCCATGATAGGATAATATTGGCGTTTGTATTAACGTGGCCATTGATTATTGGACAAGCGACCTGCATAGTTTACCTCCATTAGGCTCGGCGATGGCTGGTGTGTTTCAACTGCTGTGATGACCTCCTTCATGAGCTGTTGTGCTGATTCCGATGATGGGCAGGCGGTCGCGTTTTCTGTGATGTTATCGGCGCCGGTGGTTTCCTTCCTGGATCCGCCGGAGTTTTTAAGTTTAAGAATCGTTTTAAACTTTGAGGGCTGTGGTTTCTCATAACGTTATAGGTCTTTATTTCAGAACTTAATTTGTTTACTCCTTTGCAGTTTTGAGATCTGATAATTTTTCCCCACATAAGAGTTTAATTATTTTTGAGGTCAGATGTACTAAACATCCTCCTTGCGACAGAATTCGAATGTTGTACGTCGCATAATATTCGATTCGCATCCATGAGCCTCTTCAGAAGTTCATTATTACTACCCTACTGCTCAGCATTTGGGAAGTTACGGATGCTATGCATGAGATCGCCGATCCAAGGCGTTTTTGTTTAGTTTCTAGTGCTTTATCCCGCGATATCAAGTTTCTGATAAATCAGCTTTTATTTCGGGATTCAAAGCTAGTGCACCCAAAAGGGTTCATTTTTAAGGTAGGATTGTTGCAATTCTTTTCTAGCCTCTTTTGTTAACCCACAAGTGGTAATATGTTGCAATCGGCTCGCTAATTCTTTATGAATTTCTTATCCGAACTGGATTTTATTAGCAGAATCATCTCCATTTTTTTTTCTAACCCTTAATTATATATTTTTGGTTTTCCAGAACTAAAGGGTCATTGGACATTTCATCTGCTTAAGAAGTTATTAAGAACATGTTATCTTGAGTCATAGGCACAGGGTGTAAATTCTCATCTGAAATCTGTGGTGAGAATGGTTCAAAACACTAACACCTCGTTAGTATTTTTTGATTCTGGCATAAGGTCGTCCAGTATACTAGTACAACTACAACAATATATATTGTTGTCTGGAATATTTAAATGTATAAACATGCTTATGTATAATTTAGTTGTTTTGTGCAACGATGTGTCTTGTAAAACCATATAATATTTTTATTGAAATAAGAACCGCTTGTACTTTGTTTTTTTATGGTTTATTTCGACATTGAGAGTGAAGGATAAACCCAAAAGTTAATCCGAGTATGGTAAACACATTTATATTAGTAAGGACTAGTTTACTTCTAAACTAGGTACAAGGTTTTGAGAGGGAATACGTAAGACAGTCCAAAGAACAGCTCGAAAAAAAAATCCCTTATAAATTTTTTAGTGCGATGAGTCAGTCCAAAGAGCAGCTCGAGCACACTTATTATTATTATCTGGATAGACAACATGCGATGAGACAGTCCAAAAACAGCTCGAATGCATTTGTGCGACCAGTATATTATCCATACATATTTATGTAAACAAAGGCAAAGTCATTATTACAAATGAGGGTAGCGCGGCATAACAAGTGCGTGAGACCGTCCGATTATCGGCTCGAATGCACGTTCCGCTGCTTCGCTAGTATATCTACATAAAGATTAAATTATGGTAAGAAAAAAAATTACCTTCATCATGTGTACTTGATTCAGAATCACCAGATATCGTTCTATATTTCTATCATAACTAATGTCTCCTTTACTGTGCTTCCTTTTCGGCATTTCGTAAATTATATTGGTGCGAAACAATCGCGATAACGTGATGAACGGTTGAGCACTAAAATGCGAATGACAAGCCGGAGTGAGCGGACCGACAGCGACGAGCGGGATGGAGTATTCGTCATAGTAAAAAGTTTATTTTATCTACTCTAAACATTAGTGCATGAACGGTGGCCCTTTATGCGTACTACATGTAGCAAATAATTCTTATTTTCAGGATACTTATTTCGAGAACGAGATGCAAGTACAAGACATTATAGCTCCCGAACGGATGGACCGATTTCAATTTAGTTTTTTTTGTATGAAAGGTGAGCTTGGCTCAATGGTTCTTAGACATGTTTCATGAAAATCGGTTGAGCCGTTTAAAAGTTATGGGGGTGGGAGTGGGGAAGGAAAACTGACAATCTGCAAATATACTCGAGTGGGGTATCAAATGAAAGAACATCATTCACATTACTAAATATTATGGTGTTTTCTTAAAGAAATTTTCTTAAAGGTAAAGAAAATTAAGGAATTGGAGTCGGGACATTTACTTAAATTTTAAATTTAGATTTATTATTACATTCCATTTTATTTGATAACACACTGGCTGTCAAAATATTGATTTGTTACTTTCTATAATAATGTTTAGTGAACTAATAAGTGCAAATGTTAAGTGCCATTGTTAATATTATAGTACAACTAATTGAAAATAACTGTGATTGTTTTTGCTTAGATGTTTTGATTAATTAATATTAAGTAAACGATGATTACAATTATTGACAGACATCATTGTTCGTATTTGGTAAGAAGTGTGCCATTAAAATTAGTACAAAAGTATTATGTGTAATTGAATTTAAGGTCGAGACTGATTAAAATACTACAATAAGTACGAGTATATCGGTGTTTAAGTAATATTTTTTTGTATAATTTAATATATTTTGACTGCAAAAACGTGTTTTAAATTTGATATTTCGTTAGTTTAACAAAAATATTAGCATATAAAACGTGATACGCCAGTATATCTAATAAAAAAATATATATATTGCTGCAAAAACGTAACAAGTGCTGCCATTTTCGATAAAAAACATGATATTATTATGAAAATTAATGAGATACCAGCTCCGCATCGTTTTTTTTCGAAAAAAGAATTGTTGGCGCACCTTAATCGTCAATAAAAAGTTTAGAAAGTTCAGTAGGAATGAAAATATACAGATTTGAAAACTTCAAAGTCGTTTTCTGAAAAATCACGTTTTCTGACTTGTCACGTTCTTGTCGCAGATGAGCGAAATGTATTACATAATTTATTAAAAAATGATTTAAGCTTCCATTCTATATCGGGATGTGAACGCAGTGACTCCAATCAGCAATTCAGTTTTCAAATGACTATCTAAGTAGCAAAAGACAGATTATTTACAATGCACACTGCCATATTCTTTTTGAAAATTGTTACGGCGTAATAGGAAATTCCATTCTATAATATAACTAATAACGGTCGTGTTATTGATGTGTAAAGTGAAGTCTTCGAAATTTTTGGCAAATATTTTGAGTGTGAAAAATTCAGCTAGCTTTAGTTGGTTAATGTGTAGATTTTTCTCATCCCTAACCACTAGCGGTATCTTCTGCACAGGCTGATCCCCACCCCGTTGTTGAGGCGACAGAATACAACTCAAGGCTATAATTATCGTTTGGAACTGTTTTGACAGAATTATATAGCCTGGAGCCACCACTCTAAGTCCGGCCGTATAGAGGATGGTATTTAAATACTGAATTCACTCTGCTGCTTAATGAAAACCTAATAATATACTCGATAGATGCCTTCAACAAAAACCTTCGAGTTAGGCAAACTGTCGGATTTTACTTTTTTGAAACTTCATGAAGTGTTTATTTCTTTGATAATGCAATCTTTTTTGTCGCATGGTAACTGAACGTACAAGTTGTGTATATCTATTACAAATCCTAGGGATGTGTATTGTGTAGACTAAGTGAAGACGCTCGTTTTAACATTCAAAATGAACCCAAGGCTTGTGGGAAATATTATAGTGATTTCTACGTTATTTTGACAGGAGTTATACATATCCAAAATTAGGAACAGGTCATCTAAATATATTGATGGCATGTAGGCTTCAGCTCTTAGGAGCTATACAATCAGTTTCATAATCTTCGTAAGTAATAACGGTTAAGCCGATCGGAAATGCGTTAAAATCATTTATATGTTTGTTAAATATAAATCTAGGGCTTATATAGTCATTTTCATTCATTTTGATAAAACAGTAGGCGTCTTCAAGTTTGAGATAAGTAGGATTAATAATAATATATATATATTTTAATTAATTATAAAACGCATCTTTCCGTTTGACTTGGGTCTTAAGAGCATATCCGAAATTAATGAATACTTGCAAGGCATGCAATTCGAAATCGCTCCGATTTTCTGAGATCCTCAACAGCTGCATTCATTTGTAAGAACTCTTTACAAGAATATTTAGGAGTTGGAGGCAATTTTGAAAAGGTTGATTAAAAAGATTATGATTATGATATAAGATTATGGTCAGATATTATATCCATGATAGGATAATATTGGCGTTTGTATTAACGTGGCCATTGATTATTGGACAAGCGACCTGCATAGTTTACCTCCATTAGGCTCGGCGATGGCTGGTGTGTTTCAACTGCTGTGATGACCTCCTTCATGAGCTGTTGTGCTGATTCCGATGATGGGCAGGCGGTCGCGTTTTCTGTGATGTTATCGGCGCCGGTGGTTTCCTTCCTGGATCCGCCGGAGTTTTTAAGTTTAAGAATCGTTTTAAACTTTGAGGGCTGTGGTTTCTCATAACGTTATAGGTCTTTATTTCAGAACTTAATTTGTTTACTCCTTTGCAGTTTTGAGATCTGATAATTTTTCCCCACATAAGAGTTTAATTATTTTTGAGGTCAGATGTACTAAACATCCTCCTTGCGACAGAATTCGAATGTTGTACGTCGCATAATATTCGATTCGCATCCATGAGCCTCTTCAGAAGTTCATTATTACTACCCTACTGCTCAGCATTTGGGAAGTTACGGATGCTATGCATGAGATCGCCGATCCAAGGCGTTTTTGTTTAGTTTCTAGTGCTTTATCCCGCGATATCAAGTTTCTGATAAATCAGCTTTTATTTCGGGATTCAAAGCTAGTACACCCAAAAGGGTTCATTTTTAAGGTAGGATTGTTGCAATTCTTTTCTAGCCTCTTTTGTTAACCCACAAGTGGTAATATGTTGCAATCGGCTCGCTAATTCTTTATGAATTTCTTATCCGAACTGGATTTTATTAGCAGAATCATCTCCATTTTTTTTTCTAACCCTTAATTATATATTTTTGGTTTTCCAGAACTAAAGGGTCATTGGACATTTCATCTGCTTAAGAAGTTATTAAGAACATGTTATCTTGAGTCATAGGCACAGGGTGTAAATTCTCATCTGAAATCTGTGGTGAGAATGGTTCAAAACACTAACACCTCGTTAGTATTTTTTGATTCTGGCATAAGGTCGTCCAGTATACTAGTACAACTACAACAATATATATTGTTGTCTGGAATATTTAAATGTATAAACATGCTTATGTATAATTTAGTTGTTTTGTGCAACGATGTGTCTTGTAAAACCATATAATATTTTTATTGAAATAAGAACCGCTTGTACTTTGTTTTTTTATGGTTTATTTCGACATTGAGAGTGAAGGATAAACCCAAAAGTTAATCCGAGTATGGTAAACACATTTATATTAGTAAGGACTAGTTTACTTCTAAACTAGGTACAAGGTTTTGAGAGGGAATACGTAAGACAGTCCAAAGAACAGCTCGAAAAAAAAATCCCTTATAAATTTTTTAGTGCGATGAGTCAGTCCAAAGAGCAGCTCGAGCACACTTATTATTATTATCTGGATAGACAACATGCGATGAGACAGTCCAAAAACAGCTCGAATGCATTTGTGCGACCAGTATATTATCCATACATATTTATGTAAACAAAGGCAAAGTCATTATTACAAATGAGGGTAGCGCGGCATAACAAGTGCGTGAGACCGTCCGATTATCGGCTCGAATGCACGTTCCGCTGCTTCGCTAGTATATCTACATAAAGATTAAATTATGGTAAGAAAAAAAATTACCTTCATCATGTGTACTTGATTCAGAATCACCAGATATCGTTCTATATTTCTATCATAACTAATGTCTCCTTTACTGTGCTTCCTTTTCGGCATTTCGTAAATTATATTGGTGCGAAACAATCGCGATAACGTGATGAACGGTTGAGCACTAAAATGCGAATGACAAGCCGGAGTGAGCGGACCGACAGCGACGAGCGGGATGGAGTATTCGTCATAGTAAAAAGTTTATTTTATCTACTCTAAACATTAGTGCATGAACGGTGGCCCTTTATGCGTACTACATGTAGCAAATAATTCTTATTTTCAGGATACTTATTTCGAGAACGAGATGCAAGTATAATTGACATTATTTACAAGTATTTTGAGTTAATTTTGACCGTTGACCGAGCTCTTAGCTATTGCTAATTTATTTGAGCTGTTTTCAGCATTATATATATAAGAATAATATAAGAAAACACACGGCCAAAATACTTGGCATATAAAATATTTAATAATTGACGACTTTTTGAAAGTTTCGTTTGGGATATCTTCCAAATTCCTGTTTATTCCTGTTTGTATCGTCGCCGCATAACATCCCGCACGACCAGCAACAGAAAGAATCACATTCTTTGGATAAATAACACATATTTTATAGTAAAAACATTACCTTACCAACATTTTTTGGTGTTTTTTCTAAATTTTGTTTGACAACTTACCTTAAATTCCGTTTATTTCTGTTTGTAATACCTCTGCCCACCTCCCCGCACGTCCCTGCAACAGAAAAACACACAGATTTATACATAAAAATTCAAAAAATCACTAAAATAAGGCATTTCAAGGCCACTCGTAAATCCACCTAAGTCCTCATACGAAAACAACAAAGTGTTGATTTCGATCGATATTATTGATGATTAAACGAACGTACTACGTGACGTTCTATCATAATTATACGTAGCATCTCGTTCGAAGAAATAAGTATCCTGAAAATAAGAATTATTTGCTACATGTAGTACGCATAAAGGGCCACCGTTCATGCACTAATGTTTAGAGTAGATAAAATAAACTTTTTACTATGACGAATACTCCATCCCGCTCGTCCCTGTCGGTCCGCTCACTCCGGCTTGTCATTTCGTTAAGAGATAAAAGGTATCTGAAATACCTCTTATGTATATCATTTCCATGATTTTGTTGACGAAATCTGTGGGTTTTTTGGGTTGGGTGGGTAAATGATACTTATTTCTTCGAACGAGATGCTACGTATAATTATGATAGAACGTCACGTAGTACGTTCGTTTAATCATCAATTATACTTGCATCTCGTTCTCGAAATAAGTATCCTGAAAATAAGAATTATTTGCTACATGTAGACGTTCAGAGCTGATTGAGGAAATAAAATCATGTTTGATTTAAAATTTAAACACAACTAAGTATTATACATAAGTTACTTCACTCTTAATTATAATTATATTATTAGTAGGATAAATCAAATCACTGGTTGATTTTGAGATCTTAGATTGAATATTTATAATTTTTTGTAAAAATCTCGATCAGATTATCAGTTCATAATCAATGAACCATTAAAATATATGAATTTTATGATGTACAATTGATGACATTTTATAAATGTTGAAATACAGCTCTTTCCAGAAAGGTTTTTTTTTTTCAGGGTTATACTATAATCGTTATTTTATTATTATTATTATTTTTTTTTTATTTAAATAAATTTATCAAAAATTTGTAACGTGCCGTGCTGTAACCACCCTGCAGTGTTACGAATAGCAGCAACACTGCACCTGAGCCATGAGCTCGCGACGCAGAAGCGTGGCGAGTGCTGTGCGCCGTGAAGGTGTGCTCATGTCTATACCACACTCTTTTAGAGTAGTTTTGTCAAATGGCTTTGTGATGTTACGGGTTAATGTAGTTTTTAGAAAACTATAAATAGCTGTTCACCATATCTTATTATTCTTATTATATTCATTTATCTCAGATAATGTCAATCCATATCACATTAAAACTAGATTTAATTTAAACTCTTTTGGTTGATGTTTAATATTTAAGAGTAGGGTTTTATAATATATTTTAATTGTGATTCTTGAGTTAAATTTATATCAATATCTTGACCTATATTTTCTTTCAAAATGTATGCACTCTAGCAGTTGCGAGAGTTAAATAATTTTTGTTAACCTGTTTAAGTTAATGGTGTCATTATGAAAGCAAGAGCTTAGAAAATCTAGAACTTTTAAAATGTACCATGTGGTGTGAAACTTTGGCATTCAGGGGCATAGTCTGTAGAGTCCCTTAAAAATCTGATTACCTTGTGGTCTGACTAAATATGAGAACCAATAAACAGAGACATTGCTCCTCTGCAAATGTTAAGCGTTCCATATTGTACGCCCTAATTTGATATTTTTGTTAAAAACTATATAATAGTTGGAACCGAACTTTCAAAAACGTTTCAGTTATTTTCCACGTAAAAAATATACCATTTCCACAGACAACTATCGTAATGTTTAAAAGAATTTAAGTTGAATGACGCCAGCAGGCAGGCATCAGCCAACGGACGAAGTATACCCCACCCTTCGTCTCAGCAGGGCCGATTCCGATTCCGGCAGCCAGCGTAAGGTTTTTGTTTATTTTCCCTTCGCCGCAATGGGAAATGATATAGTAATATTTAAACCTAACGTCTTCGTTAGGTTTAAATATTACTATTCCGTAAATAAGGAGTTTATGAAATAACAGGAACCACGGTTGTGTAGGCCAACTGAGAACGACTAATATTTGGCCTTTTGTTTTGTCAACAATATTTTTTCTGAGGGTTTTCAGGATAATAGAAAACGGAGGTACGAGTAATGCGCAGGAGTTTTCACTCCAAGACAAAGAAAATAAAAATATCGACTTCAAAAGCGTCGGAGTATTTTTTCCAGTACATATAAAGGTCGCAATTTAATTTATAAGACTCGTTAATCGATCTATTTGGGCAAGGCCAAATGTATTACATAATTTATTAAAAAATGATTTAAGCTTCCATTCTATATCGGGATGTGAACGCAGTGACTCCAATCAGCAATTCAGTTTTCAAATGACTATCTAAGTAGCAAAAGACAGATTATTTACAATGCACACTGCCATATTCCTTTTGAAAATTGTTACGGCGTAATAGGAAATTCCATTCTATAATATAACTAATAACGGTCGTGTTATTGATGTGTAAAGTGAAGTCTTCGAAATTTTTGGCAAATATTTTGAGTGTGAAAAATTCAGCTAGCTTTAGTTGGTTAATGTGTAGATTTTTCTCATCCCTAACCACTAGCGGTATCTTCTGCACAGGCTGATCCCCACCCCGTTGTTGAGGCGACAGAATACAACTCAAGGCTATAATTATCGTTTGGAACTGTTTTGACAGAATTATATAGCCTGGAGCCACCACTCTAAGTCCGGCCGTATAGAGGATGGTATTTAAATACTGAATTCACTCTGCTGCTTAATGAAAACCTAATAATATACTCGATAGATGCCTTCGACAAAAACCTTCGAGTTAGGCAAACTGTCGGATTTTACTTTTTTGAAACTTCATGAAGTGTTTATTTCTTTGATAATGCAATCTTTTTTGTCGCATGGTAACTGAACGTACAAGTTGTGTATATCTATTACAAATCCTAGGGATGTGTATTGTGTAGACTAAGTGAAGACGCTCGTTTTAACATTCAAAATGAACCCAAGGCTTGTGGGAAATATTATAGTGATTTCTACGTTATTTTGACAGGAGTTATACATATCCAAAATTAGGAACAGGTCATCTAAATATATTGATGGCATGTAGGCTTCAGCTCTTAGGAGCTATACAATCAGTTTCATAATCTTCGTAAGTAATAACGGTTAAGCCGATCGGAAATGCGTTAAAATCATTTATATGTTTGTTAAATATAAATCTAGGGCTTATATAGTCATTTTCATTCATTTTGATAAAACAGTAGGCGTCTTCAAGTTTGAGATAAGTAGGATTAATAATAATATATATATATTTTAATTAATTATAAAACGCATCTTTCCGTTTGACTTGGGTCTTAAGAGCATATCCGAAATTAATTAATACTTGCAAGGCATGCAATTCGAAATCGCTCCGATTTTCTGAGATCCTCAACAGCTGCATTCATTTGTAAGAACTCTTTACAAGAATATTTAGGAGTTGGAGGCAATTTTGAAAAGGTTGATTAAAAAGATTATGATTATGATATAAGATTATGGTCAGATATTATATCCATGATAGGATAATATTGGCGTTTGTATTAACGTGGCCATTGATTATTGGACAAGCGACCTGCATAGTTTACCTCCATTAGGCTCGGCGATGGCTGGTGTGTTTCAACTGCTGTGATGACCTCCTTCATGAGCTGTTGTGCTGATTCCGATGATGGGCAGGCGGTCGCGTTTTCTGTGATGTTATCGGCGCCGGTGGTTTCCTTCCTGGACCCGCCGGAGTTTTTAAGTTTAAGAATCGTTTTAAACTTTGAGGGCTGTGGTTTCTCATAACTGTTGTTATAGGTCTTTATTTCAGAACTTAATTTGTTTACTCCTTTGCAGTTTTGAGATCTGATAATTTTTCCCCACATAAGAGTTTAATTATTTTTGAGGTCAGATGTACTAAACATCCTCCTTGCGACAGAATTCGAATATTGTACGTCGCATAATATTCGATTCGCATCCATGAGCCTCTTCAGAAGTTCATTATTACTACCCTACTGCTCAGCATTTGGGAAGTTACGGATGCTATGCATGAGATCGCCGATCCAAGGCGTTTTTGTTTAGTTTCTAGTGCTTTATCCCGCGATATCAAGTTTCTGATAAATCAGCTTTTATTTCGGGATTCAAAGCTAGTGCACCCAAAAGGGTTCATTTTTAAGGTAGGATTGTTGCAATTCTTTTCTAGCCTCTTTTGTTAACCCACAAGTGGTAATATGTTGCAATCGGCTCGCTAATTCTTTATGAATTTCTTATCCGAACTGGATTTTATTAGCAGAATCATCTCCATTTTTTTTTCTAACCCTTAATTATATATTTTTGGTTTTCCAGAACTAAAGGGTCATTGGACATTTCATCTGCTTAAGAAGTTATTAAGAACATGTTATCTTGAGTCATAGGCACAGGGTGTAAATTCTCATCTGAAATCTGTGGTGAGAATGGTTCAAAACACTAACACCTCGTTAGTATTTTTTGATTCTGGCATAAGGTCGTCCAGTATACTAGTACAACTACAACAATATATATTGTTGTCTGGAATATTTAAATGTATAAACATGCTTATGTATAATTTAGTTGTTTTGTGCAACGATGTGTCTTGTAAAACCATATAATATTTTTATTGAAATAAGTACCGCTTGTACTTTGTTTTTTTATGGTTTATTTCGACATTGAGAGTGAAGGATAAACCCAAAAGTTAATCCGAGTATGGTAAACACATTTATATTAGTAAGGACTAGTTTACTTCTAAACTAGGTACAAGGTTTTGAGAGGTAATACGTAAGACAGTCCAAAGAACAGCTCGAAAAAAAAATCCCTTATAAATTTTTTAGTGCGATGAGTCAGTCCAAAGAGCAGCTCGAGCACACTTATTATTATTATCTGGATAGACAACATGCGATGAGACAGTCCAAAAACAGCTCGAATGCATTTGTGCGACCAGTATATTATCCATACATATTTATGTAAACAAAGGCAAAGTCATTATTACAAATGAGGGTAGCGCGGCATAACAAGTGCGTGAGACCGTCCGATTATCGGCTCGAATGCACGTTCCGCTGCTTCGCTAGTATATCTACATAAAGATTAAATTATGGTAAGAAAAAAAATTACCTTCATCATGTGTACTTGATTCAGAATCACCAGATATCGTTCTATATTTCTATCATAACTAATGTCTCCTTTACTGTGCTTCCTTTTCGGCATTTCGTAAATTATATTGGTGCGAAACAATCGCGATAACGTGATGAACGGTTGAGCACTAAAATGCGAATGACAAGCCGGAGTGAGCGGACCGACAGCGACGAGCGGGATGGAGTATTCGTCATAGTAAAAAGTTTATTTTATCTACTCTAAACATTAGTGCATGAACG
Source organism: Gymnoscelis rufifasciata (assembly GCA_929108375.1). Taxonomy (NCBI): domain Eukaryota; kingdom Metazoa; phylum Arthropoda; class Insecta; order Lepidoptera; family Geometridae; genus Gymnoscelis; species Gymnoscelis rufifasciata. The sequence continues at coordinate 465,477 of OV815319.1, read as the reverse complement.
GTGGCCCTTTATGCGTACTACATGTAGCAAATAATTCTTATTTTCAGGATACTTATTTCGAGAACGAGATGCAAGTATAATTGACATTATTTACAAGTATTTTGAGTTAATTTTGACCGTTGACCGAGCTCTTAGCTATTGCTAATTTATTTGAGCTGTTTTCAGCATTATATATATAAGAATAATATAAGAAAACACACGGCCAAAATACTTGGCATATAAAATATTTAATAATTGACGACTTTTTGAGAGTTTCGTTTGGGATATCTTCCAAATTCCTGTTTATTCCTGTTTGTATCGTCGCCGCATAACATCCCGCACGACCAGCAACAGAAAGAATCACATTTTTTGGATAAATAACACATATTTTATATTAAAAACATTACCTTACCAACATTTTTTGGTGTTTTTTCTAAATTTTGTTTGACAACTTACCTTAAATTCCGTTTATTTCTGTTTGTAATACCTCTGCCCACCTCCCCGCACGTCCCTGCAACAGAAAAACACACAGATTTTACATAAAAATTCAAAAAATCACTAAAATAAGGCATTTCAAGGCCACTCGTAAATCCACCTAAGTCCTCATACGAAAACAACAAAGTGTTGATTTCGATCGATATTATTGACATTATTTACAAGTATTTTGAGTTAATTTTGACCGTTGACCGAGCTCTTAGCTATTGCTAATTTATTTGAGCTGTTTTCAGCATTATATATATAAGAATAATATAAGAAAACACACGGCCAAAATACTTGGCATATAAAATATTTAATAATTGACGACTTTTTTAGAGTTTCGTTTGGGATATCTTCCAAATTCCTGTTTATTCCTGTTTGTATCGTCGCCGCATAACATCCCGCACGACCAGCAACAGAAAGAATCACATTCTTTGGATAAATAACACATATTTTATATTAAAAACATTACCTTACCAACATTTTTTGGTGTTTTTTCTAAATTTTGTTTGACAACTTACCTTAAACTCCGTTTATTTCTGTTTGTAATACCTCTGCCCACCTCCCCGCACGTCCCTGCAACAGAAAAACACACAGATTTTACATAAAAATTCAAAAAATCACTAAGGCATTTCAAGGCCACTCGTAAATCCACCTAAGTCCTCATACGAAAACAACAAAGTGTTGATTTCGATCGATATTATTGACATTATTTACAAGTATTTTGAGTTAATTTTGACCGTTGACCGAGCTCTTAGCTATTGCTAATTTATTTGAGCTGTTTTCAGCATTATATATATAAGAATAATATAAGAAAACACACGACCAAAATACTTGGCATATAAAATATTTAATAATTGACGACTTTTTGAGAGTTTCGTTTGGGATATCTTCCAAATTCCTGTTTATTCCTGTTTGTATCGTCGCCGCATAACATCCCGCACGACCAGCAACAGAAAGAATCACATTTTTTGGATAAATAACACATATTTTATATTAACACTTAAGCAGTCGCTAAAGGGTCTATCAGACCCAGTCGCCCATTGTTTGCATGGTAACTATTGAATCTTAAGGATTGCAACATTGCCGCTCTTAGTACCTTCCGACGTTGGATTGAGACAGCGAATAAAAGTCGCAGCAGTCAGTTGACGCGCTGCGCTCGAGTGTTATGGACTTAAAAGGTGCTTATGGGTTCTTTGGACTCGGTAGCGACTATATACGTAAGTGATTTTTCATAACTTTATAACCCTTATTAATTATTTAAAATTTGTTTTTATTATAAAAAAATGGACACTAATAGGCCCTTAAGGTTATGGGATATTGAAGAATGCTTGAACGAAGCAATAGATAATGAAGAATGCTCAGAAACAGAAATAAATTAAAATGAAACAGCTTCCGAACAAGATGGCGACGAAGAAATGCAAAATACAGAGGGACCTGAAGAAACTAGCTCCTCAAGGGGTCAAGTTGTGCAGTAAATAGAAAATTCACTAAAGCAATATGTGTGAACTGCAATAACAATATAAATAACAATATTTGACTTGCAAAGTGACAAAATAAGGTATTTTTAGACTGTGATTTTTAGAGAAGTTTTTTAGTTTTTTTTACCAATTAATGATGGGTCTCTTATTGTGATTTGGAATAAGTACATTATAGTAGTATTAGAAAAATAAAGAAACTTAATGTTATTTTCGTTATTTACTAAGATATATGATAATGTTTAAAATGTGTCGTTAAAGTGAGTTGAATTTAAGTATGTTTTTAGATTGCGTTTTTTAATGAATAAAAGTAATAAATATAAATGTTTAATACCATTTGTAATTTTATTTTATAATATAATTACCGTTAGGAAATACACAATAACATTAAATTCAGTAATTATAGAAAAATCCAGCAATATTAAACTGGGTCCGGTGGACACGGTAGCGACTCCTAGCGTATCAAAACAGGGCGCGACTGCCCAAGTGTTAAAAACATTACCTTATTTATTTTTTGGTGTTTTTTCTAAATTTTGTTTGACAACTTACCTTAAATTCCGTTTATTTCTGTAATACCTCTGCCCACCTCCCCGCACGTCCCTGCAACAGAAAAAACACAGATTTTTACATAAAAATTCAAAAAATCACTAAAATAAGGCATTTCAAGGCCACTCGTAAATCCACCTAAGTCCTCATACGAAAACAACAAAGTGTTGATTTCGATCGATATTATTGACATTATTTACAAGTATTTTGAGTTAATTTTGACCGTTGACCGAGCTCTTAGCTATTGCTAATTTATTTGAGCTGTTTTCAGCATTATATATATAAGAATAATATAAGAAAACACACGGCTAAAATACTTGGCATATAAAATATTTAATAATTGACGACTTTTTGAGAGTTTCGTTTGGGATATCTTCCAAATTCCTGTTTATTCCTGTTTGTATCGTCGCCGCATAACATCCCGCACGACCAGCAACAGAAAGAATCACATTTTTTGGATAAATAACACATATTTTATATTAAAAACATTACCTTACCAACATTTTTTGGTGGTTTTTCTAAATTTTGTTTGACAACTTACCTTAAATTCCGTTTATTTCTGTTTGTAATACCTCTGCCCACCTCCCCGCACGTCCCTGCAACAGAAAAAACACAGATTTTTACATAAAAATTCAAAAAATCACTAAAATAAGGCATTTCAAGGCCACTCGTAAATCCACCTAAGTCCTCATACGAAAACAACAAAGTGTTGATTTCGATCGATATTATTTACAAGTATTTTGAGTTAATTTTGACCGTTGACCGAGCTCTTAGCTATTGCTAATTTATTTGAGCTGTTTTCAGCATTATATATATAAGAATAATATAAGAAAACACACGGCCAAAATACTTGGCATATAAAATATTTAATAATTGACGACTTTTTGAGAGTTTCGTTTGGGATATCTTCCAAATTCCTGTTTATTCCTGTTTGTATCGTCGCCGCATAACATCCCGCACGACCAGCAACAGAAAGAATCACATTTTTTGGATAAATAACACATATTTTATATTAAAACATTACCTTACCAAAATTTTTTGGTGTTTTTTTCTAAATTTTGTTTGACAACTTATCTTAAATTCCGTTTATTTCTGTTTGTAATACCTCTGCCCACCTCCCCGCACGTCCCTGCAACAGAAAAAACACAGATTTTTACATAAAAATTCAAAAAATCACTAAAATAAGGCATTTCAAGGCCAGTAGTTTCAAAAGAAGTACTGCTATTAGAGGCGGAACTGTTATCCTGGTTAAAAATAATCTTAAATTTAAAGAACGTAAAGATATTTCTAAGTTAAGTGTTGAGAGATGCATTGAACTGTCTTGTGTGGAACTTGAGCGACATATTTGTGTTTGCGTTTATCGACCTCCGATTGCGGATCAGGCAACCTTCGAGTCTACCATGGAGGATGCCTTACTGAAAATATTTACTTGTAATAAAACTATTATTGTATGTGGAGACTTTAACATTGATATCATTAGTAATCCTCTTGCAGACAGACTAATTAATTTATTTAAATGTTTTAATATGAGAAATAATTTTCATGACCCCACGCGCGTAACATCAACTACTGCAACATGCATAGATAACATGTTCTCCTCTCAGTCACCAACAGTAAAATCAGTAGTTAAACATTTTAATTCAGACCACTTTGGTCAGAGTATTAAGTTTTCTTTAGAAAGAGGTCATAATAAGTTATTAGAATTTACATACAGACCCATAACTAATGAACGTATTTTAGCTTTTCAAAGTAGAGTAGAACAAAGACTTTTAACATTACCTACTGGTGATGACCCTAATGAATTGTTTATGTTTTTATCAGAAACAATAGCAAGGGAAAATAACGAAGTATTTACAAAGAAAACTTGCAAAATTAAAGAAAAAGTAGGATTCACAGATTGGGCTACGCCTGGTATTTATAAAAGTAGAAATAAGTTATATGATCTGTATTCGGAAAGAGAATCTAAACTAAATAATGATGAATTCATAACATATGTCAGAAATTACGGAAAATTGTTTAAACAAGTATGCAACATAGCAAAATCAAATTTTCACAAGAATAAAATAATTAACTCTTCAAATAAAGTTAAAGCCACTTGGAAGCTTATCAATAATGAGACTGGCAAATCAGTACCCCGTAGTAAACAGATTAAGTTAAAAATTAATGATAATATCTTAGTCAAAGACATTGACATTGCCAATGCTTTTGAAAGTTTTTTCTGTAACATACCGAAAACTATAACGCAGTCATTAAACTCATCTACATCTAAGGCTGTGGAACTATTAGAGGCATCCGTAGATGCATGTGCTGAAGTCTTTTACTTTACTCATGTAAATGCCGACTGCATAGTGAAAACATTCAAATCTCTCAACATCAAATACACAGAAGATCTTTGGAATATCTCAACAAAAGTGCTAGGTAATATTATTAATGATATTGCCCCCCTCCTGGCCTTCATTTTTAACAGCTGTGTCGATGTTGGTATCTTTCCGGATCTCATGAAATATGGCAAGCTTGTCCCTCTTCATAAATCTGGTACTCAATTTGATCCTGCAAATTATCGGCCTATCTCAGTTCTTCCCGTAATGAGTAAAATCTTTGAAAAAATTATTTTAACACAATTAATTAATCACTTTGATCGCAACAGACTTCTGCATAGCAATCAGTTTGGCTTCACCAAAGGTAGATCAACTACTGATGCTGGAACACTATTGATAAAGCACATTTTGGCGGCTTGGGATAGAGCGCAAAATACTATCGGCGTGTTCTGTGATCTCTCCAAGGCTTTTGATTGTGTCTGCCATGCAACACTTATAAATAAATTAAAGCATTACGGCATACACAACAAAGCCCTTGAGCTACTACATTCCTACTTGACCGATAGAATTCAAATGGTTCAAGTAGGTAATGAAAGATCCTCAGGATCAAAAATCGAATTAGGGGTTCCACAAGGATCAATACTTGGGCCTTTTTTGTTTTTAGTATATGTAAATGATCTCCCGTATTTTGCTAAAGACCTTTGTGACATAGTCTTATTTGCTGATGATACTTCTTTATTATTTAAAGTTGATAGGAATAAAAATAATTTTGACGATGTAAATAACTCACTGTCACTAGTACTAAATTGGTTTACGGTTAATAACTTACTGCTAAACGCAAAAAAAACTAAATGTATTAAATTCAAACTCCCTAATGTTAAAGAATTTCCTACAAAAATCATATTAAACGATGAAATTCTCGAGCTCGTTGACTCAACAGTGTTCCTAGGTTTACATATTGATTCTCGTCTACAATGGAAACCCCAAATTACAAACCTTGCAGGTAGACTTAGTTCAGCCGCTTATGCAGTGCGAACAATGAGATATATCACAGATGAGGGTACAGCTAGACTGGTTTATTTTAGTTACTTTCATAGTATTATGTCATATGGTATCCTACTCTGGGGTGCTGCAGCCGATATTCAAACTATATTCGTGCTGCAAAAAAGGGCTGTACGTGCAATATATAAAATGAAACCACGTGACTCCCTCAAAGAAAAATTCAAAGAGATTAACATTCTAACTGTAATCTCACAGTACATTTTTGAGAACTTGATGTTCACCCACAAGAATAAGCACTTGTTTTTAAGAAAAAGTGACGTACATAGTATTAACACGAGAAGTAAAGAAAAATTACTAATTCCTACTTACAGACTAAAAAAACTAGCCAAATCATTTATGGGTAACTCTGTACGTTTTTATAATAAGCTTCCTCATAATGTAACAGAGCTTCCTATTAGAAAATTTAAATCATTTATTAAGAGAAGTCTAATGAAAAAAGCGTATTACTCTATAAATGATTATATAAAGGATGATGCAGCTTGGATAGATGTTGCTTAGTTCCACAGTATCAGGCTCTAATAATTCTGGTTGACCAGGACTAATATGCTCATGTTATAATAGCTTCCTTATATGACAAACATTTTTTTTTATTGTAAATGTTAAACTTATAATAGTTACCTATAAATAAGAACTCCAAAATTGTAATAACTGATATAGCTGTGTTGTTCTATTCGCTTCTCAACTCAGTATAAAACATTGAAGCGAACTGTCAAGACAATGTTATTTCCTTGATATTTGTTATTTAAGCAATTTAGTTTTATTAATTTTAAGTTGACCTGTCCATGTAGGCTATGTGCTTCTAAGGAAATAAACGTTTTGACTTTGACTTTGACTTTGACTCGTAAATCCACCTAAGTCCTCATACGAAAACAACAAAGTGTTGATTTCGATCGATATTATTTACAAGTATTTTGAGTTAATTTTGACCGTTGACCGAGCTCTTAGCTATTGCTAATTAACCCCCGACCAAAAAAGAGGGGTGTTATAAGTTTGACGTGTCTGTCTGTCTGTCTGTCTGTCTGTCTGTCTGTCTGTCTGTCTGTCTGTCTGTCTGTCTGTCTGTGTCACCATAGCTCCTGACCGGATGGAGCGATTTCAATTTAGTTTTTTTTGTATGAAGGGTGAGTCTTGCGCGAGTGTTCTTAGACATGTTTAATGAAAATCGGTTGGGCCGTTTAAAAGTTATGGGGGTGAGAGTGGGGAAGCAAAACCGAAAATCTGCAAATATACTAGTGTGGGGTATCAAATGAAAACGCATCGCGTCCACATTACATAATATTATGTTGTTTTACATTTAAGGAAATTAAGGCATTGGAATCGGGGGTTTTTCTTAAATTTTAAATTTAGATTTATTTATTTGAGCTGTTTTCAGCATTATATATATAAGAATAATATAAGAAAACACACGGCCAAAATACTTGGCATATAAAATATTTAATAATTGACGACTTTTTGAGAGTTTCGTTTGGGATATCTTCCAAATTCCTGTTTATTCCTGTTTGTATCGTCGCCGCATAACATCCCGCACGACCAGCAACAGAAAGAATCACATTTTTTGGATAAATAACACATATTTTATATTAAAAACATTACCTTACCAACATTTTCTGGTGTTTTTTCTAAATTTTGTTTGACAACTTACCTTAAATTCCGTTTATTTCTGTTTGTAATACCTCTGCCCACCTCCCCGCACGTCCCTGCAACAGAAAAAACACAGATTTTTACATAAAATTCAAAAAATCACTAAAATAAGGCATTTCAAGGCCACTCGTAAATCCACCTAAGTCCTCATACGAAAACAACAAAGTGTTGATTTCGATCGATATTATTGACATTATTTACAAGTATTTTGAGTTAATTTTGACCGTTGACCGAGCTCTTAGCTATTGCTAATTTATTTGAGCTGTTTTCAGCATTATATATATAAGAATAATATAAGAAAACACACGGCCAAAATACTTGGCATATAAAATATTTAATAATTGACGACTTTTTGAAAGTTTCGTTTGGGATATCTTCCAAATTCCTGTTTATTCCTGTTTGTATCGTCGCCGCATAAAATCCCGCACGACCAGCAACAGAAAGAATCACATTTTTTGGATAAATAACACATATTTTATATTAAAAACATTACCTTACCAACATTTTTTGGTGTTTTTTCTAAATTTTGTTTGACAACTTACCTTAAATTCCGTTTATTTCTGTTTGTAATACCTCTGCCCACCTCCCCGCACGTCCCTGCAACAGAAAAACACACAGATTTTTACATAAAAATTCAAAAAAACACTAAGGCATTTCAAGGCCACTCGTAAATCCACCTAAGTCCTCATACGAAAACAACAAAGTGTTGATTTCGATCGATATTATTTACAAGTATTTTGAGTTAATTTTGACCGTTGACCGAGCTCTTAGCTATTGCTAATTTATTTGAGCTGTTTTCAGCATTATATATATAAGAATAATATAAGAAAACACACGGCCAAAATACTTGGCATATAAAATATTTAATAATTGACGACTTTTTGAGAGTTTCGTTTGGGATATCTTCCAAATTCCTGTTTATTCCTGTTTGTATCGTCGCCGCATAACATCCCGCACGACCAGCAACAGAAAGAATCACATTTTTTGGATAAATAACACATATTTTATATTAAAAACATTACCTTACCAACATTTTTTGGTGTTTTTTCTAAATTTTGTTTGACAACTTACCTTAAATTCCGTTTATTTCTGTTTGTAATACCTCTGCCCACCTCCCCGCACGTCCCTGCAACAGAAAAACACACAGATTTTTACATAAAAATTCAAAAAATCACTAAAATAAGGCATTTCAAGGCCACTCGTAAATCCACCTAAGTCCTCATACGAAAACAACAAAGTGTTGATTTCGATCGATATTATTGACATTATTTACAAGTATTTTGAGTTAATTTTGACCGTTGACCGAGCTCTTAGCTATTGCTAATTTATTTGAGCTGTTTTCAGCATTATATATATAAGAATAATATAAGAAAACACACGGCCAAAATACTTGGCATATAAAATATTTAATAATTGACGACTTTTTGAGAGTTTCGTTTGGGATATCTTCCAAATTCCTGTTTATTCCTGTTTGTATCGTCGCCGCATAACATCCCGCATGACCAGCAACAGAAAGAATCACATTCTTTGGATAAATAACACATATTTTATATTAAAAACATTACCTTACCAAAATTTTTTGGTGTTTTTTTCTAAATTTTGTTTGACAACTTATCTTAAATTCCGTTTATTTCTGTTTGTAATACCTCTGCCCACCTCCCCGCACGTCCCTGCAACAGAAAAAAAAAAGGTGTGTGTGCGATTCACACACGATAGAAGTGAAACTTCAGTAAATCGACGAAAGAATAATAAGAAGAATAAAAAAAAAGTGTGTGTGTGTCAGCTACGACGCACGATTGGAGTCTACTACTTATGAACTATAATTATGATATTATATCGAATAGAAAAAAAGGGTAAATGAACGCATCTGCTAAAATGATAAGAGAAACAAACATATATCTGTAATTATTCGGATTATTTATATTACTTCAATAAAGCGTATTACATAAAGTATGTTACAAAATAATATAAATAAAATACAGCAATACCTCTGCGCGATACTTCGTAGTCTCAACTACGAAGTATCGCGCAAAGAAATTTAAATAAAGCATTGTATTTGTGTCTTACATCATTTCCGTTTCATCTTTTTGCATCCGGTTTGAAATCACTACGATTCTATAGAAGTTTCACTTCAAAAACACAGATTTTTACATAAAAATTCAAAAAATCACTAAAATAAGGCATTTCAAGGCCACTCGTAAATCCACCTAAGTCCTCATACGAAAACAACAAAGTGTTGATTTCGATCGATATTATTTACAAGTATTTTGAGTTAATTTTGACCGTTGACCGAGCTCTTAGCTATTGCTAATTTATTTGAGCTGTTTTCAGCATTATATATATAAGAATAATATAAGAAAACACACGGCCAAAATACTTGGCATATAAAATATTTAATAATTGACGACTTTTTGAGAGTTTCGTTTGGGATATCTTCCAAATTCCTGTTTATTCCTGTTTGTATCGTCGCCGCATAACATCCCGCACGACCAGCAACAGAAAGAATCACATTTTTTGGATAAATAACACATATTTTATATTAAAAACATTACCTTACCAACATTTTCTGGTGTTTTTTCTAAATTTTGTTTGACAACTTACCTTAAATTCCGTTTATTTCTGTTTGTAATACCTCTGCCCACCTCCCCGCACGTCCCTGCAACAGAAAAAACACAGATTTTTACATAAAATTCAAAAAATCACTAAAATAAGGCATTTCAAGGCCACTCGTAAATCCACCTAAGTCCTCATACGAAAACAACAAAGTGTTGATTTCGATCGATATTATTGACATTATTTACAAGTATTTTGAGTTAATTTTGACCGTTGACCGAGCTCTTAGCTATTGCTAATTTATTTGAGCTGTTTTCAGCATTATATATATAAGAATAATATAAGAAAACACACGGCCAAAATACTTGGCATATAAAATATTTAATAATTGACGACTTTTTGAGAGTTTCGTTTGGGATATCTTCCAAATTCCTGTTTATTCCTGTTTGTATCGTCGCCGCATAACATCCCGCACGACCAGCAACAGAAAAAATCACATTCTTTGGATAAATAACACATATTTTATATTAAAAACATTACCTTACCAAAATTTTTTGGTGTTTTTTTCTAAATTTTGTTTGACAACTTATCTTAAATTCCGTTTATTTCTGTTTGTAATACCTCTGCCCACCTCCCCGCACGTCCCTGCAACAGAAAAAACACAGATTTTTACATAAAAATTCAAAAAATCACTAAAATAAGGCATTTCAAGGCCACTCGTAAATCCACCTAAGTCCTCATACGAAAACAACAAAGTGTTGATTTCGATCGATATTATTGACATTATTTACAAGTATTTTGAGTAAATTTTGACCGTTGACCGAGCTCTTAGCTATTGCTAATTTATTTGAGCTGTTTTCAGCATTATATATATAAGAATAATATAAGAAAACACACGGCCAAAATACTTGGCATATAAAATATTTAATAATTGACGACTTTTTGAGAGTTTCGTTTGGGATATCTTCCAAATTCCTGTTTATTCCTGTTTGTATCGTCGCCGCATAACATCCCGCACGACCAGCAACAGAAAGAATCACATTTTTTGGATAAATAACACATATTTTATATTAAAAACATTACCTTACCAACATTTTCTGGTGTTTTTTCTAAATTTTGTTTGACAACTTACCTTAAATTCCGTTTATTTCTGTTTGTAATACCTCTGCCCACCTCCCCGCACGTCCCTGCAACAGAAAAAACACAGATTTTTACATAAAATTCAAAAAATCACTAAAATAAGGCATTTCAAGGCCACTCGTAAATCCACCTAAGTCCTCATACGAAAACAACAAAGTGTTGATTTCGATCGATATTATTGACATTATTTACAAGTATTTTGAGTTAATTTTGACCGTTGACCGAGCTCTTAGCTATTGCTAATTTATTTGAGCTGTTTTCAGCATTATATATATAAGAATAATATAAGAAAACACACGGCCAAAATACTTGGCATATAAAATATTTAATAATTGACGACTTTTTGAAAGTTTCGTTTGGGATATCTTCCAAATTCCTGTTTATTCCTGTTTGTATCGTCGCCGCATAAAATCCCGCTCGACCAGCAACAGAAAGAATCACATTTTTTGGATAAATAACACATATTTTATATTAAAAACATTACCTTACCAACATTTTTTGGTGTTTTTTCTAAATTTTGTTTGACAACTTACCTTAAATTCCGTTTATTTCTGTTTGTAATACCTCTGCCCACCTCCCCGCACGTCCCTGCAACAGAAAAACACACAGATTTTTACATAAAAATTCAAAAAATCACTAAGGCATTTCAAGGCCACTCGTAAATCCACCTAAGTCCTCATACGAAAACAACAAAGTGTTGATTTCGATCGATATTATTTACAAGTATTTTGAGTTAATTTTGACCGTTGACCGAGCTCTTAGCTATTGCTAATTTATTTGAGCTGTTTTCAGCATTATATATATAATAATAATATAAGAAAACACACGGCCAAAATACTTGGCATATAAAATATTTAATAATTGACGACTTTTTGAGAGTTTCGTTTGGGATATTTTCCAAATTCCTGTTTATTCCTGTTTGTATCGTCGCCGCATAACATCCCGCACGACCAGCAACAGAAAGAATCACATTCTTTGGATAAATAACACATATTTTATATTAAAAACATTACCTTACCAAAATTTTTTGGTGTTTTTTTCTAAATTTTGTTTGACAACTTATCTTAAATTCCGTTTATTTCTGTTTGTAATACCTCTGCCCACCTCCCCGCACGTCCCTGCAACAGAAAAAACACAGATTTTTACATAAAAATTCAAAAAATCACTAAAATAAGGCATTTCAAGGCCACTCGTAAATCCACCTAAGTCCTCATACGAAAACAACAAAGTGTTGATTTCGATCGATATTATTTACAAGTATTTTGAGTTAATTTTGACCGTTGACCGAGCTCTTAGCTATTGCTAATTTATTTGAGCTGTTTTCAGCATTATATATATAAGAATAATATAAGAAAACACACGGCCAAAATACTTGGCATATAAAATATTTAATAATTGACGACTTTTTGAGAGTTTCGTTTGGGATATCTTCCAAATTCCTGTTTATTCCTGTTTGTATCGTCGCCGCATAACATCCCGCACGACCAGCAACAGAAAGAATCACATTTTTTGGATAAATAACACATATTTTATATTAAAAACATTACCTTACCAACATTTTCTGGTGTTTTTTCTAAATTTTGTTTGACAACTTACCTTAAATTCCGTTTATTTCTGTTTGTAATACCTCTGCCCACCTCCCCGCACGTCCCTGCAACAGAAAAAACACAGATTTTTACATAAAATTCAAAAAATCACTAAAATAAGGCATTTCAAGGCCACTCGTAAATCCACCTAAGTCCTCATACGAAAACAACAAAGTGTTGATTTCGATCGATATTATTGACATTATTTACAAGTATTTTGAGTTAATTTTGACCGTTGACCGAGCTCTTAGCTATTGCTAATTTATTTGAGCTGTTTTCAGCATTATATATATAAGAATAATATAAGAAAACACACGGCCAAAATACTTGGCATATAAAATATTTAATAATTGACGACTTTTTGAGAGTTTCGTTTGGGATATCTTCCAAATTCCTGTTTATTCCTGTTTGTATCGTCGCCGCATAACATCCCGCACGACCAGCAACAGAAAAAATCACATTCTTTGGATAAATAACACATATTTTATATTAAAAACATTACCTTACCAAAATTTTTTGTTGTTTTTTTCTAAATTTTGTTTGACAACTTATCTTAAATTCCGTTTATTTCTGTTTGTAATACCTCTGCCCACCTCCCCGCACGTCCCTGCAACAGAAAAAACACAGATTTTTACATAAAAATTCAAAAAATCACTAAAATAAGGCATTTCAAGGCCACTCGTAAATCCACCTAAGTCCTCATACGAAAACAACAAAGTGTTGATTTCGATCGATATTATTGACATTATTTACAAGTATTTTGAGTAAATTTTGACCGTTGACCGAGCTCTTAGCTATTGCTAATTTATTTGAGCTGTTTTCAGCATTATATATATAAGAATAATATAAGAAAACACACGGCCAAAATACTTGGCATATAAAATATTTAATAATTGACGACTTTTTGAGAGTTTCGTTTGGGATATCTTCCAAATTCCTGTTTATTCCTGTTTGTATCGTCGCCGCATAACATCCCGCACGACCAGCAACAGAAAGAATCACATTTTTTGGATAAATAACACATATTTTATATTAAAAACATTACCTTACCAACATTTTCTGGTGTTTTTTCTAAATTTTGTTTGACAACTTACCTTAAATTCCGTTTATTTCTGTTTGTAATACCTCTGCCCACCTCCCCGCACGTCCCTGCAACAGAAAAAACACAGATTTTTACATAAAATTCAAAAAATCACTAAAATAAGGCATTTCAAGGCCACTCGTAAATCCACCTAAGTCCTCATACGAAAACAACAAAGTGTTGATTTCGATCGATATTATTGACATTATTTACAAGTATTTTGAGTTAATTTTGACCGTTGACCGAGCTCTTAGCTATTGCTAATTTATTTGAGCTGTTTTCAGCATTATATATATAAGAATAATATAAGAAAACACACGGCCAAAATACTTGGCATATAAAATATTTAATAATTGACGACTTTTTGAAAGTTTCGTTTGGGATATCTTCCAAATTCCTGTTTATTCCTGTTTGTATCGTCGCCGCATAAAATCCCGCTCGACCAGCAACAGAAAGAATCACATTTTTTGGATAAATAACACATATTTTATATTAAAAACATTACCTTACCAACATTTTTTGGTGTTTTTTCTAAATTTTGTTTGACAACTTACCTTAAATTCCGTTTATTTCTGTTTGTAATACCTCTGCCCACCTCCCCGCACGTCCCTGCAACAGAAAAACACACAGATTTTTACATAAAAATTCAAAAAATCACTAAGGCATTTCAAGGCCACTCGTAAATCCACCTAAGTCCTCATACGAAAACAACAAAGTGTTGATTTCGATCGATATTATTTACAAGTATTTTGAGTTAATTTTGACCGTTGACCGAGCTCTTAGCTATTGCTAATTTATTTGAGCTGTTTTCAGCATTATATATATAATAATAATATAAGAAAACACACGGCCAAAATACTTGGCATATAAAATATTTAATAATTGACGACTTTTTGAGAGTTTCGTTTGGGATATTTTCCAAATTCCTGTTTATTCCTGTTTGTATCGTCGCCGCATAACATCCCGCACGACCAGCAACAGAAAGAATCACATTCTTTGGATAAATAACACATATTTTATATTAAAAACATTACCTTACCAAAATTTTTTGGTGTTTTTTTCTAAATTTTGTTTGACAACTTATCTTAAATTCCGTTTATTTCTGTTTGTAATACCTCTGCCCACCTCCCCGCACGTCCCTGCAACAGAAAAAACACAGATTTTTACATAAAAATTCAAAAAATCACTAAAATAAGGCATTTCAAGGCCACTCGTAAATCCACCTAAGTCCTCATACGAAAACAACAAAGTGTTGATTTCGATCGATATTATTTACAAGTATTTTGAGTTAATTTTGACCGTTGACCGAGCTCTTAGCTATTGCTAATTTATTTGAGCTGTTTTCAGCATTATATATATAAGAATAATATAAGAAAACACACGGCCAAAATACTTGGCATATAAAATATTTAATAATTGACGACTTTTTGAGAGTTTCGTTTGGGATATCTTCCAAATTCCTGTTTATTCCTGTTTGTATCGTCGCCGCATAACATCCCGCACGACCAGCAACAGAAAGAATCACATTTTTTGGATAAATAACACATATTTTATATTAAAAACATTACCTTACCAACATTTTCTGGTGTTTTTTCTAAATTTTGTTTGACAACTTACCTTAAATTCCGTTTATTTCTGTTTGTAATACCTCTGCCCACCTCCCCGCACGTCCCTGCAACAGAAAAAACACAGATTTTAACATAAAATTCAAAAAATCACTAAAATAAGGCATTTCAAGGCCACTCGTAAATCCACCTAAGTCCTCATACGAAAACAACAAAGTGTTGATTTCGATCGATATTATTGACATTATTTACAAGTATTTTGAGTTAATTTTGACCGTTGACCGAGCTCTTAGCTATTGCTAATTTATTTGAGCTGTTTTCAGCATTATATATATAAGAATAATATAAGAAAACACACGGCCAAAATACTTGGCATATAAAATATTTAATAATTGACGACTTTTTGAGAGTTTCGTTTGGGATATCTTCCAAATTCCTGTTTATTCCTGTTTGTATCGTCGCCGCATAACATCCCGCACGACCAGCAACAGAAAGAATCACATTTTTTGGATAAATAACACATATTTTATATTAAAAACATTACCTTACCAACATTTTCTGGTGTTTTTTCTAAATTTTGTTTGACAACTTACCTTAAATTCCGTTTATTTCTGTTTGTAATACCTCTGCCCACCTCCCCGCACGTCCCTGCAACAGAAAAAACACAGATTTTTACATAAAATTCAAAAAATCACTAAAATAAGGCATTTCAAGGCCACTCGTAAATCCACCTAAGTCCTCATACGAAAACAACAAAGTGTTGATTTCGATCGATATTATTGACATTATTTACAAGTATTTTGAGTTAATTTTGACCGTTGACCGAGCTCTTAGCTATTGCTAATTTATTTGAGCTGTTTTCAGCATTATATATATAAGAATAATATAAGAAAACACACGGCCAAAATACTTGGCATATAAAATATTTAATAATTGACGACTTTTTGAGAGTTTCGTTTGGGATATCTTCCAAATTCCTGTTTATTCCTGTTTGTATCATCGCCGCATAACATCCCGCACGACCAGCAACAGAAAGAATCACATTCTTTGGATAAATAACACATATTTTATATTAAAAACATTACCTTACCAAAATTTTTTGGTGTTTTTTTCTAAATTTTGTTTGACAACTTATCTTAAATTCCGTTTATTTCTGTTTGTAATACCTCTGCCCACCTCCCCGCACGTCCCTGCAACAGAAAAAACACAGATTTTTACATAAAATTCAAAAAATCACTAAAATAAGGCATTTCAAGGCCACTCGTAAATCCACCTAAGTCCTCATACGAAAACAACAAAGTGTTGATTTCGATCGATATTATTGACATTATTTACAAGTATTTTGAGTTAATTTTGACCGTTGACCGAGCTCTTAGCTATTGCTAATTTATTTGAGCTGTTTTCAGCATTATATATATAAGAATAATATAAGAAAACACACGGCCAAAATACTTGGCATATAAAATATTTAATAATTGACGACTTTTTGAAAGTTTCGTTTGGGATATCTTCCAAATTCCTGTTTATTCCTGTTTGTATCGTCGCCGCATAAAATCCCGCTCGACCAGCAACAGAAAGAATCACATTTTTTGGATAAATAACACATATTTTATATTAAAAACATTACCTTACCAACATTTTTTGGTGTTTTTTCTAAATTTTGTTTGACAACTTACCTTAAATTCCGTTTATTTCTGTTTGTAATACCTCTGCCCACCTCCCCGCACGTCCCTGCAACAGAAAAAACACAGATTTTTACATAAAAATTCAAAAAATCACTAAAATAAGGCATTTCAAGGCCACTCGTAAATCCACCTAAGTCCTCATACGAAAACAACAAAGTGTTGATTTCGATCGATATTATTGACATTATTTACAAGTATTTTGAGTTAATTTTGACCGTTGACCGAGCTCTTAGCTATTGCTAATTTATTTGAGCTGTTTTCAGCATTATATATATAAGAATAATATAAGAAAACACACGGCCAAAATACTTGGCATATAAAATATTTAATAATTGACGACTTTTTGAGAGTTTCGTTTGGGATATCTTCCAAATTCCTGTTTATTCCTGTTTGTATCGTCGCCGCATAACATCCCGCACGACCAGCAACAGAAAGAATCACATTCTTTGGATAAATAACACATATTTTATATTAAAAACATTACCTTACCAAAATTTTTTGGTGTTTTTTTCTAAATTTTGTTTGACAACTTATCTTAAATTCCGTTTATTTCTGTTTGTAATACCTCTGCCCACCTCCCCGCACGTCCCTGCAACAGAAAAAACACAGATTTTTACATAAAAATTCAAAAAATCACTAAAATAAGGCATTTCAAGGCCACTCGTAAATCCACCTAAGTCCTCATACGAAAACAACAAAGTGTTGATTTCGATCGATATTATTGACACTTTATTATTTACAAGTATTTTGAGTTAATTTTGACCGTTGACCGAGCTCTTAGCTATTGCTAATTTATTTGAGCTGTTTTCAGCATTATATATATGACGGCGCGCGCCAGTGGCGCCGGATGACCGAATGAGAGCGAGACCGATATCGGGTTTGCTCTAGTGAAGCTCCGTATCTGTGGTGGCGGGGCGGCCATGTTGGTTTTGGCACTTGTTAAAACTTGTCAGAACGGAATGGTCGCTTGCGCACCAAGTCCACGGCGAATCACTAAAATTCGGTGTAATCCTATTTGATTTCGATTATAATCAAATCTAGAATTGATCAGGGTAGTCTAGTTTATCTATCAGTGATATTATTTCGTGTTAATTTGTGTAGCAAGAAAATTAAATTGAAACCTGTTATACCTGGTGTTGTGATTTAGCTCATTGCCCTAAAAACCTACGACGCCTGACCCAGAGAGGCCTCCTGATCCGACATCAGAAGTGGGATCTATGGGGCAACCAAATGAGCGATATCAACAACAAATGGATGAATCCTCTGCCAAAAAATTACTTAGCAACATGGAAGCGTTATTGTCTCGTGTGCTATCGATGCCCCAGAATGCAACCGTGAGTAATACTCCGACGAAGCTATTGGAATTCAATCCTGATGACTTGGATGCCGACATAGACGGCTAGTGTAACGTGTCTGATCTGATTATAAAAGGAAAACGGCTAGAAGGTGTGGATTTGCTTGTCGCGCTTACAAGTGCATTAAAAGGACGTGCCGCCGCGTGCCTTACTTGGCTGAATTTGAACGAACTGACTTGGGATGTGGTTAAACAAACTTTAATCGCAAGGTTTTCCAAACCCAAACTGTATCAGGATTATTTTGATGATATATTGCGTTTTGAAATTGGATTTAAGGAGTCAGCATCCGACGCCGCTATGCGTTTGTGGAATTTTACTGACTGCATACCCAAATTAGACATGATCGAAGAGATTATAACGGGGCTCGTAATATCAGTGCTATGCGCCGAGAGTTGAATGCTCATACAATCACAACCAGGGCTCAACTCTTTAGAACACTTGGTGGAATATCTCTAAAGCGACGGTTTGACGGCAGTGATAAACAAGAACCGGAAATTAAACGCTCTCGTATTTCGAATGAAAGATTTAATGGTGAATGTCACTATTGTGGCCTTGCGGGTCACAGGCCGACTGCGGAAACGACGACGGGATGACGCTGCTCCTTCTAGCAGGCTGCAGCAATCTTCAGGATCAACTCGACTTCTGGAGGGGTCACCATCAGTGTCCTGCTACACATGTGAAAGGCCTGACCACATAGCTCCTGCGTGTCCGGACGGAAAGAGCGGTGATGGGGCCGCGGTTGGAGTCGTCAGTCTGTGTGAACATCGACCTTCGGGCGGGGCAGTGGGAGCATCCGGTGAGCGCGTTCCTTTTTTTTATTTGATAGCGGATTATTCTTGATCAGTTACTGTCAGTTTTTTTCGGGTGCTGTGTGCAATGATCTATTGTGTCTTAGCGGTATAGGTGGGGATAATATTGAGTTCACGTCTCAGATCCTTAGTGAGGTGGCGATTGATCAAATAACAACGATATTGCTTTTTCACATTGTTCCTATTATTATTGGTAGGGACATTTTGGAGAAAGGTATTAGTGTTAACATTGATAATGATACCTTGTCATTCAATTATAAACAAACTTCACATTTTTGTGACATTTTTATCACATTGGCTGCGGGAAAACAATTAACAGATGTAGATACAGATTTTCAGGGGAAGGAAAAAGAGGCACTTGTGACATTGTTGAATAAATACGCCGGTCACTTTATCGAAGGTATACCTACAAATCGAGTCAAATCGGGGGAGCTTAAGACAGACTTAGTCGATCAACGCAAAGTGGTTCAGCGTTGTCCTTATAGACTAGCTCCTAGAATCTGGGGTCATTCGAGAAGGTTCCTCTCCTTTTGCAGGCCCTATGCTCCTGGTGATAGGGAGGGACAATTCTTTAGAGAGTTATGGCGCGGTCCTTGTGTGGAGGAGGGGGTCTCCCTCATGTGGTGGAGTACTTTGGCCTCGGAATCTCTTTATCACTCGTGTGGGTTGGGGGCACTTGCGGTCGTACTTGCGGCTGAACACTTCAGGCATTGTCTGTACGGACGACGGTTTCATATACTGACTGCAATTCGCTTAGAGCGTCGAGGTCTAGGGTCGGTTTAACTGCTCGGGTGCGCCTGTGGTGGGCATTTTTACAGGCCTACGACTTTGACATAATTTACCGTGAGGGTCGCGGAATGGAGCACGCCGATTATTTCTCTCGAAATCTGCAACCCCAAGCAAACGCTCCAAAACCGGTCACTGCAGAGGCTAAAATTGTTCAGTTTGTCGAGTTACATCAAGGTTGGTTATCGGTTGAACAAAAGCGTGATATTGAAGTCCAGGATTTGACCACAAAATTCAACGACGATGAATTACCCGAAAATGTAGCGCATACTTATGATGTGACTATATAGTGTATGTGTGTGTGTGTACTTATGACTTATGATGTGTGTGATGGTATTCTCTTTAGAAAAGTTGTTCGAAATAAAGTAGTGTCATGGTTGCCAGTAGTACCGCGTTCATTGATTTGGACATTAATAAATCACGTTCACAATGAGTTACAGTATTTAGGCAAAGATAAAACTCTCGACAAATTGTACGAACAGTATTGGTTCCCGCAAATGTCGAAAATGCGTACGTAAGTTTATCGATTCTTGTATAGTTTGCAAGTCATCAAAAGGCCCACCTGGTGCTCAACCTGTTCAATTACATCCGATACCCAAGGTTTCCGTGCCCTGGCACACTATTCACATTGACTTTACGAGACAGTTGAGCGGGAAGAGCGACCGAAAGGAATAAATACTGCTCGGTAATAATTTACGGCTTTACCAAGTACGTGTTGCTAGAACATACTATGTCTATTGATGCAGAAAGTGCAATTAAAGCATTGCAAAAGGCTGTTCCCCTTTTCGGAGCGCCTAAACGAATTATAGTAGATCAAGGGAGGTGTTACGTTAGCTCCGAATTCAAAGACTTCTGTGCGAGGCATAAAATTGAGCTCCATTTTATTGCTACAGCTTGCTTACGGTAATAGAAAATGATGGTAATAAAACTAGCGTGACGAATTAGGCAATGTTCAGCTTGCAATTAGCGGCACCGGGTCAGCTAAATACACACCCACGGAATTGATGTTTGGGATTCGAGCTCAATCATTAGGCATATCTGGCTTGGACCCTGTATTACAAAACTTACCAGCTCGATTAGAACTCGATGTTATTAGGGAGGACGCCTTAAATAATATTAAACGGGCTGCAGCATCTGCAGCAGACGTTCAATCGTGAGTCCGTTTTCTGAAGGGGATTTCGTGTTTATTAAAAATAGCGAGCATAGTTAAACTTAACTGGATAGAAAATTTTAGGGACCGTTTATTATAACCGCTGCTCTTGAAAACGACAGCTATTAGCTAAAGGGCTTAAATAATTCTTCGCGCTCCTACAAATACGCACGTGAGGGTTTGCGCACAGTGCCTGCTGGGCACGAAGGTTTACTGGAAGTTTCAACTAGTCTAATGAGTGAAGGGGAGACCGTGACGGCGCCGATAGATGTAGATGGTAGTGATAGCATTCAAGTAGACAGTAGTTATGATAGATTATCTAGAAACTGCGCGTGCTCTGATACCATTTCTGTAAGCCGCTCTGATACACTAACGGCGGGTTAAGATACTGATAGTGTATACTCTGATCCTGAGACGATTGAAGTACAGTGTGAAGTCGAATTTACTATATACTGAATAAGATGGTCCGCAGTCTTAGGTATGATCATTTTGATTTGTGTAATACCTATACTTTGTGTGTGATGATTGTGAAGTTGGTCGAAAGGACAGTGCTGTTGTTACCAGAGTCTGGTCAACGATGCACTCGTCCGGTCCAAACTTGTTGAGTGAAATGGTTGATGGAGAGTGTCGTCCGGGCCAAAGAGTATTTGGTTGAAGGGATGCACGTCTTCATTCTCGTGGGTGGTCGAAGGGACAGTGCCGTCCGGTCCATGCCATACTTTTAACTAAGTTATGGCTGGTCGAAGGGACACACTCGTCCGGTCCACATAATTTTGTGTGCATTGATTCTCGTGGGTGGTCGAAGGGACAGTGCCGTCCGGTCCATGCTATACTTTTAACTAAGTTATCGCTGGTCGAAGGGACACACTCGTCCGGTCCACATGATGGGTGGTCGAAGGGACAGTGTCGTCCGGTCCATGCCATACTTTTAACTAAGTTATCGCTGGTCAAAGGGACACACTCGTCTGGTCCACATAATTCTGTGTGCATTGAGCTGTTGAAAGAATAGTGTCGTCCGGTCCATGCTCCGCTTTTCATTAAGTTATTGCTGGTCGAAAGGACACACTCATTCAGTCACGATTAATAGTCGAAACATTAAATGAGATGAGATCTAGGAACCTTTAGGCTTGTCAGGCTGGACGAGCGGATATCTAGGTCATGGTTGTTGTCTTGTTTCAAGACCAATTGCTGAAATGCGCCCGAGGACGGTCGATAGTCAGTATGGCCGTGACGGCGCGCGCCAGTGGCGCCGGATGACCGAATGAGAGCGAGACCGATATCGGGTTTGCTCTAGTGAAGCTCCGTATCTGTGGTGGCGGGGCGGCCATGTTGGTTTTGGCACTTGTTAAAACTTGTCAGAACGGAATGGTCGCTTGCGCACCAA
This sequence comes from Gymnoscelis rufifasciata, assembly GCA_929108375.1. Lineage (NCBI taxonomy): Eukaryota > Metazoa > Arthropoda > Insecta > Lepidoptera > Geometridae > Gymnoscelis > Gymnoscelis rufifasciata. The sequence continues at coordinate 442,882 of OV815319.1, read as the reverse complement.
GTCCACGGCGAATCACTAAAATTCGGTGTAATCCTATTTGATTTCGATTATAATCAAATCTAGAATTGATCAGGGTAGTCTAGTTTATCTATCAGTGATATTATTTCGTGTTAATTTGTGTAGCAAGAAAATTAAATTGAAACCTGTTATACCTGGTGTTGTGATTTAGCTCATTGCCCTAAAAACCTACGACGCCTGACCCAGAGAGGCCTCCTGATCCGACATATATAAGAATAATATAAGAAAACACACGGCCAAAATACTTGGCATATAAAATATTTAATAATTGACGACTTTTTGAGAGTTTCGTTTGGGATATCTTCCAAATTCCTGTTTATTCCTGTTTGTATCGTCGCCGCATAACATCCCGCACGACCAGCAACAGAAAGAATCACATTTTTTGGATAAATAACACATATTTTATATTAAAAACATTACCTTACCAACATTTTCTGGTGTTTTTTCTAAATTTTGTTTGACAACTTACCTTAAATTCCGTTTATTTCTGTTTGTAATACCTCTGCCCACCTCCCCGCACGTCCCTGCAACAGAAAAAACACAGATTTTTACATAAAATTCAAAAAATCACTAAAATAAGGCATTTCAAGGCCACTCGTAAATCCACCTAAGTCCTCATACGAAAACAACAAAGTGTTGATTTCGATCGATATTATTGACATTATTTACAAGTATTTTGAGTTAATTTTGACCGTTGACCGAGCTCTTAGCTATTGCTTATTTATTTGAGCTGTTTTCAGCATTATATATATAAGAATAATATAAGAAAACACACGGCCAAAATACTTGGCATATAAAATATTTAATAATTGACGACTTTTTGAGAGTTTCGTTTGGGATATCTTCCAAATTCCTGTTTATTCCTGTTTGTATCGTCGCCGCATAACATCCCGCACGACCAGCAACAGAAAGAATCACATTTTTTGGATAAATAACACATATTTTATATTAAAAACATTACCTTACCAACATTTTCTGGTGTTTTTTCTAAATTTTGTTTGACAACTTACCTTAAATTCCGTTTATTTCTGTTTGTAATACCTCTGCCCACCTCCCCGCACGTCCCTGCAACAGAAAAAACACAGATTTTTACATAAAATTCAAAAAATCACTAAAATAAGGCATTTCAAGGCCACTCGTAAATCCACCTAAGTCCTCATACGAAAACAACAAAGTGTTGATTTCGATCGATATTATTGACATTATTTACAAGTATTTTGAGTTAATTTTGACCGTTGACCGAGCTCTTAGCTATTGCTAATTTATTTGAGCTGTTTTCAGCATTATATATATAAGAATAATATAAGAAAACACACGGCCAAAATACTTGGCATATAAAATATTTAATAATTGACGACTTTTTGAAAGTTTCGTTTGGGATATCTTCCAAATTCCTGTATATTCCTGTTTGTATCGTCGCCGCATAAAATCCCGCACGACCAGCAACAGAAAGAATCACATTTTTTGGATAAATAACACATATTTTATATTAAAAACATTACCTTACCAACATTTTTTGGTGTTTTTTCTAAATTTTGTTTGACAACTTACCTTAAATTCCGTTTATTTCTGTTTGTAATACCTCTGCCCACCTCCCCGCACGTCCCTGCAACAGAAAAACACACAGATTTTACATAAAAATTCAAAAAATCACTAAAATAAGAGTAGTTGGTTATTGGGGCTTCTGGATCAGGATCATTCATGAATGATCCAGAAGCCCCAATAACCAACCTGAATTTATAATATATTGATTGAATTATCATTTTCTAGCTCTATTCGTCATTATTTTCATCGATTCATATAGAAAAAATATATAAAAATGAGTCAGAAAAATATAATCAGTATCACTATTCCTACCTTATATAAAAATTGATCATCTATTCATCATTCAGATTGAGTGAACTACATATCATCGAGCACTACATAGTACCTATAAATCGATTCATATTGAATGAGTATTGAATAAGTAAGCAAAATATGTTGATTATTAAACCTATGTGAACATTCATTTAATTGTATATACATAGAAAATATTAGTCATTTCTCTGAGGTATTAGGTAATTTAATACATAAATATTTTTAAATGTTTATAAGATAGGTATTTGTAAAAGAAAACAAAAAAAAGGAATATGATATTTTATTCGGTAAGTTTTCTCAATTTTACTTTTCTAACAATGCTTGAATTTTAGCTATAATATCCTGAGTGGATATGTAAATATCATCAAAAAGCATGGTTTTAACTACATGTTGGGCACATAATTCAGCATTACATTTACACAATGTGTCTTCAACCGAGTCAAAATTTTTGGCATCATATATCTCAATACGTACAAGTTTATACCCTTGAGCTGGTTTTTTTATGAATGAATAATTGGTAGTAGGGACACCATCATTCGAAGTAGTTGGTCTACTACGACGGTCACCAGTTCGGCTCTTGTACGGTCCACAGGCATCTTCACTCGAAGGAATGAAATTGAATAAGTGGTCTTGTGAATCCTGAAACATGAATAAGTTTTAGATAAGATAACTCAACATTAAATGAGCTAATGAAGTGCTAATAATTACGATACGATATGAAGGATAAGTATAGATACTTACCGACATAATTGTTGATTAATTTCTGAGCTTGTCAGACGAGCCTGCTGGTATCGATGAGTGACGAATCGTTATGAGCATTTAATAAACACTTTCCAACGCTTTTATAGACCTTTGTTAAGTATATTAGGTTGAAATTGCAAAGGAAAAATCAAATCCAAAATGTTAGTTATTATTATATTGTTTCCATAGTTATTATTATACAACTTATTACATTCAATACTTATCGATAGGTATCAAGCATTATCAACGTACCTAACATTAACAATTTGAGTGCTAAAATCACACGGTATGTGTTTTCTACAAGTGACTAATAGGCGTAAATCCGCAATAGCGTAGCGGCTGACAAAATACAGATCTTTGTGACTTAGCACAGACGTTATATTTTTCGAATGAATGCATGTGCGGCGCAACATAACTAATTAACAAAATCCGTAAGCGTTCACTAAATAGGATCAATCTAGTGAAAATCTGATAACCTTAATACCTAATCACACCCCTGACCCTTAATTTAAATTATAGACCGTCAACCAACATGCCAAAACGGTCTTCGATATATTTTAATCATAATTAATAACTATAAGATTGGAATACAACACGTGTTACCATTTTAGGAGCCGTACAGTGCTCAATTACATTCCTTATATTCCAAGTTAAGCAAGCTTGTGTTATGGGTGGGTGTGGATGGCTGATATACTTAATAGATAGGTATACATTATTAGATTTTATAGAAAATACCTAGAATACTCGGAACAATTGTTAATAGTACAAACATTTCCTACCAAGGCGGGAATCGAACCAGCAACCTCCAACGTTGCAGACGAGTTAACTTTAACCCTACAGTTTTATTCTTCCAAGTTATTGGAAAATAGAACTAGTGTTAACAAATGAAACAGTTGAGCAGACTGTTGGCCACAGTCTAGAGTCTGAGGCAGCTAAACTTCATCATTATTATTCATTTACATAATACCAATGGTAAATTACTTGAATGTTATGATACTACTAATTTTAATAGTAGATGTAACTTATTTCACAAATGAGTAGATTATACAATTAGATCTGCGATAGGAGTTGAACCCGCAACGTTTTGCTATGCATCCCAAAGGTCTTAAGATAGGAGTTTAAAAAATGTGCATTAAGTTGTGAATGTTTATTTTATTTTAAGTTAGTTAAAGCTTGCAGATTTACCTATTTTTTACAATCAACATAGTTATAAAAGAGGTTTTTAAAATACGTTGTAAACTGTTTAGATTGGTACTTTCCTTATAAGATTTAGCAAGCTGATATAGTAAAATTATGTTAGTGTGAAATTTCTGGTAAGCATTTTGTTTATGTGTGTATCATTAACTCTCCAAAAATGGGCAAGGGCTGTATAGAGAGCACAATATAAAAGCCGCATGGCTGGATCAAACTTCAAATCACTTACCTGAGGGATACAAGCAAGACAAGGATACAAGCAAGACGAGCTACAAATACAAGATATTTAAATTTCAAAATGTAAGTACCTACCACCTATAATGTACCTAATGTCTCATTTATCAGCAGATAGATTTTTTATTTAATCATTCCTGAATTTATCCATTCATTCAATAATGATTATATTTTTTCATCAATTATTAAGTTTCGATATTTTTTACATAAATAGTAATTCTAATATTTTTTATTTTGTTTGTTTCATAGGTCGAAGACTGCTGCTACTGCTGAGGAACTATTTGGAAGCATGTCCGATTCCAGTTCCGACGAGCGGGCGGTGAAGCCGAAGAAAGCCACAGAAAAAACTACAAAGCGTCGGGCATCAAATATCGCACCCTCTCCAGTTGCAGCACCATCTGAACCGTTGGCGAAAAGAACAAAACCGACGAAAGTCCGGATTAATCCGGTGAATGTTGTTAGAGCGACGGCAGACGACTTGTTCGGATCCGATTCAGAGGAGGAGGTGATAGTGCCGGAGAGTAAACAAGGTAAAAAACCGCCGCCTATTTTCTCTTATTTTACGAGACGGTTGGCGAATGGTTTTAGCCGGCAACTGACAGAAACAAGGAAGGGGTCTCATTATGTAGAGATTAAAATATTTAAAACCTCTGAAATTGAGAATGTCCTACCAGTTAACAGGTGGAGACATTCAATTATCACCATAAAAAACCAGATAGATGAAGGTGGTAATACGTGGCGGAAGCTACAAGAATTGGTAGGGACCGCAAAACAGGATTTTAAAGGGGTCCCATCAGTGTTCCTCAGCCAGTACTACTAGCTTTACCTAAATACGCTGGCTCTTAGGACTCACCTCATATTTTATTATTTTATAGATGCCCTATTATAATCATAGACTTAATTTATGTAATCATTAGTGTAAGCATTGTTAAATAAATGACTATATTTATATTACTTATAATATGTTTTTTTGTTTTCTTTTTCAGTCCCGAACTTAAATGGAGTCACACACTGTAAACAGTGTAATATTGAATTACCAAGTTATAGATACAGATTTCATATCAGAACTAATATTCACAAATCGAATTGTCTATTAAAGTCCGAGTATGAAAATGTTGATATTGTTGCCACGGCTTTTAAAAATAGAATTATGACATATCGTTTAAATGCCTCACAAGAAGTCGAGTACCTCACAGCTGAGGCGTTCTTGGAGGATAATAAACGAGTCATAAAAAAACTGATCGATGTATCCATAGAGAAAAATCAGTGTATTAAAATGAATTGTGAATTGTTTGCTTATTATGTATTATGTAAATCAAATGAGAAACAATTAAAATCATTTAATACAAAATATGAAATTATTTACCATAGTACAGACTTTAATGAAATATATTCAAATATCATAGAAAAATTCAGATATAAATTAACAGAGTTTTCGCAGTGTGAGTCTGGATGGTCTTTTGTTGCAATAAGCCATTTGGAAATCAATATTAACAAATATTCTCCTATGAGGGGTGGTACCTATATCGAATTACCACCTAGGATAAAGAATACTAAAAGTTGCATAAATGTAAAAAATTCTGATTATAATTGTTTTTTATGGAGTATTGTGGCAGGTATGTTTCCCGCTAAAAATAATGTATGCAGGACTACCTCATATCCACACTACTCAACAGTTTTGAGAACCAAGGAGTTATCTATACCGCCTTCTAACAAGGACATAGTGAAGTTTGAAAAGATTAATAGTAATATTAGTGTAAATGTTTATGGTTTGGATGATAGACAAATTGTGACTGGGCCTCTTTATAGAACACTCAATAAAAAGCCAAATCATTTTAATTTGCTATATTTCCAAAGAAACGGAAATGGTCATTATTGTTTAATCAAAGACTTGGTACGATTAGTTCGTAGACAGGTGTCATTGCACAAAACTAAAATGTTCTTATGTGATACCTGCTTACAATTTTTCATAAGTGAATGTAAGCGTGATAAACATGATTGTTCTAATGTTTTAACCGTACTACCAGAAAAAGACAGTTACCTGAAATTTAAGAATTATGAGAGACAGCAAAAAATTAACTTTGTTATTTATGCCGATTTTGAGTGCCTGTTATTGAATTATAATGATAAATTTGAAGCCAAAAATACCAAAACAAATAAAATCCATGAACCATCATGTTTTGCGTATTACATATGTTGTTCTCATGACGCGAGTTTAAACAAACTTGTATCTTACCGAGGAAGAGATTGTGTTCAAGTATTTATTGAAAGTTTAATCACAGAAGTTAATAACATCAATACAATTTTGAGTAATAAAAAATGTATGAGTTTATTAACTGAACAACAAGAAATAGAATATTGTTTCGCTAAAACATGTTACATATGTAACCAGATGTTATTTAATGACAAAGTTCGAGACCATGATCATGTTACCGGCGAGTACAGAGGACCGGCTCACTCCCACTGCAATTTGATGCATAGAGTATGTCCTTTCATACCTGTCGTGTTTCATAATCTATCAGGCTATGATTCACATATTTTCATAACTGAATTGGCAAAATATGAGGGGGAAATTAAGGTTATACCAAAAACTAAAGAGAAGTACTTATCTTTCACAAAATGTATTAAAGCAAATGATTGTTCACATACAATTCAAATAAAATTTATTGACTCATACCAATTTTTAAGTACAAATTTAGATGCTCTGAGTAAAAACTTATCCGATAAAGATTTCGTACATTTGAAATCCGAGTTTGATGATGAACTTAAATGCAATTTATTACAGCAAAAAGGTATCTATCCATATGAATACATGGATTCGTGGTCAAAGTATGATGAATCACAGATACCACCTAAAGATAATTTTTACAGTAGTTTGAAATTGAGGCATATTTCCAATGAAGAGTACGATCATGTTAAAACTGTTTGGCAATATTTTGATATACAATCACTTGGAGAATATACTGACTTGTATGTTAAGTGTGATGTTTTGTTATTATGTGATATTTTTGAAAATTTTCGATTACTATGTTTGAAATATTATCGTCTTGATCCCGCGTACTATATTACATCACCAAGTTTAAGTTGGGATGCAATGTTGCTGTACACTGGTGTAGAACTTGAATTGATTCATGATTTAGAGATATATAAATTACTGGAAATGGGCATACGAGGAGGCTTAGCACAGTGTTCAATGCGGCATGCTAAAGCCAATAATAAATACGTTCCATCCTTTGACGACTCAAAACCATTAAATTATTTAATTTATCTTGATTGCAATAATCTGTATGGTCATGCAATGACAAGGAAAATGCCAATTTCTGACTTTAGATTTATGACTCAGGAAGAAATTAATTTTTTTGATGTATTATGCATATCAGATGATGCTTATTATGGCTATATTTTAGAAGTTGACTTAGAATACCCTCATCACTTGCATGATTCACATAGTGATTTACCATTTGCTCCTCAAAAAATGATTCCTCCTGAAGGAAAAAACCCAAAATTGATTGCAAATTTGTATAACAAATATAATTACGTCATACATTATATTCATTTAAAAGAATGCTTAAAAAATGGTCTCGTTTTGTTGAAAATTCATCGAGTACTGATTTTCAGACAAGAAAGTTTTTTAAAAAGTTATATCGACTTGAATACTTATTTACGTCAAAAGTCTACATCAGAATTCCAAAAAGATTTTTTTAAACTCTTAAATAATGCGATATTTGGAAAGACTATTGAAAACAAAAGAAAGCAAGTAGATGTTAAATTGATTAATTGTTGGAATGATTCTAGAAACAGAACCAACAAACATGTTGGTTGTGAAAAATTAATAACAAAACCAAATTTGAAAAGTATATCCATTTTTAATGAGAATTTTGTTGCCATACAGCTAAGTCATGAAAAAATTGTTCTTGATAGACCGATATACATCGGTTTTACTGTATTGGAATATGCTAAACAACATTTGTATCAATTTCATTATGACTTTATACAAAAAAAGTACGGTGATAAAATAAAACTTTGTTACACGGATACTGATAGTTTGCTCTATTTAGTGCACACTGATGATTTTTATTCAGATATGAAAAATGATATTGCTATGTATGATACAAGTAATTTTATGAAAGATAATCCTTATGCGATGCCTTATGTAAATGCTAAAGTACCTGGTTTATTTAAAGACGAACTTGGTGGTGATGTAATTACTGAGTTCATTGGCTTACGAGCCAAGCTATACTGTATTAAATCCATTAAAACGAAACTAGTAAAAGCAAAAGGAGTATCTAAATCTGTTACATCAAGATTAAAATTGTCTCAATATACAAGAACATTGTACAATGATGCAAACTTAACATGTAAGATGAATTTGATTAAATCAATTAAACACAAATTGTATTCACAACAGTTAAATAAGCTAGTTCTTAATAGAAATGATGACAAAAGACATATCCTCGTAAATCAGATTGAAACATTGCCATGGGGTCACTATAGTATTATCTAGTGCATCAAAATATTATAATAATAATAAATGCTATTATAATAAAGCAATATAAATTATACTTATTATGTTAAGCAGAATGATGATATGAAATCATTGAATTGTAATTGGTATTACTGTAAATATTTTTGTCATATTAGTATAGAATAATTTCATATACTTATATCATTAGCATTATTGATAAATAAAATATGAACAGTACTGTATGGTTTTTATTTTAAGGTAATCATACATCCATTATTTATTTCAAGTCTTAGTAATCTTATCTAGTAAAGAGAAGATATAGACAAAAATGAAAGCTATTTACTACCAATACCAAACCTATTCATACATAATAAATAAATTATAGGTTAGGTACATATAAAAACCAACGCATTTGTTTTTTCGTGACACTACTTAAGCATGAACGTTATAAGACAAGCGGTATCTTTAGAAGTGGAGCAAATAGCTATAAAAGAAAATGATTCCAAAATAAAACACAGTATATTGTTGCCTAATAATATAAGATGCATAATATGTGGACCCTCTAATTGTGGCAAGACTAATGTTATGATCAGTTTGCTTATTCACAAAAATGGTCTAAAATACAGGAACGTGTATTTATATTCAAAAACAAGTTATCAGTCAAAATATTGTTTCTTAAAAGATGTATTGGAAAGAGTACCGAATGTGAAATTGTTTATTTTTGACTGCAATGAAGATGTTATTCATCCTAGTGATGCATTACCAAATTCGATAATTATTTTTGATGACGTCGTTAGTGAAAAGCAAATAAATATACGTAACTACTTTACTATGGGAAGACATAAAAATATTGATTGCTTTTATTTATCTTGTGGGCTACTTACCAGCACTCACACATTTATATTTAATTTATTTATATATCTATTACAATTACAATATAATTATCTATTTTATTTATTTCCATAAATCACATTTCATTACATTCATACTTTGATATTTATCATAATATTTATTACATAAACACAACGCAAGAATAGCTTACCAATATAACACCATAATATGTATGTATCTATAACATTTCGTTATAACTTGCAATATTGTAGAATATACTAGTAGGCACATTCCAGCGTGTGTGAGGAGTGCGCACGCGCCGTGTAACGGGATTATAGGCCCGCTGCGAGAGCGAAAGAGACGAAGCGATGCGCTCGAATCACAGCCGCCGCCCGACCATCAGTCTGAGCTAGCTTCATGACAAATTTACCCGTGTCGCTCGCAACCTGAACTTTTACAATATTTTCCGTAAAAGACTTATTTTCTCGCCTTCCGCTAATCCTAATTACTCCTTCTAACTATGGACTATATCTTCTGCCTCTCTCTGTGCCTATAACTATTGTGCTGTGTGTGTCTTATGCTTGTGAACGTCTTCTTCTAAATAAACCTTATAAAGAAACGGATCTTTCTATCAGCTGTGAGTCCTACCAGTACCTATACCCTGCAGGCAGCTAAATAGGCAGATAAGGGCTAGCCACATACGCGCCCCCATCTACCATAACTGGTGACCCCTCAAGAGCACGAGGATGAGCGCAGAAAGCGGCGAATCCGGCGAGTCACAAAATGGCGCCGGGCGTGTGACACAAAGAAAAAAACATAAGGTGTTTGAACAGACATCGGATTCATCGAGGATGAATATAAAAGTGCCTCCGTTCAGTCCCGACGACCCCGAGATATGGTTTGCGCTTCTGGAAGGCCAATTTCGAAGCCGAGGAATTACAGATGACTTCGAAAAATTCAACCACGTGCTCACTAACCTAGATTTGCAATACGCGAAAGCTGTGAAGGATATGGTCATAAATCCTCCAGCCCTGAATCGTTATGACAAAATAAAAAGTGAGTTAATACGTCGTTTGTCCGCCTCACACGAGAAAAAGGTAAAACAATTACTTACGCATGAAGAACTCGGTGACCGCAAACCATCGCAGTTCCTGCGGCACTTGCTGGACCTAGCAGGGCCCACAGTTCCCGAGGACTTCATACGTACAATATGGAGCAACCGATTACCTAGCAATATCCAAACAGTGCTAGCGTCTCAACCTACCCATTCTCTGGAGCAGCTGTCGGACCTCGCGGATCGCATTCAGGAGATCACTACCCCATACGTTGCAGCTACGTCATCCAGCGCAACGCCAAGCGGCGGACCTGCAGGAGAAATCGCTGAGCTTAAGAGGATGGTGGAGAAACTTACGATGAAGCTCGACGAACATACTCGTTCTCACTGTTCCGACAATCGCAGTGGATCCCGTTCCGGACGCTCCAGGCAGCAGCAACGGCATCGCGCATCGTCACGTCAACGATCCAGGTCACGTGCGAACTACGAGAAATTCCCACTATGTTGGTACCACTCCAGGCACGGTTCTAACGCTAACAACTGTGTGAAACCGTGCGACTACGATGACAAGAAATCGGGAAACGCCTCAGGCAGTCGCTGATGGCGATGGACGATTGCCACGCCTCTTCTAGTCGCCTCTTCGTGAAGGATCGCAGCTCGGGCACCCAGTTCCTGGTGGACACCGGTAGTGACCTCTGCGTCTTCCCACACAGTGCACTTCGTGAGCGTCGCGCCAAGCAGACAGACTTTACTTTAAGTGCGGCAAATGGTTCTTCAATAGACACTTTTGGCTATTTACAATTAGATTTGAATTTAGGTCTAAGACGTAGTTTTCCGTGGCGTTTCACTGTAGCTAACGTAACCAAACCTATTATAGGAGTTGATTTTCTTAGTTATTATAATTTAATTGTAGATATAAGAAATCAACGTATTTTTGATAATACCACTACTTTATCTACTGTAGCTTCTATTGTTAATTTTGATGTGTGTTCAGTTAAGGTTCCAACGGGTGACACGAGGTATCATAATATTCTGAGTAAGTACCCAGACATAACACGCCCTTCAGGCACACCTTGTACCCCCTTACACAACACTGTACACCACATTCGAACCACTCCAGGCCCGCCTATATATTGCACACCCCGCAGACTCGCTCCTGATAGACTTCAAATAGCTAAAAAGGAATTCGAGCTCATGCTTGCTAATGGCACTGCTCGTCCCTCTGAAAGCCCCTGGGCTTCGCCGTTGCATCTGGCGCCTAAAAAGGATAACGGATGGCGGCCATGCGGCGATTATAGAATGCTAAATTCTAGAACTATTCCCGATCGTTACCCTATTAAACATATTCATGACTTTGCTCAAAGTATTTCAGGTTCTAAAATTTTTTCAACAATAGATTTAGTTAAAGCTTATAATCAAATTCCCGTATTCGCTGATGATATTGCCAAGGCAGCAATATCGACTCCTTTTGGGCTTTTTGAATTCCCTTTTATGACCTTCGGGCTCAGGAACTCAGGACAAACATTCCAAAGGTTCGTAGACGAAATGACCAGGGGCCTGGATTTCGTTTATTGTTACCTTGACGATTTTTTGGTATTTTCTAAAGATGAGTCTCAACACGAAGTTCATCTCGAGCAGCTTTTTACACGCATGAAGGAATACGGTATTTTAATAAATACCTCCAAGTGCGTATTCGGTGCCAAAGAAGTCCCTTTTCTTGGCTACCGAATTTCCCAGGCTGGCACCAAACCTCTCGATACAAAAGTCGAGGCTATACGGCAATTTCCCGCCCCTAAAACCATCCAGCAACTTAGGCGCTTTCTAGGTATGCTTAATTTTTATAGGCGCTTCATACCACAAGCCGCTATAATTCAAGCTCCCTTGAACGCTCTCCTTGCTGGTGGTCCCTTCAAGGCCTCGCATCCTGTCAACCTTACAGGAGACACACTACTTGCTTTCGAGCAATGTAAAGAGAGCCTTTCTAACGCTGCATTACTCGCACACCCGGATATAGCCGCCGACCTAGCACTGGTTACAGATGCCTCCGACCTGGCTATGGGCTCAGTAGTACAGCAGCGGATAAACGGTCAATGGCAGCCGCTTGCATTTTTCTCAAGAAAATTAAGTCCCTGCCAACAAAAATATTCCCCTTATGACCGCGAACTGCTTGCCATATATGAAAGTATTAAATACTTTCGTTTCATGTTAGAGGCCAGACATTTTGTAGTATACACTGACCACAAGCCGATTACGTTCGCTTTTCACGAACGAAAAGCCAACTGTTCGCCTCGTCAGTTCCGGCACCTTGATTACATTTCGCAGTTCACCACTGACATTAGACACATATCAGGCAAAGATAACGTTGTAGCCGATACCTTGTCTCGTGTCGATGAACTGCAGGTGCCAATTGACTACAAACAGCTCGCTTTATCTCAAGCCGACGATCGAGAGCTTCAACAATGTCTTGACGGCGAATTTTCCCTGCGCCTGTCGAAGCTTAAAGTGGTCACGTAAATGCCTAGCCTGTCAACGTGCTAAGGTACATCGCCATGTGTCATCACCGCTGGGCACATTCGATTTACCTCGCGCACGATTCGCATTTATTCACGTGGACATCGTAGGACCACTTCCCCCATCGCAAGGATACCGGTATTGCCTAACGGCAGTGGACCGATTCACGCGATGGCCAGAAGTCACACCGATGGTCGACATTACCGCCGAAACAGTCGGAAAGGCGCTAATATCGTGGATATCCAGGTTTGGATGTCCGACGGATATTGTCACTGATCGCGGCCGACAGTTTGAATCGTCACTTTTCAAGTACCTTGGAAAAGTGATTGCATTCAAACACCGTCGAACCACCGCGTACCATCCGGCTTGTAACGGCTTGGTAGAACGCTTCCATCGACAGCTGAAAGCAGCTATCATGTGCCACGCGAATAGCAATTGGGTAGAAACATTACCGTTAATTTTATTAGGCATTAGATCGTCTTATAAAGAAGATCTAAAATCATCATCAGCCGAGTTGGTATACGGGGAATCTTTACGCCTTCCTGGAGAATTTTTCCAACCCGGCGTACAGGATTCTTCAGACATATCAGAATTTTCCACTCGGTTACGCAATGTCACGGAGAAGCTTCGCCCTTCTCCCGCCGCTCGGCATAACAAAGATAAAATTTTTATCTTTAAAGACTTAGCTTCAACTAGCCATGTTTTCTTAAGGGACGATGCACTAAGAGGCTCTTTACAACCTCCGTACACCGGCCCGTTTCAAGTGCTAGATCGAAGCGACAAAGTCTATAAAATACTGGTTAAAGGAAAGAGCGTCACAGTATCCATAGATCGCCTGAAACCGGCCTATCTACTTGTAGACCCCTCGCCTAGCGTCGCCAGTCCGTCTACACCCGACGCCACCCCTGTCCCGCCAACAGCTCCGTCGCCGCCCCGGCCCCCGCGAGACGACGTCCAGGCGGACGTAAGACGAACCCGTTCCGGCCGAATAGTTAGATTCCCTGAATATTATCGACCGCAGTGACGGCCTCTGGAGGGGGGTGATGTGGGCTACTTACCAGCACTCACACATTTATATTTAATTTATTTATATATCTATTACAATTACAATATAATTATCTATTTTATTTATTTCCATAAATCACATTTCATTACATTCATACTTTGATATTTATCATAATATTTATTACATAAACACAACGCAAGAATAGCTTACCAATATAACACCATAATATGTATGTATCTATAACATTTCGTTATAACTTGCAATATTGTAGAATATACTAGTAGGCACATTCCAGCGTGTGTGAGGAGTGCGCACGCGCCGTGTAACGGGATTATAGGCCCGCTGCGAGAGCGAAAGAGACGAAGCGATGCGCTCGAATCACAGCCGCCGCCCGACCATCAGTCTGAGCTAGCTTCATGACAAATTTACCCGTGTCGCTCGCAACCTGAACTTTTACAATATTTTCCGTAAAAGACTTATTTTCTCGCCTTCCGCTAATCCTAATTACTCCTTCTAACTATGGACTATATCTTCTGCCTCTCTCTGTGCCTATAACTATTGTGCTGTGTGTGTCTTATGCTTGTGAACGTCTTCTTCTAAATAAACCTTATAAAGAAACGGATCTTTCTATCAGCTGTGAGTCCTACCAGTACCTATACCCTGCAGGCAGCTAAATAGGCAGATAAGGGCTAGCCACATACGCGCCCCCATCTACCATAATCTCAAACTTACAGTAAAGTCCCGAAGCAGCTTTTACGTGATAACACAAATTTTTTGATTATTTACAAGCAAGATTATAAAAATTTGAAACATATTTACAATGAACATGTTTGTTCTGATATGGGATGGGATCAATTCAAGGAAATATGTTTTAAAATTTGGAATGTTCCATACAATTTTGTAACTATAAGCAAAGATCATGAATTAAACAAAGGAAGATATAGAAAGTCATTGCATGATTTTATTACATTTAAATAAATATATAATGTTAATGCATTCACACTTCAGATCATTTTTGATCTTGTCTTTGCGTACGTGGTACCATGGAGAAAGATATAAATATAAAAAAACAACTAATAAAATCTGTAAACGCAATCAAATTTAAAGTGAAACAAATTAAAGATGATGAATTTAATACAAAAAACCATCTTAATTATTTTTTCAAACCAGTTGCTGGCCCCTTAAGTACATTGCTAGCTACAAATTCACCAATACCAAGCTACAATGATGTACCAATTTGCCAAAAGATTGAACTCACAAAAAGTCAGATGATAAAGTCGGATTTAGACAGTAAAATGAATACATCTGAACAGTTTTATTCAGATTATGATAGTATTAACGATGATGGTGATGATAACGAGGATGATGATGATTATGATGTAAGAAAAGAATCTGAAAAACCTAGTACTGAAGATAGATCACTAAGCAGGAAAGAAATTCTTGAAATATACGATGATATGAATATTCCTTTTGGTGTGCGTAATGTTAATAACAGGTTGATGATAGGAAATAAAGATGTTGAATTTTTTACATCTCAAGATAACTCAGATGATAAATGTTCTGTCATTAGCATTGATGAGAAAAGATACGAGTTGACTCCTGGTTTGAAAGAACTATTGTTACGTAAAAGACCAAATTTAAACCTTATTAGTAATCATGATAAGCTAATTTACAAAAATATTATTGAATTAACAAATGTTCACAAAAGAGATTACCTTTCATCAGCGCAAATCAAGGGTGATAAGGGGATTAAGTATCGTAAAATAATCAAGCCATTAATTGAATCATCTAGCATGCATGATCTAGAGAATGAAAATGATAAAATGCAGCAAGGAGCTGGTTTGCCAACACTAAAAAAGTATTGTAAGAATACTGAACTAGTATATTGGGATGATCCTAATGAGCTGGTTGAAAGGCTCAAACTTTTAATCGCATCTAAGACAGCTGGTAATACTAGTTTAGACAATGAAATAATATCTATTATTGAAGAGTTACAAGAAATTGGTATAGTAAAATTATAAAAAGCGTTAACACGAATATTTGTATTTAGTAAACAGTTTTTCGTTGTGAGAATGGTTTAACTTGTAAATAATGAGTGCATTAAAAAGACAAATCATAAATGAAATACATAAAAATGCTATGAAGAACTTTCCAACGAGGCATGTTATACAGAAAGATATCGATGATTTATGGCAAGCTGATTTAATAGACATGCAAAATATATCATCTTGTAATAAAAACTACAATTATATATTAGTTGTTATTGATACCTTTTCAAAATATGTATGGGCTGTACCCTTAAAAAATAAAGACAAAAATTCTGTATCCAATGCCTTTAATAAAATATTATATACTCAAAACCGATGCCCCAAAAATCTACAGACAGATTTAGGTACAGAATTTTATAATGATAAATTCAAAGATATTTGTAGTATTCAATAAACCATTATTCCACATTCTCAACAAAAAAGGCTTCAATCGTTGAACGTTTCATCAGAACAATTAAAAGTTATCTGTATAAAGAATTTAACTATAATGGTAACTATCGATGGATTGATAGAACACTTGATGATGCAATTGAAATATATAATCATAAAAAGCACAGGACTATTGGAATGGCACCCAATGATGTTGATGCTACAAATAAATTAATGTTGTTGAAAAGGTATGATGAAATGAATACCATTAATAAAAAAACAAAAATAAAATTTAAAAAAGGAGACTGTTCGTATAAGTAAACATAAAGGTTGTTTTGAAAAAGGATATACCCCAAACTGGTCTACAGAGTTGTTTCAGATTCAAACAATAAAGAAAACATGTCCAACCACTTACTTATTAATAGATTCAAAAAAACAACCTATATTGGGATCATTTTATGCTCAAGAGCTTCAAAAAACACGCTTTTCAGACATTTATTTGGTTGAAAAAGTTTTAAGACGTAAAGGAGATAAAGTATTTGTTAAGTGGTTAGGTTTACCAACAAATGAAAATTCATGGATTCATAAAATGAATGTATTATAAAGCACGAAAATTGTATTATGTCATCACTTATTGTTCATAAATGAGAGGAGAAGGACTTGTGAATACTTTAATTAATAATTTACCGTTTGAGCTTCATTTACCGGGATATAATTATTGCGGACCAGGAACAAAACTGTTTGATAGACTTGCTCGAGGAGATAAGGGTATCAATCAATTGGATGAGTATTGTAAGGCTCACGATATTGCATACAACAAATCGCATAGCTTAGAAGATCGTCATAAAGCAGATTTAATTCTTATGAAAATGGCGAGAACAAGATCTGTAGCTTCTAATTCAAGTAGAGGAGAAAAAATTGCAGCGAATTTGGTGAACAAGATTATGTTAACAAAAGTTAGTTCTGGAGCTGGACTTAAAAAAGATTTTAAGAAAATAGTGGCTCACACAAAAAGGATTCTTAAAAATAATAAACCGAAATGTAAGAAAAAATTAATAGAGCTGGCTTATCATGTAGCCAAAGAGCTAAGCCCAGATACATGTATGAAATTGCCACGTATCATACCAATACCTAAATCAGGCGGTGTTTTACCCCTGATTCCTATATTCGCTGGTTTATCTGCAGTTGGTAGTTTAGCTGGAGGAATTTCTGGAATCTTCAAGACAATAAATGAATACAAACTCGCCAAAAAACGTATAAAAGAATTGGAACGTCACAATCAGCAATTAGAGGGTGTGAATATAGGCAAAGGACTAACATTGGATCGATACAAAAATGGTTTTGGTTTGTTTCTTAATAAGTGTAACGCAAAAAACTAAATCGTTGGCTACCTAACCGTGCTCTCACCAATATAGATATCATGAAGTTTGCTTCAAGAATACCACATTTTCGTGGAGTATATATGAGAGATAAATTACCAAGATATCCATTTTTGAAAGAGTGTGGAATCGTTAACTTGGATAGTTCTAAAAACCTTGGTACACATTGGGTAGCCTACATAAAATTAAATGAATATATTGAATACTTTGATAGTTATGGTAATTTGAAACCACCAATCGAACTTATACGTTACTTAGGTCCAGATATCAAATATAATATTTTCAACATACAAAAATCTAACCCATACAAATGTGGCCACTTTTGTTTAAAATTTTTATTAAATTTTTGGAATAAAAATGATATTTGAACTATAAAAAGAGAGGCGTAGTGATAAACATTGCGGTATTCAGTCACTATTGAATAAGTGTGGTCGTTTGTCGACTGACAGAATGATACTCTATCATATAAAACAAAACACATACCAAGGTAAAACTATTTCTTCGCTGAGAAGCAAAAGGCAAAGACAAGTAAAAAAGTTGTAGCAAAAAAGCTTACCAAAGAAAATAAATTATTCTTACAAAGTTTGGGGCTAAGAGTAATATGAATTACCTCCACATTACTGATTCTCCTCGTTTTGATAACTCAATAGTCAGTTATGAAATACATACTTACAGTCCGTATAGCAGCAGTTTTAAAGAAAATGATGAAATAAGAATACCTATCCATCAACAAGATATTTACGTGTTACCGTCGGCCAGTTATATATACATCGAAGGTCGTGCTAGTGTATTTTCCAAAGATGCATTATCAGGAAAACAAATAAAGAAAAAAGTGAAGTTTAGCAACAATGCTATATCTTATCTTTTTCAAGATATTCGGTATGAAATAAATGGTGTTGAAATAGATCGAAATAAAAATGTGGGAATCACTACGACACTTAAATCTTATGTCTCTTTAAGTGATAATGAAAATAAAACTGGTGCATTATGGGTTTGGAAATTGAATGGTTTTAAAAATGATGACGGTATTTTCAGTGCTCTCATACCTTTGAAAAACTTGTTAGGGTTTGCTGAGGACTATAAAAGAATCGTAATGAATTGTAAACATTAACTAATTCTTATAAGGAGTAATACCGTTTCTAATAGCGCCATCAATGTTGATGATAATGATACCAATCGATTTTCATATAGACAAACTACAATGGCACGTTCCTCACCTAAAAGTTACAGATCGTGAAAGGCTAGCTTTGCTTAAACACTTAGAAAATTATCGCGCAATACAAATGGTTTTTAGAAATTGGGATTTATACGAATATCCCTTATTACCTCAAACCACAAAGCATTCTTGGGCCGTTAAAACTTCTTCACAGATAGAAAAACCCAGATACGTAATTTTTGGTTTGCAAACAAATAGAAAAAACAGTAAGAATAAAGATTCTTCAATTTTTGATCATTGTAAGTTGTCTAATGTGACCTTGTTTTTAAATTCTCAATACTACCCATATGATTCTGTAAATGCTAAATTTGTTGAAGACAAGTATCATATATTATACGAAATGTATAAAACATTTCGTCAGTCTTACTATGGTAGCGAGTCTGAACCCATGCTTGATTTGGAACAATTTAAAAATTACGCACCACTTTTTGTTATTCATTGTTCGAAACAAAACGAAGCTCTAAGACAGGAGCTATCGATGTTTGATTAGAAATAGAGAGCTCAGAAGATATTCCACAAAATACTACTGCATATTGTCTTATTATCAATGATCGTTTGATTGAATATAAACCGTTGAGTAATATTGTAAAAATAAATTATATAATGTTTGCCATTGTTGATCTGCAAGGATTTAAAACAGACAATAATTATTTTATTGTTAAAGAAATAGCAATTTTGTGCGAAAATAATCAAATGCTGGTGTTGCTCATTAAACCGCCATTCCCCTTTAGTGAGTTATCAGAAACAGAAAAAACGCAGGTGCGATGGATAGAAAGAAATAGACAAATATACTGGAGGGAAGGAATAATTCCTTATTCAAATTTTGAACAATGTATTGGTGATTATTTTTACTACTCTCTACTTTTTTTTCATCTCTCTCGCTCTTGACTTGAAAACATTACTTGTGAATGTGTGCACTGTTTTTATTGAAGTTTTATTGTATAAGTGAGTTTCAATCTACTTACATCGGCCCAATTCGTGCACGGACAGTGAAAGCATACAGAAGAATCATCCACGAAACTTTGGTGAGACCACAAAACCAAATAATCGGCCTAAGAGAAACTCAAATAGCCGTTAGAAGTCACAACACCTGGCAAAAACTCTGCACGTATCCCTTTCTAATGCTAAAACTCATTTAACAGCATTTACTAACTAATTTCTGAGGTAGACTCAAGAATTAAATCTGCTACATCTCAGAAAATCAACAGTTGACTTGTATTGTAAACAACATTCAAGTCATTTCTGACAGACACAGACAGTGACACTGACAGCTCACTGGCATTCTCAGATCAACAATAAATTACGTTCCATTCCACGCTACTGCTTCAGTTACAACTCAAACAAGCACTGACGTAAATTATTGCACCATCATTATCATCATTAGTGAACATAAAGTTTGCTAGTTAGAAACATTTTACTCGACTAAATTCTCAAGCGGTGGTTTGGTCTCATTACTATCATGTCAGTCTCAAGAACACCTCCAAACTGTGAAAATTCATTGAAAACCCCTCCCATGATACACTACGGGTCCGACTCAGCCCTCAATGTCCGTTCGACGCAAAATGAAGATTCCTACACTGCAAATAATATAACTAAACGTCACAAGAGGAACTTTACTGATTTTACTGAACGATCAGCTGGCGATCTGGAAGAAATTAAAGCCATGTTTTCAGAAATTAAATCACAGACCGAGGACAAGTATGAGGCCCTAAATAGTGCGATGTCACTAATAATTTCGCAAAACCAAGAGATCCAGACGTCAGTTGCACGAATGAATACTCAGTACGAAGACCTTCTCTCGAGAATGAATAGCCTGACCTCTGAAAACCAAGGTTACAAAGCCCGGATTTCAGGGCTCGAAGAAAAGGTTGAGTTTCTCGAAAAGCAAATCAAGAATACTTCAATAGAAATTAGGAATGTTCCAAAGCTGGAATCAGAAAACAAAAATATGCTTATCAACATTGTCAAAATGATTGGGTCGTCCATAAGCCTTAATTCGCCAGTACTTGATACTGACATTAAAAATATCTATCGCACTAAAACACACTCGATTGTCGCCGACTTCACTTCCTGTATCCGAAAAGAAGACTTTCTATCGGAATGTCGTAGATATAACAAGTGCCTTAGACAGAAGAAAGAACCCCAATTAAACACAGCTCAGCTTCAGCTACCCGGTCCGTCACGTACTGTATATATATCTGAATTACTTACCCATAAGGCACGACACTTATTCTATGAAGCCAGACAAGCAGTGAAAAACAAAAAACTGGTAGCTACATGGACGTCCCACGGAAAGGTCTTAGTGAAGAAAAATGAGAATTCCACCCCATCGGAGATCAACACTGAAGAGGACCTTTCTTACCTGCTATGACTTTTAAATATCTCTAATCTACTTCTACATTATAAACAATTGCATGCCATTTGCTATATTACTATTATAATTACTTTTTTTCCTTGTTACCGCGTTCATAATTCTAATCTGACAGCTCCATTCACACCCAAATACAAAAACAACACTTATTCCATTATTTACACACATATACACAGCAGCACATGCATAAACACACAAAACAACACATTCATTCGATCCGTATCACTAAGTGCCTATATATTGCCGAAATATATCAACCGAAGCCTAGTCTTAAATTTAACACGTCTAACAATTTCCCTTATAGTAGGGATGATTATTATAATCCTTTACTTATGATAATCTCTGATACAACTGAAAGTATTAACTTAGGCTTGGACGATTTTTCGGTAGTAGGTACAATTACGTGTGATATAGAGAACCTTAATGAGTACATTGATAATAATAACCGACATAATCTTAATCTTAATCTAATTAGTCAAAATATTCGAAGTTTAAATTGTAATTTAGATAATTTCATCACTTTTATCATGCGATCTAAACTTCATTGGGACATTTTAGTTCTGAGTGAATGTTGGTTACTATCTAACAAACATGTTCCAGTTTTAAAGGGGTATACAGGCATTCACACACAAGCAAACAAAACACAAAATGAAGGCGTTGTAATTTACTATAGTAATAATCTCAACGTCTCTTATTATGAGCCTCCGCTAAGTGATGCTAATTGTTTAGTATTGAAACTTAACCAAGAAACTTGCATAATAGGCATTTACAGATCTCCCGCGCAAAATGATACCACAGCTTTTATTAATAGTCTTGACATGCTGTTGACCAGCGTTAGTAGCTACAAAAATATCTTCGTTTGCGGCGATATTAACATAGATATTTCTATCCCTATGGCTGACAGACGTGCTAATGATTACCTGGATATGCTTTCAAGTCATTCCATCCTCTCTGGTCATAATCTACCAACTCGCCAAGGCATAACATGTCTTGATCATATGATGGTAAAAACTAAGCTAAGGGGTACTTGCTTCAAGATTGAATCTTCCATCACTGATCATGACACGATAGCACTAAATGTCCTGCTCAAAAATAATACTGATCAATCAAAGACTTTTATCGCACGCACTGATTATATAAACCTTGACAAGTCTATGGAAAATACAGACTTCCAACTCATATTGGATAAAGACGACGTCAATATTGCTACTGAGTACCTAGTAAATAAGCTTCAAACTGCCGTTCAGCAAAATACCACTTCACTAAAAGTCCCAAGAAGACGGAGAATCTATAAACCATGGATGAACAGGGGGCTACTACGTTGTATGAGAAATAGAGATAATCTCTATAAAAAGGTTATCAGGGACCCACAAAACGAGGTTCTAAAGCTTACATATACTAGGTACAGGAACTACTGCCGCTCCCTTCTGAAAAAGGCCAAGACTTGCTATGAGAAACAAGAACTGGAAAACGCAGCCCATAACAAAAAAGAGTTATGGAAGGTAATCAAGGACGTTACTGGTATTACTAAGCCGATTGATCATTCTAGTAATCTAATATCAAATATTAACACAAAGAAAAGTCTAAATGACATCAATTATTATTTTGCTAATGTTGGTAAAAACCTAGCTGAAGATATCCTTAATAAAGAACAACACAATGCTACCCACTGTGACAAAAACCTATTTGCTCAAGCTCCTAACTATTCTTTTGTTCTCCTTCCAACTGACGAACAAGAGGTCCGCTACATTATTATGGGTCTCAAAGATTCCTGTGCTATGGGTGTAGACCAAATATCTAGTGCACTAATTAAAAGATATGCTCATCTGCTGTCTGTACCTATTGCGCACATCTGCAATCTGTCATTTAAGAACGGAAAATTTCCTGATGCTTTCAAGACTGCCCTTATTAAGCCCATACATAAGGCTGGCGACCGATCATGTGTTGAGAACTTTAGACCGATCTCTCTATTACCATCGCTGTCCAAGATTTTAGAGAAGCTAATGAATGTCAGATTGACGAAATTCCTGGAAACCAACAGTTTACTCTCTCCTTCTCAATACGGCTTTCGCGCCGCTCGTTCCACCAGTGATGCTGTACACCGCCTAACCGATCAAATAATATCTAAGCTTGACAATCGAAAGAAATGCCTCGCGGTTTTCCTAGATTTGGCAAAGGCATTTGATACGGTTACGGTGCCAATCCTCCTCAAAAAGCTAGAGTTTATCGGTGTAAGAGGATTGCCGCTACAGCTGTTCACCGACTACCTAAGTAACAGAAAGCAAAGAGTAAAAATAAACGATTGGTATAGCGATGACTTGCCTATAACCTATGGAGTCCCACAGGGAAGTATTCTTGGACCATCGCTGTTCTTGGTATATATTAACGACCTTTGCAATATGAACCTTGAAAGTGGTGAAATACTTACCTTTGCGGACGACACAGCCCTTTTCTTTTACAGTGATGACTGGAATGACTTATTCCGAGTGGCTCAAGATGGTCTGTCTAGAGTGTGCGCTTGGCTTAAACAGAATATTCTTACTCTAAATATCTCAAAGTCAAATTACGTTGTTTTTGCTCACAAAGCTAATCTTCTTCCACCCCTGAGCAAGTCACTGTTGATCCACACCTGTTCTCTTCTAACACCTCTCTGTTCATGTCCTCAGCTCAAGAGAACGAACAACACCAAATATCTGGGGGTTTACATAGATCAAACTATGACCTTTAAGGTACACATCGACATGCTTGTAAGCAGACTTCGCAAACTAATATATATATTTAAGAACCTCAGTCGAGTAGGAGACAGAAATACATCGATATTAGTCTACAAAGCACTCTGTCAAAGCATCTTGGGGTACTGCATAACGTCTTGGGGCGGAGCTGCTAAGACCCATCTCATTGATGTTGAAAGGGCGCAGCGTGCCATTTTAAAGGTCAGCGCTAGACTCCCATATCGTTTCCCGACCGCCGAACTTTACTTGAGATGGGACGTACTTTCAGTTAGACAGCTTTTCTTGCTTCAAGCAGTGCTTCGTACCCACTGCAGCCAAAATTATAACCCAACTCTTGGGAAAGACAAACGGAGAAGAGGCAGGGTCATTTCAGCTCATCCGTACCACACGAGCCTTGCCACTAAATTCCTAGGCTATCTCGGCCCTTTCATCTACAATAAGTTAAATTCCGATTTAAATATATACCCATTATCAAAACATGAATGCAAAATTAAAGTTACTAAGTGGCTCAAAAAGCTCACATACCAGGAGACGGAAACTTTATTATCCCCAATTATCTAGAATTGTTTTTAGCACACATGCCCGGCACGTACACACACACACACACACACACACACTCACACACACTCACACACACATCAGTTGTCAGAGTAGTCTAATAATAGTTTTTTGATTAGTTTTAGTTTTATGTAGTAAAATTAGTTAAGTTCCATTAATCTAAACTTTAAATGATACGTGTAAAATAGAATGTCCTACAACTTTTATTGGCGAGTGAGAGATCCTGGTGACCTGTAATACAGGTTGATATACCTACCTCAGGCACCAGTCTCCCACAAACCTATACTAAATGTTACCTTATTCCTACTTGTATCAATAATCATTAAGGTTTGTGTGAGGAAATAAACGAATTTTATTTATTTATTTATTTATTTATTTATTATCTTGAAGACAAGACTATTTATGTAAAAGGATACGAAAAAATATTATGGTTGAAAAAATTATTAAAAATGATAAGATTTTTGATCTAGAAGATAGTCCTAGTTTAAGACAATTGAATTTTGATTACGGTTTATTTCCTAGAGGTATATTTAAATGTATATATCATTCCCGTGTCTGCGCTCTTAAAAATGTTACATGTTTAAAAAAATGGTTAGAGTATAAAGATACTTTTATATCATAGTTTCAGACAATTGAATTTATCAAAATCTAACTTCACTTTAGGAGTCAAATTATAATCTTATTGTTTGACAGGGCTATAATATTAGGTCCTTACATATGAAATTGGCGTTTTGTATGGGAGGAACAAAAAGTCGAATATTTTTTAATATAATATATTTAATTAATCAAAGTATGAACCATTATTTTCTATGCACTTTTGCCATCTTATAGGTAGTTCATTGATCCCTTTACTAAAAAAACCAGCCGGACGGGAATCAATAAAATCTTTGAAGGCGATTTGGACTGCCCCATCGGAGTTGAATTTTTTCCCTTGCAAGAAGTTATCCAAATTTCGAAAAAAATGGTAATCTGTTGGAGCAAGGTCCGGGGAGTACGGAGGATGTCTTAGACTTTCCAATTGAAGCTCTTCTAATTTAGTAGCCGTCTGTTGCGCAGTGTGTGGTCTAGCGTTGTCGTGAAGCAGCAGTGGCGTGGAGCGATTGACCATCCTAGGTTGTTTAGCCGCTAGCTTTTCCATCATGGTTTGCAATTGCTGACAATAGACATCAGCCGTAATAGTCTGGCCAGATTTGAGAAAACTGTAATGAACAATACCGGCACTAGTCCACCAAACGCTTACAAGTAACTTTTTTGGGGTTAATTTTCGCTTGGGGCAGGATTTGGCTGGCTGGCCAGGATCCAACCATTGCGCTGAGCGCTTCCGATTATCGTAAAGAACCCATTTTTCATCACAGGTAATGATTCGGTTTAAAATACCTTCATTATTGTGCCGGTTTAGTAATGTAACGCAGCAGTCGACGCGCGTTTGCCGGTTTGCTTCAGTCAATTCGTGAGGTACCCACCTTTCAAGCTTTTTAATCTTCCCAATTTGCTTCAAGTGAATTAAAACAGTTTTATCACTAACACCGCAGCCTGCAGCTAACTCGGACGTGGTTTGCGATGGATCCGCTTCCACAATAGCCTTCAACTCTTCATTATCAACTTGAGTCTCAGGCCGTCCACGGGGCTTGTTCTGCAAGTCGAAATTTCCAGAACGAAAACGTTGGAACCAAAAACGAACTGTGTTTTCTTTTGCAACACGACCGCCATACACATCATTCACCCTTCGAGTTGTTTCCGCAGCACTAGTGCCACGGCGGAACTCGTACTCGTAAATAATGCGATATTTTAAGTTTTCCATTTTGTAAAATGAGTGACGCAAACAGAAAAAAACAGAAGAAAAAAAACAAATGAATGACGATCATCGAAGCACAAATACATGAGTCTATAGCTGTACAAATTTGAATTTGGAATTCCTTACCAAAGAGGAGAAATTTGTGATTAAAGTGGCCAGTACGAAAAACGCCAATTTCATATGTAAGGACCTAATAAAATGTTATATCATTCATAAGTAAGTGTTAAAATGTAATATACATATTTGTAATATGATTAAAGAATAAACTTTTAAAAAAAAAAAGGAGTGTGTGCGATTCACACACGATAGAAGTGAAACTTCAGTAAATCGACAAAAGAATGAGATGAATAAAAAAAAAAAGATTTTGTTCGGGCGGTCACCCATCCAAGTACTGGCGTCGCGCAAAGTTGCTTAACCTTGTTAGCGTTTAAGATTGGCTTACCTGTCGCATTTCCGTTGCATCCGGTTTGAAATCACAACGATTCTAAAGAAGTTTCACTTCAATTAGCAAACTGTGAATTAAAAAAAGGTGTGTGTGCGATTCACACATGATAGAAGTGAAACGTCAGTAAATCGACAAAAGAATAAGAAGAATAAAAAAAAACAAAAAAAAAATACTACGCAAAAAGATTTTGTTCGGGCGGTCACCCATCCAAGTACTGGCTTCGCGCAAAGTTGCTTAACCTTGTTAGCGTTTGAGATTGGCTTACCCGACAGGTAAGCCAATCTTATTTCCATTTCCGTTGCATCCGATTTCAAATCACAACGATTCTAAAGAAGTTTCACTTCAAAAATCTACTTTGTTTTATTAATATGAATCGATTTATAGGTACTATGTAGTGCTCGATGATATGTAGTTCACTCAATCTGAATGATGAATAGATGATCATTTTTTATATAGGTTAGGAATAGTGATACTGATTAGGTATATTTTTCTGACTCATTTTTATATATTTTTTCTATGAATCGATGAAAATAATGACGAATAGAGCTAGAAAATGATAATTCAATCAATATAGGTATTATAAATTCAGGTTGGCAACCAACTACTCTCAACGCGTTTCGTTGGAACATATAATAAGTATTTTGTTATTTATTAATTAAAATATTAAAAAGAAGCTATAGTTTCGACACCTAATTAATTTGTTCTTTGCAGGTGTTCACGGCTCTCTTCTTTTTTGCTTCTGGTTTATACAAAAGCCAATTGGAGTAGCAAAACAATGTAATGAAATTTTTTTTCAGTTATGTGATGATTAATCCTACATTTTAAATGTTAACCCTAAGTTTGGAGGTGCAAAGCATGATTCTTTGTATGGGAAAACAGTGACTTGAATACATATATTCAATCTCTGCACCAAAATGGAGAAATGGTCTGGCTTCTAGGTAAAGTATCTTTGAGTACTTGATTTATTAAAATGCATTATGTTTTGATCCCTTTCACTATTCTATCTTATAAATAATTATTTATTTTTTAGGAGACTCTGGATACCCTCAGCGCCCAAGCTAATGACTCCAATTTTAGATGCAAATCCTGGTACACCAGAGGCCAATTATAATAACAAGCAAATGAGGGCTAGAGTAATAATAGAAAATACATTTTCAAATGCTGAAAAATCGATGGTAGTGCTTAGACAAGGATAGAGTTCACTCCATCCACTTCAAGCCACTCAAATATGCTTCTATTATTTTAGCATACTCTGTATTGCATAACATAGTTATCAATCTTGGCATTGATCTAAATCTTACTCGGTGTCCAAGTAAGATTTAGGTGGGTCTAGTTAAGGTAAAATATTTCATATGATATTATAACAAAATACCTATTTATGTTACAATCAATCATTTCTAGTTCCAGGAAACTTAAATAGTGAACCGGGCTACAATGACTATGTGGAAAGCTGGAGCTACCAGCGGACCCATTTTAGTAAGAAGACTGATAAATAGTGTGTGATATATATAGTTCTCAGTGATATATTGTGTTTTTGTACCATTGCTATTTATAGAAGTGTGCTTAGGATTATAAGGTTAAGGATATTATAGGTATTGTGACAATGAATAAATAAACATTATTTTATAAGATGAACTTTATTTTATTACCTAGGTAATTAGAGAGTCAGAATTGACAAGTTAAATTTATAAACATTAGTATATTAATACTTACTTATATTTTCAAAAATATAAACTTATCATTACAGAGTCTATTAACTAACTTATCTTAAACTCTTATTCCTATTGCTTGCCACTCTCTGGCTCTGCACTTCCATCTCCCTAATCCTATTTTACTCTCTCCTCAAGCTATGTTACTCTATAATAAACTTTTTCCAAAACTCTTCAGCTTGTAGAATATTTTGTGCTGGCCTCAAAATCCTTCAAGGTGATCTCCGAATTCTTGCATGGCAAGGTGGTGTTTGTTCAAAGCAAGCAGGCTCAGGCCGAATTAGATTGCTCTCACAGAGCCTTATAGGAGAGAGTGCATGGGCATCTGTAAAAATACATAAATGTTATGTATTATAATCTTATTAACATTATAATTATATATGTTATCCAAAAGTTAAGTTTTACCTTCCAGTGCTTCCAATATTGTGAAATAAATCTCAAAAACAAATCCAATATTGTGACAATGTTGTGAACTGGGGTTGTTACAGTAATTCTTTGACTGGGGCTTAGGACTGGGGCAACATATGATGTTGATGGCCCAGGTTCATCCCAATGTCAGAGGTCTCCATGCCTAGAAACAACAATATACTTAGTTTTTTCTTTGTCGATGAAACAACTTCACATAAATAGATCTAAACATCAAATAAATTATCAAACACTCACTGCTCCATGAACTTGTCTTCATTTTTAGACTGTTTAACTCATAGTTTCTATTTATTATTAATTTATCGGCCGGCCACTTCTTCCTACTCGAACGAAAGTTTTCATTTCAAACGTAAACAAAACACAGAATAATCATAACATTTTTGATAGACAGCTGCTTCTAGACAAAATACTAGTAAACATATCATTCTGAATGTTCGATTCACTTCGAACACCTCAGCAGCATCAGCGTTTTGTCTTATGTAGGTCGCACGGTTACTACCTTGGACCAAGCGAATCTACGTAAGACAGTGCTTAATAAGCGTGCATCCGCGACGCACTCATTATCATTGGAGTCGTAAATTACTTATAAGCAATAAATCTATTGTCAAGTGATTGCGGCTCTAATAATTAGCAGCAAAGTCTAAGGATTTCCTACATGGTCCTTCGACCGTTCGAGGGTTTATGACGCGATAATCGTAACGTATCGTTCAGTTTCGTGTCGGTAACTTCTCGGGCGTACCAGCATCCTGTGGAAAACAGTGATACTAGCTTAGCAGCGAGCTAGTTGAACAGCCACGCAGCATAACCTGACGCGGGGAGCTACCCGCCTAGGACAGCAGCAGCAGTGAGCGAGCCGCTCACGACTCCAGCAGCAGTAGCAGTGGGCTAGCGCTGCAAACACAGCAGCAGCGAGCAGCAGCCAAGGCGTATCCAGCAGCAGCCGTAGGCCAAGCAGCATTCAAGTAAGAGCGTTCCAATTTCACTTAACTTACTTTAATTGAGGACGAAATGGAAGCTCTATACTTCCAACAAACCGAGTTAGCAGAGAGTGTCAGGAAAATCCTTGTTAACTTTAGCAAAGATAGTAGCGAGCGTAAAACAAAGGAATACGTTGTTAAGAAGTTAGACCTTCTAGATTCTTATTGGAGAGAGTATAGCCATAACCACGAAAAATTGTTACCGTACGAAAGTAGAGGCCATAGGTACTTTATCAAATCCGAGTTTGAGCGTACAAACCAGTCGTATACAGCAGCGAAGACGGCTATAGTAGGGTATTTTGAAAAGATGAACAAGAATGTCGAGCCCTTAATTAACGTTGATGAAGAAGCAGGCGGGTCATCCAGACAGCAGCGACCGCGGACCCCGGCCCCGGCTCCTCCCACGGCCTCCGGGCCGAGCAAAGCCTTCGAGCGAGCCGCAGAAAACATCGATTTGGAGTCCCTTGGGGAAAGATGGGAGTTCGAGGATGCCCTGCGAACCTTACAAACTCGCTGGGCAGTGGCGGACAACCTCCATTGGGATATAATGTTGGAGTTAGGCGAAGACGAGGCCTATGAGCGCCACTTCGACAAGCACGAGCGGACTTACAACGGCCTGAGGAAAGCCATAAATTCGAGGATGTGGTCGTTATCGTATCGCGAAAAGACTACACCTCAAATGGATATACCCGTTTTCTCAGGCAGCTTTCAGGATTGGGTATCATTTAAAGACCTCTTTGGTGAAGCGATCCACAGCAATCCGTCGCTATCAAATGCTCAAAAGATGCAATTCCTTAAAAGTAAGGTCAAAGGAGAGGCAGAGCGTTTGATACAGCATCTCTCTATAAGCTCGGACAACTACCAGGCGTGTTGGGATATTTTAAATAATAGATACAATAATAGAAGGCACATCTTTACGTCACACGTTAGCTCATTTTATAATCTAGCAAATATTCAGCAGCAATCCTTTTCAGCGATTAAGCAACTTCATGACGTCACACTTGAAAGCCTCCACGCGATTAAAAATCTCGGCGTCGACACTACATCATGGGATCCTTTACTCGTTTACATTTTATCCCAAAAACTAGATAGTGGGTCTTATTCAGAGTACATAGAGTCGCTTAAGAATTCCCGGGAGCTACCGGTACTTAAAGATTTCTTGAACTTTTTAGAGAATAAGTTCACTATTCTAGAAGCATCCCGTCGACGTCAAGATATATCCCTAAAACCATCATCATCATTTCAGCAGCAAACAACAAATCAAAACCGTGTATTTAATAAACCTAATAGCGAAGGTAAATTATACACAAACCAAGTCATTGCGAAATCAATGCATATTTCTCAGTCAGTAGGTAAATGCCCTCATTGCAATTCAGGTCATCGCCTTATTAATTGCAATAAATTTATCAAATCGGCCAACGAGCATAAAATTAAAATTCTTAGTAAATTTAACTATTGCGTTAATTGCATTTATGATCACCACGGCGCCAAATGCTACTCAGCAAAACGATGTCATAAGTGTAACGACAATCATCATACTACCTTGCATGATTATTTTGCAAATTTATCATCAGCATCATCATCTCGGCAAAATATTCATCAAGATATTAATAACTATGAGCAGGGTAATAGCAATGTAATCACAATGCCTCTAGACTGCATACGTGATAAAGTTAGGTTGCCCAAACAACCGGACATAGCAAAGAAATTGAGCGCTTCTAAATCTATAGATAATGCTCAGTTTAAATATATAAAACGTAAGTTTGAAGGGAGGTATGGTTTCAGGTTGTAATTGAAACGACTACATCTGACTGCTGTTGATTTATTACTAATGAATATATCTTATCTAGCTTAGGACATAGTTACATACTACACCTCACCTCAGGGGTGAATAGAAAAAAAAATGTTTATATATAGATACATTTTTTTTTATACAACTAAAGGTTTAGTTCTATTTTTATGGATTACATAATCTGTATTATTTTTACTTATTTTAACATTAACTCCTAAATCTTCGATGACAACAAATGGACCTTTCCACAGTGTGTCTAATTTACTTGCTATTTCATTCTTAATTAATAAAAATTGTCCTTTAACATACGTTACATTGTTTACATTTTTATCATATGTATTTTTACGATTATATTTGCTTAAAATTAAATTTTTACGTGCATCTTGATGTGCTACTTGTAACCTATATTTTAAACTTAATGGATAGTCTTCAGGGTTATACAAATGTTCAATATAACTACTTACTCTACAAGGTATTATACTAGGTCTACCAAAAACTAATTCGAAAGGTGTGTATTTAGTCTTTGTATGAACTGTGTTATTGAAATTATAACACCAGAATGGTAACCAATGACTCCATGTATCTTTTTGGCCGTCGCACATTATTCGTAAAAATGCTCCTAGATTTTTATGTGAATTTTCTAATGCACCTATTGTTTGATGATGGTACGAAGTCGATGTTCGTTTTTCTATTTCTAGTAATTTACATACCTGCTCCATCACTGCCGATACGAACTCTGTTCCACGATCTGTAATTATGACCTTAGGTATACCAAATCTTAAAATAAAATTATTAACTAAAGCATTAGCTATACTTACTGTTTCCTTATTATTTAATGGGTACGCTTCTACAAACTTACTTAAACCACATTGTAGTGTTAAAATATAACGTTTATCTTCAATATCTCTATCTAAAGGACCAACGATATCCATATAGATATTCTCGAAAGCATACGAAGGTGTTGTCGTTATCTCCATAGGCGTCTTGACATATTTACAATGCTTCATTTTTTGGCATTTAATGCATTTGGTCACAAATTTTATTACGTCTTTGTCTAAGCCTGGCCAGTAAAATCTTCGTTTTATGTTATTTATCATTCTTCGTACACCTGCATGACCTGCAGTAGGTAGCAAATGAAAATCGTGTAAAATGTAATTCTTTTCGTCTTCTTTCTCTATTCTTTTCACATCTTTTAATACATAAATTCTTGGTCCTGTCCAATCTTTTCTTTCTTTTATTTCTTTTAATAAGTCTTCTATAAAACTTTCATATTTCTTAATTTTTACTATGCATAGTTCATTTATATTTATTTCTTTGCAAAATTCTCCTAATTTAGTCACAAATTCGTCTCGCGTAAATTGTGCTCTAAAACTAAGATCAATATACAAAACTTTTCTACTCTCACTATAAATGAAACTTTCTTTTTCCTTATTTATTCCATTTCCTTTTCTTAATTTATTTAATTCTTCTTCTTATATAAAAGTCAATTCCACAGAATCACTAGGCTTTTTTAGAATGTCTACAACTTGTGGTTGATCAGGCCACTTGTCGTTTTCTTTGCTAAAAATTGCTTGATTCGAATCTTGGTTCATTTTCCTTGTCTGTGCTCTTGTTATTACCGAAATGATTTCCTCATTCATCTGTTTTAATACATCTGATGTTAAATTAATCCTAGAAAGTGCATCTGCGACACTATTCTCTTTTCCTTTCACATATATTATTTTAAAATTATACTCTTCTAGTGCTAGTCGAAATTTTAGAAGTCTACTACATGGGTCTTTCATAGAAAATAAATAAATTAAGGGTCTGTGATCCGTCATTATGGTGAATGTTTTTCCATAAACGTAAGGTCTAAAATATTTAACAGCCCACACAATAGCTACTAGTTCTTTTTGAATAGTTGGATAGTTAAATTCTCCTTTATTAAGTGGTCTACTAGCATATGCAACTGGTTTCATATTTTTATTACACAAAACTGCACCAATAGCGGTACCTGATGCATCTGTTTGTATTACAAACTCATTATTTTCAGAAAAATCTGGAAAATCTAAAACAGGTGGAGTGCTCAAGGCACTTTTCAATTTTTCAAAAGCTCTTTGACTTTGAGGTGTCCAAACGAATGGTTCATATTTCCTTGTTAATTTATTAAGTGGTTGAGTTATTTCTGCAAAGTTTTTAATGAATTTTCTGTAATAGTTGCAGAATGCTACAAATCTCTTTACCTCATCTGTATTTCTTGGTGTCGGATAGTTACGTAATACTTCTACTTTAGCTGGATCTGGTAATACTCCGTTATTTGATACTATATGACCTAAATATAAAATTTCTTTTTTCAAAAAGTTACATTTTTCGGGATTTAATTTCAAATTTACTTTTCTTAATCGGACTAGTACATCATTTAAGTTTTTATTATGTATTTCTAAATTTCTGCCAAAAACTACTAAGTCATCTAGATAAATAAAACATTTATCAAAAGTTAATCCTGACATCGCTACTGACATGACTCTAGAGAAGGCACTCGGGCTTGTCTTCAATCCCATTGGTAGTCTCTTCATTTGGAACTGTCCCGTATTTGTAGAAAAAGCTGTGTACTCTCTACTTTGTTTATCTAAACGAACCTGATAATATCCTTGATTAAGATCTAAATGTGTAAAATAGACTGAACCTGACAATGAGTCTAAAATTTCCGTGATGTTAGGTAATAGAAATTTATCATCTACTATACAATCATTTAGTTTCCTATAGTCAACTACTAATCGCCATTTCTTGTTATTATTTTCGCTTTTCTTTGGTACTAATAATACTGGACTCGACCATTCACATTTCGCTTCTTCAATTATATCGCTTTTTAACATTTTCTTTACCTGTTCGTTTACTTCATTTCTCAAAGCATGTGGCAATCTATACTGTTTAACATAAACTGGACTAACATTTGGTTTTAAAGTTATTGACTGTTCATAAATATCTGTTGTTGACAACTTGTCACCTGGTAAAAAGAAAACATCCGAATATTTAGCACATAATGCTTGAATGGATTTCCGTTCTTCCATGTTAAGATGATCTAATTTTAATGTTCGAAGTAAAGTATTCGCTCTATCTAAACCATTCGAAGTTTTTTCAAAATTACATAAATCATAATCTTTTAATAAAATTAATTCTGGTTGAAACATTGGTAATGTCACGTCATGTTCGCTTGTATTCAAAATTTTTACAGGTAATCTGTTGTTTCGTACCTTGCCTATACTTCCTGCTAGAAAAATATTATCCGTTAATTGCTGGTTTTGAACAATGCAATCATCTTTCAAATCAGTATTTAAAAGTAAATAATGAATAGATTCACTTCGTGCTGGAATGTGTAATACTTCGTCCGAGTAATTGATAGTGTCAGACAATTTCAAAGAATATTCCATTCCATATTTAGAAAGTGTAATGATGTTTGTCTTGAAATTGATATTAGATGCATAGCGACACAAAAAATCTAATCCTAATATTCCATCCGCCTTTAAAGGTATGTTATCGAAAATATGAAGCTTGATATCAAATTCGACTCGATGTTTATCTTCTAGATGCAACAAATTAAGATGAATAAAACCGGTTGACGTTATTTGACCTGCTATGCCATTTACAGATGTCTCTTCTCTTATTATGGCACTGTTACTAGGTAATGAGTTGCTTTTTATTACAGATAATGATGCTCCTGTATCCAATAGCCAAAAGTATTTTCTGTTACCTATGTAAAAAGATAGAAATTTCGCTTTACCGTACAAAGCTAAGATGTTATGCTTAAAATCGAAAAAACTGCATGTTATTTCCTTCAGACTTTTGTTCCGTATTTACCGAATCATTGTTTATCGGTTGCTCCGTACATAACACACGATGGTTGTTACCTCTACCACGCGTCTCATAACTCGATCGGTTCTCATTCGGACCTTGGTAACCTTGTGTACGCTGATTATTGTAGCGATAAAATGAACCTCTATTATAACCACGATTATGATACTGTGGTCGGGGTAGGTCGCTAGAATTGACATAATTAGTCCTATTGTTATGGTAACTCCCTCGGCTGAAATAATTACCTCTGTAGTTCGAGTTCACGTTCGAGTTCGAGTTCCCACGGTAACTTCTCGATACATTCCTGAAATTATTATTATAATGTGACTTACCTCTTCCTCTCGAAAAATGCATGATGTTTTCGTCATCTTTTGGAGTACATTCTGCTGACAACTCCTCATCTTTAGCTCCTTGGATGGCATCCTTCAAGTTCTCGTAGTTACGCGCCGCTATAATCGTACTAAGCCTGCTGTCGCGTAAACCTCCTGAAAATCTGTTAATGGCCAACTTCTCGTTTAATGGTTGCAGAACGGCATAGTTATCAGAATTACCATCTGCTTGCGAAATTGTGAGATTAGTATATAACTTCTCGATCTCTGTCGCGTACTGGTCGATTGTTCGCCAGCCTTGCTTTGCTGTTAGTAATCGAGATTGTATAGCTGCAAATGACTGTTTAGGCAACAATTTGTTCCGCAAATCTGTGATAAGATCGCATACGCTTGAATATTCCCTAGATAATCGCAATTTTGCATTCTCTGACAATCTACTTTTCACTACGAATTTAATTAGTAACTGTTTTCCTGCCTCAGATAGCATTTCCGAATACATTTCCACGGAGTCAATGATACTTTTGGTGTTACTTCCACTATTGTTCATAACAGGGATTAAGCTACACGCCGTTTTTAGATCGAACTCCATGATTGGTTCTGAATCTGAACTAGTTTTACTCGTCTTACAATAGCTTTTTTCAGAACAAAGTTCTATTATTTTTATATAACACTCATTAATTTCATCTTTCCTCAAACACAATAATGTTACATAATTTATATCTAAATGTTTTTTCTTACTTAATGTTTCTAGTAGTATTTTACTTTTCTCATAAAGATTTTCTGTTTCTCCTAACTTATTTTTTATTACATTGCCTTGAAATCTAGATTTACCTTTTTTAATTAAATATTTCTTTATTTCAATTAATTCATACAGGCACTTTAATAATTCTTCCATTTAGTTTTATAAACAATATTAATAAGTTTTTCAAATTACATACCATTCTCGAGTTAGAGATCTCGAATCTCATTACGGTAGTAGGGCACTTCGATGTTTACGAAACTCTCGGCACTCTCCGTATAAGGGCATGAACACTACACTATTCTTAGAGTACTTATCCTTAATGTTCGTAAAACACTGACTTCAATTTATTGTTATTATTGTATAATGTCATATTAGTTATCGATGCATTCACTAAAACTCACTTATCCGCACTTTTCTTTATATCCGAGTTAGTTTTTTTTTTTATTTTTTTTTTAAACACAATCGTCATTTCCGCAAAAAAAAATAATAACACTTACACTTTTACTTAACCGCACTTTAACACTCTTTTTTTTTCTACTTATGCTGTCGTAACGCCGCCGGCCGCATCTCTCTGGACTTCTGTCTCCCGGCGCCTGAACCAACTGTTACTCCTTCTCAAGCTGTGTTCGATAATCTCCCGCTGGATCCACCGTTGGTGACTTTTTTTGTACAGTCGAAACGCCGCGTAGAGCAACAACAAAACCATGATTACGCAGATGATCCCAATCGTATAGCTGGTATAGGTCGCGTGACTTTTCAACTGCTTTTAAGTATTTCCACCGCCGCTCGCGTTTTGGGCTATTACAACTTCTTCTCTCGAATATGATTTTCCCATTTTTATATTTTTAAACACAACAACTTAATATTTGAAGCCGCGATGACCGCTCGTATTCGCGTGACGCACCGATCGCGCTCCAAATATGGCAAAGGTCGCCATGAAGGGAGGTATGGTTTCAGGTTGTAATTGAAACGACTACATCTGACTGCTGTTGATTTATTACTAATGAATATATCTTATCTAGCTTAGGACATAGTTACATACTACACCTCAAGTTAAATAAGGACATTAATTTAAGTGTACAGCAATTTATAAGCGAATATGAGCAGCGTAAGTATTTGAAGTTAGCGACTTCAAACGGGAGCGAAGAGGCGAAAACAAAATGTTTATTTCCTCATCATGCGGAGCGGAGGAAAGACTCAGGTACAAGCCTAGGTACGAGCAGTCTCCAACGCACCCGCCACAACTTAGCAGCTAATTTAACAGCAGATAGGTATGTAGGTACTAGGAAACGTTTAAAATTACAAATGTAGTTATCTTAAATGTTTTTAATAAGTATCATTAGTAAAAGCTTTCATAATCATATTATAAAAAATTGAGCAAACGTGTGACAAGTAAACAAATAAAGCCTTTGAAACATGATGTTACTTTACTACAAGTGAAACATGGTTATACGAGCCACAGTATCACAATCAGCTGTTACCGAGTGAATCAGTATAAACATTGACAAGCAGGTGAAACTCGAGTCGGCCAACTCAGCAAGGTCGGGCTCAGTCAACTTGTTAAACAAAGCACAACTAGGGGCAATGACGTCATCATATACTACTATCAGCAGGTGAGTACGCTCAATCTTAAACCCGATATAGTACTGGCCAATATAGCTCCAAAACAACATCATAGTTTGAACTCTTTAATGCCGCGTCCGGAATCTAGATAAGATAACTTTCACCTCAATTGCTACAGCAAATGGGTGACCAGATCAGCGCTATAAAGAAGCGGACCCTAAGTACACACGATGTACACCAGTACGCCGTTTCGTACGGCCTCATAGCAGCAGCCTTGGCGGCGTTCCTGGTGGTTCCTGTGGAGACGGTGCCGCACCGCAGCACGTGAACCGCGCTCGGCGTCGCCCGCGCCCCCCGGCCCCCGGCCCGCAGCCCCCGGCCCGCAGCCGCAGGAGCCCCCACCGGCGACGGTTATCAGTGCGAGTGTTAGTGCGCGTAAACAACACGATAGTGGGATCGTCCGGGGATCCAGTATACGTCAACCTCGCCCTTTATTAAGGGACAATCAGTTTTTAGTTTACATAGGAACTAGTTTAGTGAACTATCATCGATCAGCATCATTCGGAATCCTAGAATAAATCATTACAAAATTGTTCTAACCCTCATTTAGCATAAGCAATGAACTTGTTCCACCCTTGTAAAACTAACCCAAAGAACTGTTGCACCTCATTTCATCCCATCCCGGATTCTGCCCTCGGGAGCATGTTCGATTCACTTCGAACACCTCAGCAGCATCAGCGTTTTGTCTTATGTAGGTCGCACGGTTACTACCTTGGACCAAGCGAATCTACGTAAGACAGTGCACAAGCAGCGTTCATCCGTGTCGCACTCATCAGAATCATTAGAATCGTTAATTACGTATAAGCAATAAATCTATTGTCAAGTGATTTCGGTTCTATTATTCAGCATCAAGGAAGTTGCTAGCGCGATTTCCTACACTGAATTTGGCCGGTTAATGATTTGATGACGTCATGCTATGCTATATAAGTATATATTTATATAACAAAAATATTTAACTATGCTCACGGTGAGTGAACGCTTTCGTATAGTTTTTGTCGATAGGCACTCGAACTTGCATGCCATTGCTTTTCGATTCGAATTTCGTTAGCTCGATTAACGAGATAGTAAAGTCATTCGAAAACGTTTGTGGAACTCCAACTCGGCACTCAGATTCGTCATCTTAATTTCGCAATCGTCGTCTAATGTTAAGAGGTACGTTCCACATATATTTCCCTGGGTTATCTCGTTCTCGCAGTATTTAGTAAATGAGGTCTCAGTTTTGGTGTAGATAATCCACCGATTATCTTGGACAGTGTAAGCCTTGATCCCGCTGATGGTGATTGGAACAGCCTGACAACTCGAGATGTTGGTCGAGAATGTCATAAGGTCGGTGATACATTTGTCCTCGGCCAGTAGCAGCGCAGCCACAGGAAACGACCTTCATCTATTTCTCGGCATGCCTGGGAGAGCGGCTTTGCTTTCAACCCTTTCATTAGGATGTAAGGATATTTGGGTAATATAAGGACTGTCTGATGGGTAACTCTATTATCGACGGGCAAAGGAGTTAATTTAAAGTAATTAAATTCATCTGTCTCTATAAGCGGTATTTGCATAATTAATTTTATCTGATTTTGTTTTATATATGCTTTAATCTCTATACACTGTTTTAATTTAACAATATTTTCAGGTTTTACTGGATATACTAACTTATTTGACTTTTCTATTTCCTTAAACAATTTAAAAATTTCTTCATTATCCAAAAAGGATTGATGTAATAACTTATTTCTAGCGAAAGAGATAGCCGTTTCAATTTCATTCAAACGAATATACAGAGTTTGGAAGTTATGTAAGAAGACGTTGTATATATGTATAATTTTGTTACTTAACTGATTTATCTTTGAACTATTTGAATCGTGATTTAGATTTTGAACAATAGCTTCAATTTGAATGAAATTGCTTTTGGTAGAGTTAGCTATCTTTGTCAATTTACCCACCATTTCGGAGACTATTGTCATTTTTCTATCGACCGCATCTTGCTTTGATTTAATCTCATGGATAAGTTTGTCATACAATACAGCGTCATCATTATCCAGGCTACCAGTAATCGTCTTGATAAAAGTACCAAGAGGATTAATGAGACCGCGTTTAACTCTGACCGATGGAATTAACTGTTCAAGCTTTTTCAAAGTTATGTTCATGAGAAAATCAGTTTCTAGCTCAACTTGGGTAAAATCATAATCAAAAGATTTGACCTCATTCCTGCACTTGTCTTTTAAGGCTTACATAATGCTTACCAATGCTTAAATTCAATTGTTCATAAATGTGTTTTAAATCTAATATTTTTATGACAGTCCAGACATCATTGCTAATAACAGCTTGACCTTGTTTGACGGGTAACAGGCCCGGGTTGTTGTCAATCCGCTGCAGATGAAGGGCCTGGCTGCGGGTCGCTAGGACCACCACGAGAGTCAACCTGTGGAGGGCGCCTTATGTCTTTAATGGGAACTTTAGTTTGCCGGTTCAGGGTTGTAACTGGTACAATATTTCGTTGAATAGCTCCAACGACTTGAGCTTTTTGATATCTTTACTACGCCTTGTATTCACCCCGTTTATAAATACTGTGTCACCCACGTCTATGTTAAATTCCTTTTCTCCTCCCCGTTTCTCTATAGCAGCTGTTTTTTTATCAATAATTTTATCAGTTAGATATTCATACAAATACTTAGTGCGCTTAGCGTGTTCTTTTACCAATTGCTGTGTAAAATGTTTATTAAAATCTATGTAAAAGGCGTTATTTGATTCAGTATGACCGAAAACCACCTCAAACGGTGTTAGACCAGTGGTAGAGTGGATAGAGTGGTTATATGACATTATTGCATATGCCATAACAGAGGCCGCGTCTGTTATCTTTTGCTCATACTTTGCTATGCGGTAAATTTCAATAAGGGTTGAATGAAATCTCTCTACTATCCCCATAGAGTTGGGATTGTGGGGAGTACCGATATGAAGATCTATTTTATAGAATGCCATCATTTCTTTCATTAATAAATTATTAAATTCTGTTCCGGGGTCCGAACTTATTCTACAAGGTGTTCCATATAAGGAGAAGTATTTAATGAGTGCTCTAATTACTTCGGGGGTGGATTTGTTGTTAATTTCTAATGCTTGACCAAGTTTGCTGAAGTCATCTACTATGGTTAGGTACTGTTTTCCATCTATTGAAAACGTATCAATGAATAACTCCTGAAAAGGTTTAGTTTGCGTTTGTGATAATTGCAGTTCTGGTTTAATAGGTTTCCGATCGTATTTCATTTTCTTACAAAGTTCACAGGCATTGATAATGCTAGCCACTGTTTCGTCCATATTGTTCCAATAGAAAGCTCGTCTAAGATGTACTAACGTCTCTTTAATCCCCCTGTGACTGTTTTTAACCCCCGACCAAAAAAGAGGGGTGTTATAAGTTTGACGTGTCTGTCTGTGTGTCTGTCTGTCTGTTTGTGTCACCATAGCTCCCGAACGGATGGAGCGATTTCAATTTATTTTTTTTTGTATGAAAGGTAAGTTTAGCGCGAGTGTTCTTAGACATGTTTCATGAAAATCGGTTGTGCTGTTTAAAAGTTATGGGGGTGAGAGTGGGTAAGGAAAACCGAAAATCTGCAAATATACTAGTGTGGGGTATCAAATGAAAGTGCATCACGTCCACATTACATAATATTATGTTGTTTTACGTTTAAGGAAATTATGGCATTAGAATCGGGGGTTTTTCTTATATTTTAAATTTAGATTTATTGTCCTGATGATATTTAAGTACGACAGTTCGTTGTTCTTCTTCGGTATCTACATAAATTACTCTCTTTGTGCACTTGATAGATACTTGATATTAATTAGTAACCTATTTCAAGATCTGGCTATTTATTAGGTATAAACCTACCATAGAACAGCTGTTTGTAAATAATATAAATAAAATATCTTGTTTAAATTTATAGTCTTTATTCTAACCCAATATTTGTAAAGCAATTACACTTAATCACACTTATAATTATCATTTACACTAATCATCTAGGGCCCTTGCCTCTTATAGTATGTTTGCGATAATGTTACACCCAACTCGACACAGAACACTTTATAGCTTTTGAAACTATCAAGGTTATCAATATTATATAACTTGAAAGACAATAAATCATGGTAAACAACCCGTTATATATCTAAATAGTACAGAACACTTTATTAAGCAAAAATTATCATACCTCGGTAAATACTGGGTAGTCTTCCTTCCTTCACTGAAGTTCAAACGGAAAAAGAGGCCCATGCATCATCGTTGACTTCTGTCCCTCGGTTGAGGGCGCAGGGTGGGGCCTCGAGCTTGCGCTCCTTACCCCGGCTTCAACTCCGGGGGCAACTACCCCCGGGTCACTCGACAATGCCTTTAAGGCGGGTATATGTTTTTTTTTTTTTTTTTTTATTCATTCTCTTTTTTTTTTTTTTTTTTTTTTTTGTATATATACCATTCTAAATACAATTTTAATAGAGGCGGAAGGGAGATATATATATATGTGGGGGTATAAAATACATAGGGATACAGAATTGTTAGTAGGGGAGGGAATATATAGGGGGATGTGGGGGGGGAGAAGAGTAGAGTGGGCAGCGAAGAAAAAGAAAAGAAGAAAAGAAAAGAAGAAGATAGAGAGAGAGGAGGCAATCTATGGGTCTTTAAGGATCTTTAATGAGGTCCCTGGGAAGGGGTCTCCAGGGGCCTTTGTGGTCGGGGGGGCGAGTGTGGAGGGGGGCGAGGGACTGGATGTGTGGGTGACGGCTGTGTTCGGTACGATCGAACATACGCTTTGCCGTCAGCACCACACAATCCTCGACAGACTGCATTTGTAGGTCGCGGGCAATTACGTCATTACGAACGTATCG
Source organism: Gymnoscelis rufifasciata (assembly GCA_929108375.1). NCBI lineage: Eukaryota > Metazoa > Arthropoda > Insecta > Lepidoptera > Geometridae > Gymnoscelis > Gymnoscelis rufifasciata. The sequence goes on along the minus strand of OV815319.1, from coordinate 399,772 downwards.
GCCCGCGCCTGTGCAGGTGCGAAGGACAGAATTCTGCACCTTCTGCAGTCTGTCTTTGTTTGTTTGGGACAGGAGGGGGTACCAAGCGGGGGCTGCGTACAGGAGGCGGGACCGAACGTACGTCTTGTAGATCCGCACCTTCGTCCTGAGCGGGAGATTGGATTTTAGGACCGGTCTGAGTTGCGCCACGGCTGCGCGCGATTGTGCAATCGCGCGATCCGCCTGTGGTTGCATTCTCAGTGACCGGTCTATCTCCACGCCTAGGTAACGAGTATGCGGTGTCCAAGCGACGTTCTGGCCCCGGAGGGTAAGGGGGGGAAGGGTGGTGCGACGGTTGGTGACTAGCATGGCTGCTGTCTTACCGACGTTAACAGCCATTCGCCAGTCATCCAACCATCTGGGGAGGCGGTCCATGAGCCGCTGCATCTTCATGGCCGCGTGGGAGGGATTGATGGAGGACATAAGGTAGGCGCTGTCGTCCGCAAACAACGCCAGTGTGACATCCCCATCACCGGGGAGCAACTGCCCCTCCAGGGTCGGGATGTCATCGGTGTACAGGGCGTAGAGTGCGGGCGACAGACAACTACCTTGGGGGACTCCGGCGAGGATGGGGCGGGAGGAGGATGCGGCGCCCTCGACGTCTACGAAGAAACGTCGGTTTTCGAGGAAGGACGCCACTATCCGGGAAAGGGCTGGTGGCGTACTGCTTTGCAAGAGCTTATAGAGTAGGCCCGGGTGCCAGACACGGTCGAATGCCTTCTCGATGTCGAGAAAGACCGCGACCGTGCTACGCCGGGCGTTAAGCTCTGTTGCAAGGTAATGCAGTACGCGCGTCAGTTGGAGGGTGGTGGAATGTTGTCCTCGAAAGCCAAACTGTTCGGGGCGGGGTTCGATGGTCGGAACCAGTCTGCGAAGCAGTAGGCGCTCGAACAGTTTGGCGATCGTGGACAGGAGGGTGATGGGACGGTAGTTGGCCGGGTATCGTCTGTCCTTACCCGGTTTGGGGAGGACTATAACTTTCCCGCTCTTCCACAGGTCAGGAAAATGGCCTGTGCGGAGTATTCCGTTGAAGAGACGGGAAATTGCGACGATACCACGGCGGGGGAGTTGGAAGAGAGCCATATTCGAGATTCCGTCCGGGCCAGGTGCCTTCCTCTTGGGAAGGTGGCGGACTGCCTTCCCCACCTCTGAAGGTGACATAAAGCAGTCGCCTCCGAGGGGGGGAATGGGTCCAGACAGAAACTCAGATACGGTGCTCTCTACCAGGGTGTGGTGGGACAGGGTGTCGGGATGGGCATCTGCTGAAACAGGGTGGGGTTGGAATTGCCACTCCAGGTGATCGGCCAGAAGTTCTGCTCGGTCACCCGGTGCGAACTTCCTGTTCCCCTCCCGGTCCAGCAGGGGGTAGGTGGGTAGGGGAGCCCGCGTGAGTTGACGGTTAAGGGCGTAAAGGTTGGTGTCGCGTTCGGCGGCCTGGTCGATGGTTTTCTCCCAGGTCTCCCCGCGCCAAGCCTTTACTGCATCCGACAACTCAGCGGTTAGGGAATTGAGTTTGGATTTGAGGGTGGGACAACGCGAACGTGACCAGTCGCGACGCATCTCCCTCTTTGCCGACAGCTTTCGTTGCAGGTGAGGTGGGAGTGCATCGCGAACGTTCGTGCGTTTCGGGATGGGTGTGGACGCTGCCTCCTTAGCACCAATTATCTTGGCTGCTAGGTCCGAGGCTTCGCGTTCCACATCTTCAGGGGTGGAGAGGAGGGCCGATGTCTAGAGATTCCAGTGCTCCAGCAAACGCCGCCCAGTCAGTCCTCACCCCTGGGGGCCGCGGTACAGTGAAGTCCGCGGAAAGACCCAGGGTGATGAGTAAGGGGAGGTGTTGCGTGTCTAAGTCATACAACACCTCCACCTGGACCGGGTAGCGAATGCGTTTGTGGAGCACTATGTCTAGTACATCGGCGGAGTGCAGCGGATTTACGGGGATGTGGGTTGGTGAGTCAGGGCCTAGGATTGTGAAGCCGGCCGTTATGCTGTCCTCGTGCAGCTTGCGGCCGGCAGGGTTGATAACCCTTGACCCCCACTCTGGGTGCTTTGCGTTTAGGTCCGCTGCCACCAGAGTAGGGGACGGAGAGGAGAAGATGGTTGCTACATCGGCCGGGACGTATCTGGGTGAGGGCGGACGATATCCTGCGAAGAGCCGTAGCTCTTCGCCTGCCGCTCTAACCAATACTCCGGTCGATCGCAACTCATCGAAGGGAAGGTGCTCTAACTCCTCGTGAATCAGGTCCCGTCTGACGAGCGCGGCCGTACCTCGGTATGCCGTGCCCGCTGGGGACACTTCGTCTCGACGATACACGAAGTAGTTAGGCACCTTTAGGGGGATGGAGGGGTCGAGTTTGGTCTCGCCCCGAAGAATGACATGAATGTCTTGCTTCTGGGCGATGAGGCGGAGGTGCTGGATCTGATTCCTAACACCTCCGGGATTCCAGTAGAGGAGGCGAAGTGCGGGGAAGCTATCCATAGTAATTACTGCGGATAGCGGCTAATCCTCGCACCGCCGCCTCTCGGAGATCCTCTCCTGCGGCGATGGCAACCAGGAGCTCTGTCAGGACCCCCAGAATTACTTCTAGGGGACTCCCGGCATGTCCGGTTGTAAAAGCCCTAGCCGCAGCTTGGCCGCTTGGTAGGGGGAATTGGGGGGTAGGTCTGAGTGGAGGGGGGGTCCTATATTGGGTTGTGTTATTGGGGGCGGAGAACCCAGGGGGGATGCTGAGGGTAGTGGGAAGGACTGGGGCTTGGGGGGGGATAAGGGGAGGGATGGGTGCAGCCGTCGGTAGGAGGGTGGAGGAGGCCACTGGCTTCCTCCTATTCCTACCGCCTCGCGGTCTGCGTTTTGATTTGGAGGGGAGTGCTTCCCCCCTTGCAGTAGGAGGGTTGGCACATGGGAGGGGGTCGTCAAAGACAGGGGGGGGGAGAGGTTGGGCTCTGGGCTGGGGGGCCGATAGGGGCCTCTTCTCCGGGCGTTGTGGGGCTTGGTCCCTTGCATTGGGTGGCGGTATTGGAGAAGGGGCCCTCGTGTAGTGTGTGGGCCCGGGGGGTTTGGGGAGGGGAGGAGAAATTTTCACTCCCCTCTTTCTTGCCTCCTTTCTCATTACGGGACACTGCCTGCTGTTAGCAGGATGGTCCCGTGCGCAGTTAGTGCAGGTGGGGGGGTCGGTGGGGGGGCGGGGGCAGTCCGCCGCAGCGTGTTGACCACTGCAGCGGACGCACTTAATTGGACGGTGGCAGTGCACCGATGCGTGGCCGAAACCCTGGCATCGGTGGCACTGTGCCACCCTATTGGCCGCACCTTTCCAGTGCTCAATTCGAACGCCCGGCATGAAGAGGAGCTCGCTCGTGCTATAAAGACGAGCGAGTTCCTCCTGCGACAGGCGGTCGAATTGGCCGTGGAAAAGGCACCCGGCTCGGCCTTCTTTGGCCCGGATGCCTTTGACGAACCGGACCGGGAATCCCAGTCCGGATAGTGCGGCTTCGATGTCGGGGGTCGGGGTGTCTCCCGGGAGGCCTCTGATGGCCACCTTTGTGGGCAGGTCGGCGGACAGCGCATAGCTGTACCAGCTTATGCTGCTGTCCTCTGCCATGGCTTCTACCAGGTGGCGCTGCACCACTCTGTACTCTTCTGCAGAGCGGGGGGTGAAGCGAACCCCTTTTCCAAGGGGGCGCGCATTGGGGGCGTGCCCTAGTTTGCCCCTAATAGTGGCAAAATGCACTGTCCAATTGGGCAGGCATTCGACCACTATCGGGGGGTAACTTTTGGTTACGCCAGCGGCCGGGACCGCTGGGTCTCCTGGGACTATGGGGGTTTGAGGGGTGGGGGGTGTGGGTACTCTTATATCTATGTTAGTACCTAGATTACTGCTGGGTGGTGGGCCGCCCATGGGCGGGCGGTCGCTCGTGGGCGGGCGGCTGCTGGTGGGCGGGCGGCTGGTGCTAGGAGCTGGGCCACCCATGGGTGGGCGGTTTTCCGTTGGCGGTCGGCCGTCCGTGGGCGGGCGGCTGGAGTTGAGTAGTGCGCCGTCCTTGGGCGGGCGGCTGCCCGGGAGCGGGCGGCTGGTGCTGGGGGATGGGCCGCCTGTGGGCGGGCGGCTGGTTCGAGGTGGTAGGCCGCCCGTGGGCGGGCAGCTGTCCGTGGGCGGACGGAGCTCTGACGCTGGGCGGCAGGGTAGGGGCGGGAATTCCGCCCTCGGCTTGGGGCGGCGCGGGACTGTGCCTAAGGGCACCATATCCGGCGATGCTGGTGTGACCGGGATCGGCGGGGGTGACGCGGCCGTTTTTGCGTACGACCGCGTCGATGATGATGATGATGCTGCGCTAGTGCGAGGTTTCTGGGTGTTTACGGAGGAGTCGGAGTCCTCGCCAGTTGATGACGAGGAGCTTTCCGATTCCACCTCAAGTACCTGCTTGGTGGTGGGGGCGTCACGGGCGAAGTCGCGGGGCGGCGAGCGGGTTGGTTCGCCATCTGCGGAGCGGGTTCGGCGCCGGCTCCGGCACGAGGGCGGCGGCGTCGCGGCGACCTCCGGCGGGGAGGCTGGAGAGGGGAGCAGCTTCTGCCGCTTATCCTCCTGGACCTCCTCGATGGTGTCGTCGGGCGCTGGACGACGGGCGGTTGCCCTTACTCCCGGTTCTCCCTCGCTTGGACGGCGCGGATACTCAGATCCGCGCGCGTCCATAACGCTCGAGCTACCGGGGGGCCTGGCGGGGGCGGTACGGATCGGACGGTATCTCACGTTCGTATCCGGGGGTTTACGAGCCGGCGGAATACTTCCGTCCGACATCGTGGAGGTGGGGTGTTAAATAAACACAAAAATAAAAAGAAATAAGTTAATAAAATTCTTCTTTTTATTAAAAAAGAAAGAATTTGTACGCACTATTTATAAACAAATCGGCCGGGCGGGAAACCAGCAGGGTGAGTTCCGTTAGCGGAAGGCCCCGCTGAGTAGCCCAGCGACACAACCAATTTGTTTATAACGCGCGGGAAGGTGAGAAACACTGCGTTGGTAGTTTTATAATAAAACTCCAAGCAGTGCTCTCAGGGTAGGCGTGAGGCTGTTATGGCCCCGGGGAACGGGTAAACACACAGGTACTCACCGACGAAGCGATATTTTTCCCTGTGCGATACGTGGGAACCACTAACAAGCACAACACTTGAGTCTCTGTCTCTTATATGCACACAAAACACACACACAATTCACTGCGGGCCGACCCGTTCTACGACGCGGAAGCCTAGGCAGTCTGCGGAGAACTGGGCTGGTACGGCGAGCGAAGCGGGGTGAGGGGCAAGGGACCGAGAACGCGAGCGCGATGCGTGAAGCGGTAGCTGCGACTGGCGGTCGAGCTGCGACTGGGCCAGAGGCCCATGCCTTGTAGCACTGCTCTTTTATACCCTAGTACCGGTTTTCCCCAGGTAGGAAATAGCCGTTTTTAATAACCGCTTAATAACTAAAAATGTTACGTTGTTTTATAAAATCAAAATGGTACTTTACCTTTATTAAAAATGGCTATTTCATGTGTTTTAATTTATAACAATTTTCCGGCTACAATTATTTAGTCAATAATAAGGTTACAATCATAACCATTAGTAATATTATGAATTATTCGTTATTTCAACAAAAATATCAGTTTTCAATAACGGTTTTAAATTATTAGAAATATAACGGTACCTACTTTTAAGAAAATAAAGAAACAAGAATGATTGTAAACGGCCATACCACGTAATTGAATAGTTATGAGACAGTAAGTTTATAGTCAAAACATTATCAATTTCTAATTATTTATCACGGCCATACTGACAAGTACTTTGTTCTCAAAGTACCTACCTACTTAGCATGGTAACGAACGGTGATCATTTGATGTTTTTTTTTTCATAAATTTCATTTTCTTTCTCTTTTTATGTATCTTTCTACTTTCTTAATTCCCTTCAGTTGCCTAGACGTGTCAAGCCTCTCACCCGCTGCTTATGAGGTAGACTTGCACCAAACAACCGAAAGTACAGCGGACTTGTGCGTTCTGTTTACCTAGCCCTACTAATCCCGGTCCACCCGCTGCCGGTGCGACAGATTTAGTATCAAGCAAACAGTCCTTCAGCGGCTTAGTTTTTAGTTTACATCGCCGTACTAATCCCCTCCACCCGCTGTAAGTAGGATAGATTCAGTACCAAATAAACTAGTATCCCAGCGTCTATCAAATGATCACTATTCCGTCTTACCTACTTAATCACAAATGTACAACATAACAGTTATTTTATTTTTATCATTCGTATTTTAAATGTATACAACATGACAATAAGAACACTTAATCATAAAATCACATACATATCATAAGCATCATACAGCTGTCGTAAAATTTACATTATGAAATAGTAATTTTAGGCATCTTTGTTTATATTTCGTCTACCATTTCCCCTGGCCAATATCGCAATTTTTCTTTTGCTACTGTTATATTGCGCAAGTTACCCATACCTCTCAGAGCAAAACGGTCATTGGGAAACAACGATGTTATTTCGTACGGGCCTTTGAATTTAGGGAATAACTTATACATAAACTATATCACCTATTTCTAATATTAAATTATTACGCCGTGTAGAGTCAAACCAACTTTTAAAATTTTCCGCCTTTTGTAAGAGACATTGTCAAGCTAATTCTCTTTCGTTATTTATATTGATTGGGGTCTTATTAGAGTAATCAACCACTTCATTTAATTTAAGTTTTATAGTTGGTATATTTGCATCGATATCAATCAATAGCCGTAAAGGAGATAAACCTGTGGACTTTATAACAGTGATGTTAATAGATTGTTGAACATTCCACAATACGTTCGGCCAATCTGACAGTTCATTACATGTAGTCCTATAAGCATATCGCTGATTAGAGACATAACGTTCAACTTGTCCGTTACCCCTGGTTTCCTAGTGGAAATCATGTGATGAATATGCAACTCCTCAAATAACGTTTTAATCTGGTTGCTACAAAAGTTGGTACCCTGATCAGAAATAACTAAAGCGGGAGAGCCGAATAAGGTACCAGTATCTCGTATGACTGGTATAATTTCTTCTGAGCCCAATGATTTCAAGGGTATAATATATAGTATGCAGAACCTGGTAAACCCATCAACTATCAACAAAATATGTTTGAAACCTTCGATAGATCGATTAGAAATTAGTTTATTAAGTTTTATTCCTTTATTGGAAATGGCGAATGTAAGCGAATGTGTTCGTAGATGTTGTTAAACACCCTCTAAAATATGAAATCAATAACCAAAAATTAGACCGTGTCTCTACAAGGAGGAAAAACTTAAATCGCAAAACATTGCGGTGCCAAGCGGTTTTATTGTTAATGCATTACCTACTCTCGTGAAAACAATTGACGATCCTTAGGTACTTAATAATTAATCTAACTAATCAGTTGGTGACTTTTCAGATGACATTATCTTTGAATATTGTTTATTAGTCATACACGAGTTAGGGGCGACGAAAATTAAATGAAAGTTACTAAAATTAATTTATAAATACATATTTAGCTTATTAACTAAGCCCGTTCACGTTTTACCGGTTCCTTTAAACTAAATCGTTTTACCACCCAACTAAGATTAAATTGATTTTATTTCGATTCGATTTGTAGCATAGAATGGTGAAATTAGGGCTAAGTTAGATACCTAAACAAAATTATATGATTATTGTTATTTCGAGTAAAAGTCAGATCCTGAAAACATTTTGATACTAATTTTATTTTATTACTAGCTGACCCCAGCAAACGTTGTTTTGCAAAAATGAAAAATAGATAGCAGACGATCCTCAGACCTATTGAATACGCATATAAAATTTGGTAATAATCGGTTAAGCCGTTTCGGAGGAGTATGGTAACTAACACTGTGACAAATACTTGAGGATTAATGCAGCCATACCAGGGAACCAATTTATCGATTTTACGAGTACTCGTTAATTTTTTAAATGGTTTTATCATAACCTACAGGATTGCGGGTGGGGGAGTGCTGTAGTAGGACGCATAATTATTTACCATATTTGTACGGCAGAAAAGGGCTGTTCGTCCTATCTATAATATGGGTCCCCGAGATTCACTACTTGATAAATTCAAAGAAATAAACATATTGACCGTCATAGTTTGTGATGATCAATATATTTGACGGCGCGCGCCAGTAGCGCCGGATAACCGAATAAGAGCGAGACCGATATCCGGTTTGCTCTAGTGAAGCTCCGTGGTGGCGGGGCGGCCATGTTGGTTTTGGCACTTGTCAGACTTGTCAGGACGGAATGGTCGCTTGCGCACCAAGTCCACGGCGAATCACTAAAATTCGGTGTAATCCTATTTGATTTCGATTATAATCAAATCTAGAATTGATCAGGGTAGTCTAGTTTATCTATCAGTGATATTATTTCGTGTTAATTTGTGTAGCAAGAAAATTAAATTGAAACCTGTTATACCTGGTGTTGTGATTTAGCTCATTGCCCTAAAAACCTACGACGCCTGACCCAGAGAGGCCTCCTGTTCCGACATCAGAAGTGGGATCTATGGGGCAACCAAATGAGCGATATCAACAACAAATGGATGAATCCTCTGCCACAAAATTACTTAGCAACATGGAAGCGTTATTGTCTCGTGTGCTATCGATGTCGCAGAATGCAACCGTGAGTAATACTCCTACGAAGCTATTGGAATTCAATCCTGATGACTTGGATGCCGACATAGACGGCTAGTGTAACGGTTCTGATCTGATTATAAAAGGAAAACGGCTAGAAGGTGTGGATTTGCTTGTCGCGCTTACAAGTGCATTAAAAGGACGTGCCGCCGCGTGCCTTACTAGGCTGAATTTGAACGAACTGACTTGGGATGTGGTTAAACAAACTTTAATCGCAAGGTTTTCCAAACCCAAACTGTATCAGGATTATTTTGATGATATATTGCGTTTTGAAATTGGATTTAAGGAGTCAGCATCCTAAGCCGCTATGCGTTTGTGGAATTTTACTGAGCGCATACCCAAATTAGAAATGATCGAAGAGATTATAACGGGGCTCGTAATATCAGTGCTATGCGCCGAGAGTTGAATGCTCATACAATCACAACCAGGGCTCAAGTCTTTAGAACACTTGGTGGAATATCTCTAACGCGACGGTTTGACGGCAGTGATAAACAAGAACCGGAAATTAAACGCTCTCGTATTTCGAATGAAAGATTTAATGGTGACAACTATTGTGGCCTTGCGGGTCACGGGCCGACTGCCGAAAACGACAACGGGATGACGCTGCTCCTTCTAGCAGGCTGCAGCAATCTTCAGGATCAACTCGACTTCTGGAGGGGTCACCATCAGTGTCCTGCTACACATGTGGAAGGCCACATAGCTTCTGCGTGTCCGGACGGAAAGAGCGGTGATGGGGCCGCGGTTGGAGTCGTCAGTCTGTGTGAACATCGACCTTCGGGCGGGGCAGTGGGAGCATCCGGTGAGCGCGTTCCTTTTTTTTATTTGATAGCGGATTATTCTTGATCAGTTACTGTCAGTTTTTTTTCGGGTGCTGTGTGCAATGATCTAGTTTGTCTTAGCGGTATAGGTGGGGATAATATTGAGTCTTCTTCTTTAGGTGCCACTTCATTACTGAAGGTTGGCAGTCAGCTCCTAAAAATAATATTGAGTGCACGTCTCAGATCCTTAGTGAGGTGGCGATTGATCAAATAATAACGATTTTGCTTTTTCACATTGTGCCTGATAGCAGCATTGCTGTGCCTGCTATTATTGGTAGGGACATTTTGGAGAAAGGCATTAGTGTTAACCTTGATAATGATACCTTGTCATTCAATTATAAACAAACTTCACATTTTTGTGACTTGGCTGCGGGAAAACAATTTACAGATGTAGATACAGATTTGCAGGGGAAGGAAAAAGAGGCACTTGTGACACTGTTGAATAAATACGCCGATCAAACTACAAATCGAGTCAAAACGGGGGAGCTTAAGACAGACTTAATCAACACAAAGTTGTTCAGCGTTGTCCTTATAGACTAGCTCCTAGAATCTGGGGTCATTCAAGAAGGTTCCTCTCCTTTTGCAGGCCCTATGCTCCTGGTGATAGGGAGGGACAATTCAGAGAGTTATGGCGCGGTCCTTGTGCGGAAGAGGGGGGTCTCCCTCATGTCGTGGAGTACTTCGGCCGACGTCCGACCGAAGTAGAATCTCGGTATCACTCATGTGGGTTGGGGGCACTTGCTTTCGTACTTGCGGTTGAACACTTCAGGTATTGTCTGTACGGACGACGGTTTCATATACTGACTGCAATTCGCTTAGAGCGTCGAGGTCTAGGGTCGGTTTAACTGCTCGAGTGCGCCTGCGGTGGGCGTTTTTACAGGCCTGCGACTTTGACATAATTTGCCGTGAGGGTCGCGGAGTGGAGCGCGCTGATTGTTTCTCTCGAAATCTACAACCCCAAGCGGACGCTCCAAAACCGGTCACTGCAGAGGCTAAAATTGTTCAGTTTTTCGAGTTACATCAAGGTTGGTTATCGGTTGAACAAAAGCGTGATATTGAAGGGATTTGACCACAAAATTCAACGACGATGAATTACCCGAAAATGTAGCGCATACTTATGATGTGACTATATACTGTATGTGTGTGTGTGTACTTATGAATTATGATGTGTGTGATGGTATTCTCTATAGAAAAGTTGTTCGAAATAAAGTAGTGTCATGGTTGCCAGTAGTACCGCGTTCATTGATTTGGACATTAATCACGTTCACAATGAGATACAGTATTTAGGCAAAGATAAAACTCTCGACAAATTATACGAACAGTATTGGTTCCCGCAAATGTCGAAATGCGTACGTAAGTTTATCGATTCTTGTATAGTTTGCAAGTCATCAAAAGGCCCACCTGGTGCTCAACCTGTTCAATTACATCCGATACCCAAGGTTTCCGTGCCCTGGCACACTATTCACATTGACTTTACGGGACAGTTGAGCGGGAAGAGCGACCGAAAGGAATAAATACTGCTCGGTAATAATTGACGGCTTTACCAAGTACGTGTTGCTAGAACATACTATGTCTATTGATGCAGAAAGTGCAATTAAAGCATTGCAAAAGGCTGTTCCCCTTTTCGGAGCGCCTAAACGAATTATAGTAGATCAAGGGAGGTGTTACGTTAGCTCCGAATTCAAAGACTTCTGTGCTAGGCATAAAATTGAGCTCCATTTTATTGCTACAGCTTGCTTACGGTAATAGAAAGTGATGGTAATAAAACTGGCGTGACGAATTAGGCAATGTTCAGCTTGCAATTAGCGGCACCGGGTCAGCTGTTACTAAATACACACCCACGGAATTGATGTTTGGGATTCGAGCTCAATCATTAGGCATATCTGGCTTGGACCCTGTATCACAAAACTTACCAGCTCGATTAGAACTCGATGTTATTAGGGACGACGCCTTAAATAATATTAAACGGGCTGCAGCATCTGAAATAGAACGCTTTTTCACGCGAAGGGGATTTCGTGTTTATTAAAAATAGCGAGCATAGTCAAACTTAACTGGATATAAATTTTAAGGGACCGTTTATTATAACCGCTGTTCTTGAAAACGACAGCTATTAGCTAAAGGGCTTAAATAATTCTTCGCGCTCCTACAAATACGCACGTGAGGGCTTGCGCACAGTGCCTGCTGGGCACGAAGGTTTACTGGAAGTTTCAACTAGTCTAATGAGTGAAGGGGAGACCGTGACGGCGCCGATAGATGTAGATGGTAGTGATAGCCTTCAAGTAGACAGTAGTTATGATAGATTATCTAGAAACTGCGCGTGCTCTGATACCATTTCTGTAAGCCGCTCTGATACACTAACGGCGGGTTCGGATACTGATAGTGTATACTCTGATCCTGAGACGATTGAAGTACAGTGTGAAGTCGAATTTACTATATACTGAATAAGATGGTCCGCAGTCTTAGGTATGATCATTTTGATTTGTGTAATACCTATACTTTGTGTGTGATGATTGTGAAGTTGGTCGAAAGGACAGTGCTGTTGTTACCAGAGTCTGGTCAACGATGCACTCGTCCGGTCCAAACTTGTTGAGAGAAATGGTTGATGGAGAGTGTCGTCCGGGCCAAAGAGTATTTGGTTGAAGGGATGCACGTCTTCATTCTCGTGAGTGGTCGAAGGGACAGTGCCGTCCGGTCCATGCTATACTTTTAACTAAGTTATCGCTGGTCGAAGGGACACACTCGTCCGGTCCACACGATGGGTGGTCGAAGGGACAGTGTCGTCCGGTCCATGCAATACTTTTAACTAAGTTATCGCTGGTCGAAGGGACACACTCGTCCGGTCCACATAATTCTGTGTGCATTGAGCTGTTGAAAGGATAATGTCGTCCGGTCCATGCTCTGCTTTTCATTAAGTTATTGCTGGTCGAAAGGACACACTCATTCAGTCACGAGTAATAGTCGAAACATTAAATGAGATGAGATCTAGGAACCTTTAGGCTTGTCAGGTTGGACGAGCGGATATCTAGGTCATGGTTGTTGTCTTGTTTCGGGACCAATTGCTGAAATGCGCCCGAGGACGGTCGATAGTCAGTATGGCCGTGACGGCGCGCGCCAGTAGCGCCGGATAACCGAATAAGAGCGAGACCGATATCCGGTTTGCTCTAGTGAAGCTCCGTGGTGGCGGGGCGGCCATGTTGGTTTTGGCACTTGTCAGACTTGTCAGGACGGAATGGTCGCTTGCGCACCAAGTCCACGGCGAATCACTAAAATTCGGTGTAATCCTATTTGATTTCGATTATAATCAAATCTAGAATTGATCAGGGTAGTCTAGTTTATCTATCAGTGATATTATTTCGTGTTAATTTGTGTAGCAAGAAAATTAAATTGAAACCTGTTATACCTGGTGTTGTGATTTAGCTCATTGCCCTAAAAACCTACGACGCCTGACCCAGAGAGGCCTCCTGTTCCGACATATTTATGAAGCCGTTATGTATTAGCATAAGAATATTAATTTGTTTACAAAACAAGAAATAAATATAAACTCGCTTTGCCCACCACTAGTCTGCATAAGGTTAATGTATCATTCAAAGGGCAATTTATAAGCTTCTACAACAAGATTCCCAAAGAATTGCAACAGTTGTCAATTACTAAAATTAAGAATATTGTTTAAATTATTTTGTTCATTTAAGATTGCACAATTAAATGATGTCAATTTATTTTTTATTTAGAATGAAATCTACTCCATGTATCTCGTTATCTCTAACATGCATAACAACCTCCATTTTGTAAACAGCACTCCGAAGTCTCAAGATACAAGCATACTTGCTTAGTTTGAGCTTCGCTGATATTTGTATTTTTCTGTATGCTCTGCTTTGGTAAATAAATGATTTTATTTATTTATTTATTTATTTTTTATTGTTAAAACAATCTTTATAAAAAAAAAGCTTATTATAAAATATCGGATTACCTTGAGGACAAAACTGCTTGGGACGGAATCTGCTCCAACACAAAATCAAAAACAAGACTAACAAATAATGATTGTAAAGTTTCAATACAAAAATGAACTAGAGTTTCTAATCGCTTCTTTGCTCTAATGTTAAAAAGAGCGAAGCGACCAGATACTATAAATTTATTTCCTATTTATCTTTTAGGCACCTATTATTATTATTTTTTTGTACTATATTTTACGTGTTTTATGTTTTGTAAAACCAAAAAATTGAAATAAATGATTTTGTATCTTGCTGCTTAGAAAATCTTATATACACCCCCGTTCTCTTTATTTTTATAAACAATTTCAAAGTCAAAATCCTGCATAAATATGTCAAGGACAAATCTTTATTATTATTTTTATTATCAGTTACAATTTTAAATTGAATTCCAAGTAAATAAACTTGGAAGTGTTATAGGGAGTTCAAAAAAACTAATGTCTATAAATAGTAGGACCAGTATTTTTACTCAGTAGGTGTAGTTTTCTTACAAGCAACTAGTTTGGTTTAGCCTTCAGTATTTTTTGGATTATTATAGACCCAAATCCTAATCCACTGGCGTCCGTGTGTTATTCAGTTTCGCAGCTAGAGTCAAAGACAGATAATAATGGTTTAGATATTAAACTGTCAATGACATAGGAACAATCCCATGTCTGGTTATTTTTAGTTAAATAAATAAATAAATAAATATTTCCGCACTACTCACACAGCATCACCTAACCCCAAACTAAGCAGAGCTTGTACTATGGGTGTTAGGTGACTGATATACTACATAGATACATTTTTTTTTGTAAATACATACATATGATACATAGAAAACTCCCAGACCCGAAACCAGAAATTGTAGATCGTACAAAATCTGGTCCCCCGGCGGGAATCGAACCCGAAACCTCTTGCGCCTCAAGCGGACGTTCGCCCACCGAGCCACAGAGGTCGTCAAGTTAGTTATGTTTACTAATTGGTGCGATACGCAAAGAAAAAATTGGAATAAATTTCCTAAAATAAGATGCAAGTGCGATGTTACTTTGGACTCACTTGGCCTTATACCTACTTATCGCTTGATATATGAGATCCTAAATATTCAATGCTATCTATGAAAAATTAACATTTCCTCAAGTTGATCTTAATCCAGGGACACTATCAAATGTCTTGAATCTCAATATCTTGAAACTTCATCAAATGTCGAGAAAGGAATTAGTGTGTCATGAACAAATTGCTCTGAGGTCCTTTACCCTATTATTTTTAAATAACTGGAAAATAGCGATATTAGCCCAGAGGTGGATTTCACATTACTATTAAACGAAGCCATCCTTACATATACATCGCTTATACTACCGCAGACTAATCAATCAGCTGCGGTTCTATAAAAGTAATTTTTGTGTTGCGAAGCAACGGACTTTCTCCAGCCTAGCATATTCGCAGTAGAAGTCAGCCGAACATCATTCCGAAATATTTTCCATGTCTTGCCTTCTCACACAGGTTTTCAAGATTCAAACCATCTTAAAGCAGAGCCATTTAAGGCCTTACCTGCCTTCGCGACAGTAGCTACGCTGCTCCATCCACATTCCTTTGAAAGTTCTTCAATTATCTTACACCAACTCTCGGCACCGCTGTCGCTGCAGTTGGTTCGAATGTTGGAAGCGCCTATTAGACGAAACTACGTCGCATACGGCGTTGGGGCGGTCCGTCAGTAGAGCAGAACCCATTCTGAAACTCAAAAACACGGGCATTAGAAATGGCTATTCACAATCCCACTTCTGATGATAGTTACTTGATATTAATTAGTAACCTATTTCAAGATCTGGCTATTTATTAGGTATAAACCTACCATAGAACAGCTGTTTGTAAATAATATAAATAAAATATCTTGTTTAAATTTATAGTCTTTATTCTAACCCAATATTTGTAAAGCAATTACACTTAATCACACTTATAATTATCATTTACATTAATCATCTAGGGCCCTTGCCTCTTATAGTATGTTTGCGATAATGTTACACCCAACTCGACACAGAACACTTTATAGCTTTTGAAACTATCAAGGTTATCAATATTATATAACTTGAAAGACAATAAATCATGGTAAACAACCCGTTATATATCTAAATAGTACAGAACACTTTATTAAGCAAAAATTATCATACCTCGGTAAATACTGGGTAGTCTTCCTTCCTTCACTGAAGTTCAAACGGAAAAAGAGGCCCATGCCTTGTAGCACTGCTCTTTTATACCCTAGTACCGGTTTTCCCCAGGTAGGAAATAGCCGTTTTTAATAACCGCCTAATAACTAAAAATGTAACGTTGTTTTATAAAATCAAAATGGTACTTTACCTTTATTAAAAATGGCTATTTCATGTGTTTTAATTTATAACAATTTTCCGGCTACAATTATTTAGTCAATAATAAGGTTACAATCATAACCATTAGTAATATTATGAATTATTCGTTATTTCAACAAAAATATCAGTTTTCAATAACGGTTTTAAATTATTAGAAATATAACGGTACCTACTTTTAAGAAAATAAAGAAACAAGAATGATTGTAAACGGCCATACCACGTAATTGAATAGTTATTAGACAGTAAGTTTATAATCAAAACATTATCAATTTCTAATTATTTATCACACTCATAAAATTTAACCGCGCCCTTTTGAAAAAGTGATAGTGTGACTTCCGAAAACTGTTTGCGGTGTATTGGGTCTTCAATATAAAAGAAATATTTTATTTTGGGACGAATATAACTTTTAAGAAATCGTTTAATTAAATCCGGATTATCCGGATCCGGTAAGTGAATTTCTAAAACCTTTTGTTTCTGTCTAGATAAATCTTTAACCGATAACTCGTTTCTGTTCCAGGTATGAACTAGAATCTGATTTGGTTTCGTGTCTATGGCTTCTTGGAGAATGAGAATACTATCAGTGTCTAAATCAAGTGCTGAGTGTATCGTACTTAAACATTCCGAACGACCTTCGGAGGCAGTGGCAGTGCTACCCAAGGATGGAATCG
Organism: Gymnoscelis rufifasciata; assembly: GCA_929108375.1. Taxonomy (NCBI): domain Eukaryota; kingdom Metazoa; phylum Arthropoda; class Insecta; order Lepidoptera; family Geometridae; genus Gymnoscelis; species Gymnoscelis rufifasciata. Next base: position 383,252 of record OV815319.1, on the reverse strand, counting down.
AATAAGGAGACCGCCTACCGCAAATTCTTATTGAATTAAATGAAAAAATTTTTACTTTTCTCCGATCCAGATGATATAGTTATCGGGGATGGTGTTCTTTGACGAGGGCTATTACTTCCGGTTTTATGGTCTTTACTTAACCGAATGATCTCATTAGTTAAATCTTCTATATGATGTTGAAGTTCATGTTCTTTACTGTGTAAATTTACTTTCATCGAATCATCATCATTTTCACCTAAAACGTTTAACCAAATTCGAGATAGAGCGTCTGCATTTAGATTTGTCTTACCTTCTTTATGTTGTATTTCGTAATCAAAATCCGATAATCTTAGTTTCCATCGCGTTAATTTACTGTTAGGTTCTTTTAATGATTTGAGTCAGGTATGAGGTCTGTGATCGGTGAAAATTGTGAATTTTCGTCCATACAAATAAGGCCGAAAATGTTTCACAGCCCACACTATTGCTAAGAGTTCCTTTTCGATAGTACTGTATCTCGTTTCGGCGTCATTTAAAGTCCTACTCGCGTAGGCTATTGGTTTGTCGTTTCCTTTGGGTCCTTGTGACAAGACAGCTCCCATTGCGAAGTTAGATGCATCTGTCGTAAGGACAAATGGTTTTGTAAAGTCTGGGAATTGTAAAAGCAGGGCATTTGTTAAAAGCTCTTTACATCTTTCAAAAGCGTCAATGTATTCCCTTTTGGTGTAGTCAATTTTTTTTTTTTTTTTAAACAAGATGTTAGTGGTTGAGTAATTTTGGCAAAATCCTGAATAAATTTACGATAATATCCTACTAGACCTAGAAAACTTTTTATTTCTGCAGCTGTTTTGGGCAAAGGAAATGACATAACGGCTTTACTTTTGTCATCATTAGGTAAGATGCCATCCTTGGTGATGGTGTGGCCTAAGTAAAGAACCTCTTTCCTAAGAAATTGGCATTTGTCAAGAGTAACCTTGAGATTAGTGTCTCTAAGCCTCTGAAATATTTTACGAAGCTTTTCTACGTGCTCTTGTAAACTAGATGAATATACTATGATATCATCAAGATATACTAAACAGTGGATACCCTGAAGACCTCGTAATATATTATCCATCGCGCGTTGAAACGTCGCTGGGGCCGTTTTTAAACCAAAGGGGAGCCTTTTAAATTCAAAATGGCCCTCTTGCGTTGAAAAAGCTGTCTTTGCTCTGTCAGCCTCATCCACTTCAATTTGATGGTACCCACTAGCAAGGTCTAATGTGCTAAAGTATTGAGCTTTACCTATTTTATCGAGAAGAAGAGAGTATATTAGGCAGGGGGTACTTATCGTCGACTGTGATCTCATTTAAACGACGATAATCAATAACCATTCTATATTTTCTTTCTCCAGATCCGTCTAATTTCTTCGGAACTAGATGAACCGGGGCACTCCATGGGGAGTGCGAATCGACAATTACATTGTCGGCTAATAATTTATCAACTTGTTTGTTAATTTCCTGATTAAGAATAGGTGGATGTCGATATGGTCGAATATAAATTGGATCTTCGTTGGTTGTCCTGATTTTATGCGTCACTTGATTAGTGAAGGACAATGGTATTTTGTCGCTATAAAATATGTCGCGATATTCGTTGCATAATTTATAAATGTTATCGTGTTCTTCCTTATTCGTGTGATCTAATCGTAACTTGCCTAAGTTCTCTTTCAGAATTTCGTCAATCATGCATTCATCTTTCGTGACATTGACCTCGCATTCTTGATTTTCATAAATTGTAACTTCGATGGGTTTTTTAAAGCGGAGTTTAAAGTTCTTATTTGTTCTGTTTTGAATGACTGTATCCGCAAAATAGTTCTCACACCTAACTAGAGCGCTAGGCATGCGAACGCCTTCATGAATGAGTTGAACGAACTCCAAAATTGCATCACCGTTTTTCAGATTTGTGGGAACTTTTATTCTAGTCTCAGTGCGTGGCGGTATATTGATTTCATATGGAGGGTTATAAATGATGGGAATCGCCGCATTATGTGTTACTAACATTTGATTGCACATATCAATGTTAGCTCCTAACTTTAGATGGAATGCGCTGGTGTAAGAGGAATGCCTTTACAATTGTTTACTTCATACCTTAAAGATAGATATCAATCTGTCAAGATTGATATGACACAAAGTGATTACACTGAAATAACTTATGGAGTACCACAAGGCTCTGTTCTCGGACCGACGCTATTCCTAATTTATATGAATGATCTGACACGCCTAACTATAGATGGAAAAATTATATCTTTCGCCGATGATACTGTTCTTCTATTTAATGCGTCATCATTGGAAGATTTGAAAGAGCGCAGCGAAATGGGGCTTAGAACAGTATTAAATTGGCTAGATATGAATGTTCTCACGCTTAATTTAGATAAAACGAAATACATAAGTTTTAGTATATATGATAACCAAAACCCCTCCAATTTGAATTTAAAAGCACATACTTGTAATAACAACGCCGTTATATGTGACTGTATAACAGTACAACCTGTTAAGAATATTAAGTACCTAGGTGTTGTACTGGATCAAAACTTAAATTGGAGGTGTCATATTGAGAATGTATGCAAGAGAATGCGAAAGTTAATTTGTATATTCAAAAAATTACGTCATATTAGGGATTGGGAAACAATTAAAATGGCATACTATTCTTTGTGTCAGGCAATTTTACAGTATGGCATAAATACTTGGGGTGCTGCTAGGAAAACACATCTAATGCTAGTAGAAAGAGCACAAAGAGCCATACTTAAAATTGCAACACTAAAGGATTTCCGCTATCCAACTACACAATTATATAGGGAGCTTGAGATTCTAACGGTACGCCAACTGTTTATAAAATCCATGCTATTGAAACAACATTGTATTATTCCCCCCGAAACTAAAGTAAAAAGACGTTTTCCCGATGTTTATCCAAAGCCTTCATGTAAAACTAAATTTAGTCGAAAATCACCCTCCTATTTAGGCCCTCATCTGTATAATAAGATAAGTAAAACATTAACATCACTGAAATTATTAAACTATAAAGATTGTAAAAATAAAATAACGGAATATCTACTTAAATTAGATTATACTGCTACCGAAGAACTTATGATATGATAAGCTAAATAAAAATTATCTTAACCATTATTGTAAACAAACAAATAATATTAAATTTATGTACTAGTATTTGTGTGAGATATATATATATATATAATATTTATATAAATATATTTGTGTATAGTGTATTTGTATAAACAAATTTATGAATATAGTTGAAGAATTTTTAATATTTTAATATATATATATTTTTTTATAGTTATAACAACCACCATTGCATTTTGATCAAATTTCTCATTTTATGTTGTAAATATTTTATTTATAATATAAGTAATAATTATTTTTAAGTTGACACATAAAGTTTAGTTTTAATTACTTAGGTTATTAGGTTTTTAGTCTGTTTTATAAAAGCAGGTTTTTTTTTATTGTAATTTGTCTGACTTTGTTGCTTATACAATATATTGGAACTACTGTAAAGTGAACTCTACGTCCGTGGACTTCATAGCCATTCGGGTATCGGCTTACGCTGGTCACTGCTGGCGATGATCCTACTCTGCCGTAACACAGTTTGTTAACTAGCGCGGAGGGTAGAAGTCATGCAGCTAGCTGTGCATTACTGGTCGCGTTTTCGCACTTTTTGTCTATTGTTTAATTCGTAGCTTCATTTAATTATAGTGCAAATATTACCCAGCAAGTGCAGCAAAGTGGTTACAAAATCATTTATTTCCATTGTTTGGTTTTACAAAACTTAGACACACGAATGCACGAATTGAATTGAATTAGATAAGGTCTCATTAATGTACTAGCTTAAGACAACTTGTTACTCAATAAAACTTTTTATTTTTTATTATTTTATTTTTAACTTTTTCAGGAGGTCAGATCCTATCAAGCCGTCATATCGTCCATCAACATCATAAATATGAAATTTATGATAAAGCGTACTCCAAAATGTCATAAAGAGAGGTTTAGGAAGTATTTCGGGTTTCTTGATACGAAAAGTGAAACACTTACGGAATTTTATAGTTTTATTTACGTGTTGTTTACATTGACATAAAACACGACACAGAAGGAAAGTTTAGATGTAGAAACAGGCAGAATAGAAACAGAAAAGAGTTTACAGCACAGGAAGCACAAAACAATTAATATTCAGTGGTAATTTAAGAAGTTATGGCGAAAGCAAAATGAGCCGGGCGTCACAACAAGCTGCGTGCGCTTCGCGTGGTGATTAGTTGTGACTGAGGCGGCTCGGTCGGCGCGTCCGCCTCTGGAATGCGGCGGCGACTGCTAGCTATACAAGCGCGCCCCCGCGGCTTCATTATCTAATAATAAAATAAGGTGTTTGTTTGTGTGATATATTATTTATTATGAATGTATGAATTAATACTTGTGGAGTGTAAGTGTAGTGTGTAATGTTAATAAATATAAACACGATTACAATATTACCTAATGTTATGTAAATATAATAAATAATTATATAAATAAGTAGTAGGGTCACCTACATCTACCCCCCTTCCAGAGACCAACTATGGTCGATAGAAGTCTGGAAAATGCACACGCCTGCCCGAACGTGTTGTCCTTGCAGGTTGAGCAGGTGTCCGTGGTGGTAAAGGGTCTGGTGGCGGTGACGGGACTGCTGGTCGTGGTATAGCTGTGTCGGTGGAAAGTATGTAGGCTGGCTTAAGACGGTCTATACTAACGGTAACAACTCTGTTTGCGACACGTATGGTAAAAATTTTAGTTCCTCTCTTAACTACTTCGTGAGGCCCGGTGTAGGCCGGCTGGAGAGCGCCGCGTAGCACTTCTTCTCTTAAGAATACGTGACTACAGCTGGCAAGATCCTTAAAAACGAAAGGTTTTCGAGACGAAGCGTGATGCTGGGGTGGAACTGGCCGTACTTTATCTGCAAACGACTTCATACGAGCTGCGAAATCTGTAACGTCGGTTGTGTAGTGAGCTACGTCGTGGCCTAGGAATTCGCCAGGAAGGCGTAGTGGCTCACCGTACATCAGCTCGGCTGAAGAACTTTGCAGATCTTCTTTGAAGGCGCTCCGTATGCCCAGGAGTACGAGCGGGAGTGACTCAACCCAGTTTGCGTCAGCGTGGCAGGTGATTGCTGCCTTCAACTGCCGGTGAAATCGTTCCACCAGACCGTTGCATTGCGGGTGATAAGCTGTCGTCCTACGGTGATCGAAACCTATGGATTTAGACAGCTGCTGAAACAAAGCCGATTGGAATTGTCTACCTTGATCGGTGACGATCTCCGTAGGACAACCATATCGCGCCACCCAGCAGGAGACGAACGCTTTAGCCACTGTTTCGGCGGTGATATCGGTAAGCGGTACAGCTTCCGGCCATCGCGTGAAGCGATCGACGGCTGTAAGACAGTACCGATATTCACCTGCGGGCGGAAGTGGGCCGATCAGGTCTAGATGGACATGTTTGAAACGCGCCGAAGGTAAATCGTGCTTACCTAAAGGTGAGGCAACGTGTCTGGTTACCTTCGAGCGCTGGCAAGGCAAACATGCCTTAGCCCATTCACGGCAATTTTTCCGCATCAGTGGCCATACGAAGCGTTGAGCAACGAGTTTGGCGGATGTATTAGCACCTGGATGGCTGAGCGAGTGAAGGCAGTCAAATACTTGCTTTCGAAGCTGCTGCGGGACAAAAGGTCTGGGCGTCGGTGTACTGACGTCGCAGTACAAAGTTGTACGACTCCCAGGGATATTTGTCTTGGACAAAAGCAGTGAGGTATTATTACCTTCGAGAACGTCGTTCAGTTCTGTATCAGCGCTCTGAAGTTGGGCCATCAGTTCTAGGTCTACAGGTGACTGCAGTTCATCGACGCGCGACAAAGTATCCGCAACTACGTTGTCTTTGCCGGCGATGTGTACGATGTCCGTCGTGAACTGTGAAATAAAGTCGAGGTGTCTATACTGCCGGGGCGAGCAGTTACTTTTCCGCTGATGGAAAGCGTAACATATCGGCCGGTGGTCTGTATAGACAGTGAAGTGTGTCACTTCAAGCATGTGCCGAAAGTATTTTATGCTCTCGTAAATGGCCAGGAGCTCGCGGTCGTATGGAGAATACTTGACTTGCGCTGGGCTCAATTTACGAGAGAAAAATGCTAACGGCTGCCAGTCTCCATCCTTCAGCTGCTGTAGGACCCCACCTATCGCCGTATCTGATGCGTCAGTGACGAGTCCTAATTTAGCTTCCGGGTCAGGATGAGCGAGAAGAGCTGCATTGCAGAGGCACTTTTTGCACTCTTCGAATGCACGCAATAAATCACCTTCTATTGAGACTGGATGTGAGTAGTGGGGAATTGGGCTTTCTAGATCAAACAAGATATAGACGCCCAATTCAAATAGTCATCTATTCATTTTACTTTTATAAAACTAATAAAATGACTTTTCAACAGGTGCCCTATTCATTTTTTACTTTTACAAAACTAAAGACAGGACTATTCAATAGGAGTTCTATTCATTTTTACTTTTATAAAACTAAAGACAGGACTATTCAATAGGTGATCTATTCATTTTTTACTTTTTTAAAACTAAAGGCAGGACTATTCAATAGGTGATCTATTCATTTTTTACTTTTTTAAAACTAAAGGCAGGACTATTCAATAGGTGTTCTATTCATGTTTCACTTTTATATAATTAAAGGCAGGACTATTCATTAGGTGTTCTATTCATTTTTTTACTTTTATGAAACTATAGGCAGGACTATTCAATCGGTGTCCTATTAAATTTTTACTTTTATAAAATTAAAAGACGGATTTTCTATATGTGGTCTATTCAATTTTATTTTTATAAAAAGAATAAAAGTTATTTTTGTTAGATGCTAGATTATCTTTTATAATACTTAAAACCATCACCGTGTTTAATTTTGATGAAACTGAATAACTATATATTTTTATAATAAATAAAAAATAAGAGTGATTTTCAATAAAAGAAAGAATTATTGTTACAGTATTTTATTTTCTGAACTCCATTTCATTATACAGTTAACATTTTAAGTGCACAATAATTGGAATGATAAATACAGTTGTATATTTCAGGACATTCCTTATAACTTTCACACAGTGTCTGCAAACTAGGACAACCAAAATCTTCTATTAAAGACCCATATTTAAGTACCTAGATATTTTATGTAGTTAAATAAATATGATGTCTGATATCCAAACCGCAACAGTACCTAAATATGAATGAACAGCTAAACTGATGACCAAAGAAGTCGACTTCAAACCAGTTCCATCGATTATTTACCTGTTCCACTCCTGTTTAACCTATTAAACTGATATTTTACACATAAATCAATAGAGAGATTATCTGTGTAAGTAGGTATTTCATTTCAAAAACTTAGATCTGATTATGAAAGCTTCTAGGAAGTTATTTTTTTTGTTTTATAAAAGTAAAATTATAAAGTATATATAAGATAGAAAAATCTTAAGTGTTAATGAAAGTCATTTTATTAGTTATAGAAAATATGAATTAATAGAACATTATCATGAGAAGTGTTCTTGAGTAGTTTTATTAAAGTAAAAAATTAGTAGAGCATCTGGCGAAAGTTCATCCATAAATTTTATAAAAGTTAAAATTGAATAGAACACCTAATGAATAGTCCTGCCTTTAATTATATAAAAGTAAAACATGAATAGAACACCTATTGAATAGTCCTGCCTTTAGTTTTAAAAAAGTAAAAAATGAATAGATCACCCATTGAATAGTCCTGCCTTTAGTTTTAAAAAAGTAAAAAATGAATAGAACACCTATTAAATAGCCCTGTCTTTAGTTTTATAAAAGTAAAAATGAATAGAACTCCTATTGAATAGTCCTGTCTTCAGTTTTATAAAAGTAAAAAATGAATAGGGCTCCTGTTGAAAAGTAATTTTATTAGTTTTATAAAAGTAAAATGAATAGATGACTATTTGAATTGGGCGTCTATATCTTGTTTGATCTAGAAAGCCCAATTCCCCACTACTGATGTGAAGCCTTGACTGAACCAGTCAGTAAAGCGTTTAGTGGTGCCTGGATCTGCGCAGCCTTGGGTAAAAATCTCCTGTAAAAATTTACCATACCCAAGAATCGGCGCAGCTCTCTGACGGTCTTTGGAGGAGGAAACTGTGAGATAGCGTCTACCTTACTGTCCAGCGGTTTTGTACCTCTCTCAGAGATGAGATATCCGAGGAATGTTACCTCAGGAACACCAAAGATACACTTAGCTGAATTGATAAGTACGCCATACTTATGCATGCGGTCAAAGAGTTGGCGTAAGTGATCCTCGTGCTCCTGTGACGACTTGCTGAAAACTAAAAAATCGTCTAGGTATGGGTAACAAAAATCCATTCCTCGGGTCAGCTCGTCTGCGAATCGCTGGAAGGTTTGCCCAGAGTTTCGCAAACCGAATGGCATAAAACTATACTCATACAGCCCGAACGGTGTACATACGGCTGTTTTCGCTATGTCCTCTTCCGCCACCGGCACCTGGTGATATGCTTTTACCAAATCTACAACTGAAAAAAAATTTACAGCCAGATAAATTATGTGAAAAGTCATGAATATGACGAATAGGGTATTTATCTGGGATTGTTCGCGCGTTGAGTAACCTATAATCGCCACAGGGACGCCACCCGTTGTCCTTCTTACTAACTAAATGCAGGGGTGAAGCCCAAGGACTGTCTGATGGACGTACTGTCCCGTTGGCAATCATAGCTTCGAATTCCTGCTTGGCTATCTTCAACTTGTCGGGGGCGAGGCGTCGTGGGGTGCAAGATACAGGTGGTCCAGGTGTAGTGCGTATGTGGTGTGTGGTGTTATGTTTTATAATGCCAGAAGTACCAGAGGGACGCGTTATTTCCGGATATTCGGAAAGAATTCTGTGATATAAACTATCCCCCCCAGTCGCAACTTTAACACTTAAAATAACCTGACTACTTTTATCTACGTTAGCCACAGCGCTGACATTAGTCAAGCTATCTATTAATTTTTGTTTGCTGACGTCAACAATGAGGCGGTAATAACATAAAAAATCAACGCCTATGATGGCCTTTGTGACGTCAGCAACAACAAAACGCCACGGGAAATTACGACGAAGACCTAAATTTAAATTTAATTCTAAATACCCGTATGTGTCGATAGCTGAACCATTAGCGGCACTTAGTTGATAAGCTGTCTTATTTCTATGATTTTTAAGCATTGAAACAGGGTAAACACATATATCACTGCCAGTGTCTATTAAAAAATTGTTCTTCATTTCGCGATCCGTGATGAAGAGGCGACCTGTGGGCGGGTTGCGGCAGTCTGCGGTCGCCATCACTGACTGCCCGTCGCGTTTCCCGCCTTGTAGTCGCACGGCTGGATGCAGCGGCGCGCTTCCGACCCGTGCCTGGAGTGGTACCAGCACAAGGGCCACTTCCGGTAGCTGGATTGTGACCGGCGAGAGGCTGAGCAGTGGTGCTGGCCACCAGCGCGTCGTCGCTCGGTCGATCGTGGCCGATGCTGCGTTTGCGCGGTCAACGCGCTCACCTGTCGTGTCAGCTCTGCAACTTGTCGCGTAAGATCGTCAATGGCTGACGATGATGATGATGATGGTCGCGCCACGGTCTCTGCAACGTGGTGCGCAGGCGCTGCGATGTCGTGCACGCGGTCAGCGAGATTCGCTAGAGCGTCCAGTGGCAGCATCGATTGCGACGCGACGATCGGTTGCATGGTTATGGGCAAGCGGCTGGTCCATATTGTCCGCACAAAATCTTCGGGAATGTCGGGTCCGGCAAGGTGTTGTAGGTGTCGGAGAAACTGCGATGGCTTTCGCGTTCCAAGCTGCTCGTGTGTCAGCAGCTGTTTCACTTTATTTTCCCGGGACGCCGACAATCGCTTGATGAGCTCGTCCTTCAGTCGCTGGTAATCGGGAGGACCGGTAAGGATGTCCTCTACCTCGGCGGCGTATTGGCGATCGAGCGTGGCCAAAATATGGTAAAATTTGGCCGCTTCGTCACTTACTTGCATAATTGCGAATTGTCCTTCCACCTGAGCAAACCATATCGCCGGTTTTTCTGGCCAAAACGGCGGGATTCTGATGTGGATTGGTGGTTGCGGTGTCGCCGACGCGTCGGATTTTACCGGGGTAGCCATCTTGTTTCGGGCACGTCGCTGCCGTGTATCCACGTGAATCTGGGATTTTCCGGTATCCGATCCGCTTGAATCTCGGCTTCTGCCGGGTTTATTTGCTTCTTGCATTTTATTTCTAAAGATGTTCTGCACGGGGTCACCAGTTTAGGAAGTATTTCGGGTTTCTTGATACGAAAAGTGAAACACTTACGGAATTTTATAGTTTTATTTACGTGTTGTTTACATTGACATAAAACACGACACAGAAGGAAAGTTTAGATGTAGAAACAGGCAGAATAGAAACAGAAAAGAGTTTACAGCACAGGAAGCACAAAACAATTAATATTCAGTGGTAATTTAAGAAGTTATGGCGAAAGCAAAATGAGCCGGGCGTCACAACAAGCTGCGTGCGCTTCGCGTGGTGATTAGTTGTGACTGAGGCGGCTCGGTCGGCGCGTCCGCCTCTGGAATGCGGCGGCGACTGCTAGCTATACAAGCGCGCCCCCGCGGCTTCATTATCTAATAATAAAATAAGGTGTTTGTTTGTGTGATATATTATTTATTATGAATGTATGAATTAATACTTGTGGAGTGTAAGTGTAGTGTGTAATGTTAATAAATATAAACACGATTACAATATTACCTAATGTTATGTAAATATAATAAATAATTATATAAATAAGTAGTAGGGTCACCTACAAGAGGTATGTATATGATCTCATTGTGCATACTTTGAGCATGCGTACTGACCACGGTAAACGGTTCATAGAATCTGAAATCTTTGAAAAATTCATAAGCTTTAGCAGGACTTATGAAGGACCTACTTACTTCCAGTCATCATCATCATCACCCTATTAACGTTCCCACTGCTGGGACACAGGGACTTCTCTCTTGACGAGAGAGATTAGGCCTTAATTCACCACGCTGGCCAAGTGCGGGTTGGTGAATGTCACATGTTCTTCAAACTCTTTTTTTTTTTTTTTTAATTCTCAGAACATGCCGGTTTCCTCACGATGTTTGCCTTCACCGTTAAAGCACTTCCAGTGTCAATTAAAAATTTCGAACCTATTTCAGGGATATCAATGTGTGGTAATTTTAAGAAAGTATCACAATAATTTAGATTTATTATTTCACCATATCCTCCGAGGCCGACTCCTGAAAATTTTCAGGAGTCTGTGAGTCCAAACCATCGCAAACTACATCGTTTCTATCTGAATAGTATGTGTTTTCAGGAACAACGGGATTATTCGCTTCCATGGAATTATAATCACCTGCAGGGTACTCTGCACAATCATACATCTCATTCACATTTAATTCATAACAATCATCATTCACAAACCTATTACCATCCATAAAATATAGGTCGTTAGTAGTCATATTTTGTCTAATCGGGGCGGTGTGCATCGAAACATCCGTATCTTGGAACCTAGGAGCTTGTACTTGTTGGGGTGCACTAAACCTATTTTGGTTTTGTTGAGGAATACCAAATTTGTAACCACCGTATTGGAAGGGTGCACGTTGCTGAAGGCCTATGTTGCGTTGTGGTAACTGCTGTGGTGGGCACCACGAAAGGATACCACACATTGATAAAGCGAAAGGAAGAAATCGCATTTGTGGAACGAAATTTGGCCTAAACCCACCCAGTGTTTGAGGAACGCCGAATCTTAAGTTGTTTTGAGGGGTCCCAAATCTAAAATTATTTTGTTGATTACTGAATCTAAACCCTTGACCCTGTCCTGCGACATTTGTCTGAGCTGGTACACTTTTTGGTAAGTTATGTGAAATTTGTGCGTTTGGCAAATGTGTTCCTGTTTGTTTTAATAATTTTGTTTTTGCATCGTACTGGAATTTGAAGTTTACTTCCTCCGTTACGATGCTTAAGGCATTTTCTAAGGACGAACAACCCTTTAACCTTACAATGCGTATCATGTCCTCTGGTAGATTAAATAAAAATGTATTTAAAGCTGTATTATTATAGACAATCATTTTTGCAGCTTTAATGCCCTCGTCGGTAAGTCTATTCACTTTTGCGAATAAAGAACTACGCACATTCTGGATTCTATGACAAAACTGTATATATGTTTCGCCTTGTTTCATTTTTAATTGTTCAAGTTCAATTGCTATACATTCCTCTGAACGAGGATCGCCGAAATGAATGAATACGAATTAACATTCGGATTGTCGCTAAGTAGAGTCGCAGCTCTACCTGTGAGTCTGCTCGACACAGCATGAAACAAGTACAAATCTTGTTCTTGATTTCCTTCAATAGCAGCACCGTTTATTACATAATCACATTTTGAGAGGAAAAGGTTTAAATGATTTTCCTCTCCGTCATATTTCGGGATAAGAGACAAAGTGTCCTTTGGTACAGGCTTAGAACAAGCCATTTTATCTACAATTAAATACTCTAAAAATTACTAAAGCTACTAAACCGTAACTTATATCTTTGATTATATGAAAACACAAAATAAAATACCACCAAAATAAAATTCTTATAAAATAAAATTAAAAAATCTTAAAATAACTCTGACTAACCGATTCTCTGTAAATCAGTAGGCCTATTTTGGGGCGAAATAAAATAAGTATTAAAAACTACACAAATTAATCGCGAGAATAATCGAATGCCGATTTCTAGTGCAAACAAAATCAGATAAACGCAATTAATAAGCCCCACGATTAGAGTTCGGGAAATGCTGGAAAAGGCACAGGAATAACACAGGTAGTGAAAAGGTTTACTCACAAACTGCTCGTCCACATGTCCTCCAGGAGCCGAACTAAGGTCACAATCACACGCGATCACCGGGAGTCGAATTTATTTGGTTCTTGGTTTCCACGACCGCGTAGAGACGGTTCCGAAATTTCGCGACTTCACTCGACCGATTTTGGGGTTTTGTTGGTCGCGAATTCACGGGAAATGCGTGGAAAATCCGATAGGCTGCGCCAGACTTGTATGGGAAAGCGTGGAAAGTATTTTTAAAAAGATTCAAATTAATTTAATTGATTTTTAATTTAATATTTGACTTAATACAATGACGACTTAATTACGACTGAGGTACTAACTGGGAGTTCTAGCATCACAGGATCTTCCTGTGAAACCGTCTAGACCTTAGCTTGCATTCTGATTCCCGAGAAACGATTGGCGATTGTCACCAAACGAGCGATGCATGATCTTAAGCAATGCTAAATACGGATCCAGATGCCATAACTAGGTAGTTATTCCCTGACATAAAACAAAATTTACTTTAGCACAATATGCTAAAACCACTGGTGGAATAACGCCTGTCTATACAACGTACACGGGTCCACTATCTACATAACTTAGACGTATCTACCACATGACACTGTAATAAAAATAATTCCAGTTTTAATTTTTTTTAAAGATATTAAAAAATGAAATCAAATAAAATGACACTTACTTAAACACTTATAATTTTGACTTTCTGTGGTGCCTGTTGCGACACATTCGGCACTGAATTTTGTATCTCTAAATTTTGAGGAGATACTGTATAAATTTGACGATGCACCCATTTCTTTAATCTTCCATAACATCTCGTACGTAGAAATATATTATCGAAAATATCAAAATTATTGTTAATACAGTAAAAAATAACTTCAAACGATTTAATTGTTCTTCAATTGATGATACATTTGCACCAGATTGTGCAATAATAACTTGTTATTTAACTTCTTTACTTTGATTTTTCCCCATAGTTATGATCATAACAAGGTCTAAGAACCAAATGTGAATAATATCAATTTACTATCTACAATTAAATATTTTTGCAAACACAGAATATTTCGAAATAATCATTGCCTTCATGTCAATGCTCTTATGACCTAATAATGTACTTACACTGCAAATGAGTATGTCTCTGCTATCTGAAAATGTACCTAAAAATATTAGGTCCTTACATATGAAATTGGCGTTTTGTATGGGAGGAACAAAAAGTCGAATATTTTTTAATATAATATATTTAATTAATCAAAGTATGAACCATTATTTTCTATGCACTTTTGCCATCTTATAGGTAGTTCATTGATCCCTTTACTAAAAAAACCAGTCGGACGGGAATCAATAAAATCTTTGAAGGCGATTTGGACTGCCCCATCGGAGTTGAATTTTTTCCCTTGCAAGAAGTTATCCAAATTTCGAAAAAAATGGTAATCTGTTGGAGCAAGGTCCGGGGAGTACGGAGGATGTCTTAGACTTTCCAATTGAAGCTCTTCTAATTTAGTAGCCGTCTGTTGCGCAGTGTGTGATCTAGCGTTGTCGTGAAGCAGCAGTGGCGTGGAGCGATTGACCAGCCTAGGTTGTTTAGCCGCTAGCTTTTCCATCATGGTTTGCAATTGCTGACAATAGACATCAGCCGTAATAGTCTGGCCAGATTTGAGAAAACTGTAATGAACAATACCGGCACTAGTCCACCAAACGCTTACAAGTAACTTTTTTGGGGTTAATTTTCGCTTGGGGCAGGATTTGGCTGGCTGGCCAGGATCTAACCATTGCGCTGAGCGCTTCCGATTATCGTAAAGAACCCATTTTTCATCACAGGTAATGATTCGGTTTAAAATACCTTCATTATTGTGCCGGTTTAGTAATGTAACGCAGCAGTCGACGCGCGTTTGCCGGTTTGCTTCAGTCAATTCGTGAGGTACCCACCTTTCAAGCTTTTTAATCTTCCCAATTTGCTTCAAGTGAATTAAAACAGTTTTATCACTAACACCGCAGCCTGCAGCTAACTCGGACGTGGTTTGCGATGGATCCGCTTCCACAATAGCCTTCAACTCTTCATTATCAACTTGAGTCTCAGGCCGTCCACGGGGCTTGTTCTGCAAGTCGAAATTTCCAGAACGAAAACGTTGGAACCAAAAACGAACTGTGTTTTCTTTTGCAACACGACCGCCATACACATCATTCACCCTTCGAGTTGTTTCCGCAGCACTAGTGCCACGGCGGAACTCGTACTCGTAAATAATGCGATATTTTAAGTTTTCCATTTTGTAAAATGAGTGACGCAAACAGAAAAAAACAGAAGAAAAAAAACAAATGAATGACGATCATCGAAGCACAAATACATGAGTCTATAGCTGTACAAATTTGAATTTGGAATTCCTTACCAAAGAGGAGAAATTTGTGATTAAAGTGGCCAGTACGAAAAACGCTAATTTCATATGTAAGGACCTAATATTAAACTATAGTAGGTATTTACTTACATACATAGAATTATTATCAAATAACTTTCTTTGATTTAAAGTAACACTACGGCCGCTACGAGTAGTTCGAGACGTTACCTTATCGCCTGACTTGTCAGTACTCGTGCACTTAGCTGCGTCACTCTCGCGTTCTGTATTCTGTGACAGGTCACGAGTTCGATTCTCGCTACCAGATGTTCCAATAATGGCTTTAGGTAATGCCTGATTATCAGAATCATTTTCTGCTAAGATATACGCTGGTTTTACACGATCAATAGAAACGTTAGAAATTCTGTTATTAATTTGCACTTTAAATATTTTATCTGTCCTATCTAAAACTTTATAAGGACCATCATAAGGTGGTTGCAAAGATTTTCCCTTCAGAATCTATTTGAACATCCTTTGCTTTTTTATCATAAATTTCACCTGGCAATCTAATAGAAGTTCCGTAAGTCATCTCAGCTGCACTAACGCCTGTATCTACACGAGTCGCTGCTCGTAAACCTAACATCACGGTTGCTAATTCATCTACCCATGAGTTATTATTGAGGCGCGCCATAAGGGCTGATTTCAACGAGCGATGCCAACGCTATACGGCACCGATACTTTGTGGATGGTATGGAGTAGTTCTGATTCTATTTATACCCAATAGTGTCATTAATTCTCTGAACAAATTACTTTCAAATTATCGACCTTGATCACTGGTAAGTTTTTCAGGACAACCAAAACGTGAAATCCATCCTTCATAAAAAAACTTTCGCAACTGTATCTGCTGTAATATATTTAGTTGGAATAGCTTCTGTCCATTTAGTACATCTGTCAATCATAGTTACACAATATCTATAACCTTCTGAACTCGTTGGTAAAGGACCTACTATATCGATATGTACAGTCAGCATCACATTTAAGTACCCCCCCTGTCTCTATGTAAGTGGGTTCGAATCCTGCCGCCAATCGTTGAGATTGGAAGATCGAAAATACATGTTATTTGAAATTTTCCATTCTATTTTTTTTTTTTTTTTTGTTGTTTCCAACAAAAAATGTATGTTATGTATCGTTAAAATGTTTATTTTTATATAAATGCTAATTTTATTTCATTTTCATTTGTATCCTCACTCAAAATTTCGAATAGGTCTATGAGTAACTGCTTGGCTCTGTGGCAGTGACAAGCAAATTAATATATGAATTATAGTTATAGTTATAATATGAAGTGACGGAGTTCAAATCTCGTGAGCGGTGTTTTTTTTTTATCAAATGTTATCTATTCCCGTTGCAAGATTTTTGATTAAGTAATATATTGTTCCTAATGGCAAGTTATTGAAAAAAAACACATATTTAAAAAAAAAAAATTATTTTATAAACGCCTACAACAAAAGTCAATAATATAAGTATAAGTGAGATTAATTAACGAAATAATAGTTTTAATAACAAATAATATTTGTAAACAGTGACAGGTTTTAAAGGTTAGATAGTGACAATTTATTCAGATATACTTAATTTGTTTACATCGAAAGAACAGACATGTTAACTAGTAACAATTTCGATCTCTCGGTAACATTTTCTAGGGGAATGTGGGGCCAAATGTTCATAATATTTTTATACAAATACAAAATATCATGTTCACGTTTCTTTTTTGTGTAAAAACAAAACTCTAATAACGTATCGGATGACCTTCGTTTAAAATAATTTGTTGCAATATACTTTTCATATGAGTGACCATATTCCAGCTTGCCTCACTACCACGCATTATTTCCCAGGTCCTCAGAATTTCGTCTTGTAAGTTAGACTTGGACCTTACATCACTAGTGTCCCAATTGAGAACTATTTGACCCCACATATTTTCTATTAGATTTAAATCCGGACTTTTAGATGGCCATGCAATGACAGTTATGTCAGGTTGTGATGATAACCACTCCTTTACAATTCTTGAGCGATGCACGCCACAGTTATCGTGGACAAAGTAAATTTGTCCATCTGGATAGGCGACACGGATAGACGGCAACATTATGTCTTGGAATACTTCTAAATGTTGCTCTCTATTCATGCGACCACCAACTTCTACCAATTCGCCTGGTCCCATTGACGACATCCATCCCCAATAACCTAAAAAAACATTAAATTTACTACAGAAGCGTAATTGTGTAGTTAGATATAAAAGTCAAACTATTATGAAAAAGTTAAAATGCTACTAATAAAATAGCTTACCTAAAGTTATTCTACTACTTGCCTTTACAGGCTGAATGTTTTGTGGCAAGTATCGGTCATTTGGTTTTCTCCAGAGTATTTTTCGACCGTCTGTGTCAGATCTGAATGTCTTTTCGTCACTGAAATAACTATATTGTTCTCCCAATCAAAGTTAAGATATTCGTTTGCAAAACTAATTCTTGCCCTCCGGTGATCTTCTGAGAGTTCAATTTTTCTTGCTGGCCGATAATTGTGTATATTACCAACATGCAAGTGACGCCTCACAGTTGACAGAGATAATGCCATATTGCTGAGTATGCGAGTTGATGCAAACGGTGCCATTGCATGATGATTCACAATATCTTGGTGGCGTTGTGAGGTATATAAGCCGTTGAGATGCAGCCGGGTTTATTAGCTTTCACATCACCAGTAGACAGATATCTGTCCACCCATAGCCTTACTGTTCTCACCTAGAAAAACATTATACAAACTTAATAAATGTTTCGTCACTGAACTGTTCACACAAAAAAATATCTAAATAAAAAATTACACTTACTGTAATGCCAAGTTGTCGTGCAATTTCTTTGTTACTTAGTCTTTGTTCATAAAGAACAGCAATTTTTGTTCTTATAATGTTACTCATATGATGCATCGTTGAAAACACTCAAAACTCTCAGAGATACGCACAAAGCAAACCACACAATATAAGACGAGTGACAATTATACTTTGTCCGCTACAAACGATATCAAATCAAACCCTACCCTCATCTATAACATAAATAAAATAATGGTAAAACTTTGCTTTAAAACTAGGGACGAATTAGACCTATAGACAAAATTCGACGCACCGCCTATCAGCTAAATAGCTTAGTTGGTTTACTGTGGAGAATTCGAGAATCTGGATAAGGGCGCGAGGTTCGATCCTGAGCGGCGTGATTAATTTTTGCATGCGAAAATTGGTTACCAGTTACAATGGAATAGAAGTTATAGAAAATATTTTGTAGACAAAGGGGATACTTAAATCTGACGCGCACTGTACGTGCTGAAAACGATCTGTCGTCTGAAACTGGCCTAAATCCGAAACTGTATGTTTCAAAACTTTTGATCTCTGGCACACACGATTTTGACCATAAATTTATTTCTTTATTCATTCCTTTCCAGAAATATCTATCAGTAATTAATTTTCTAGTAGTTCTAACACCAGGATGACTTAAATTATGAATTGCGTCAAAAGCTACATGCCTAAACTTCTCTGTAAGGTAGGGTCTTATACGTTCCGATGACGTTTCACAAACAACGGATGTCTCGCTACCCGGTAACATTATATGTTTAAATTGAAACTTGTTATTGTTACTTGATTCCACGAACAATTGTGCAAGCTGTTCGTCTGTTTCCTGTGCTACGGCAAGTTCTGCGAAATCTATAATAGTTGGGCAATATATTGTTTCAATTCTAGAAAGACAGTCAGCCACTGTATTATCTTTACCATTTATAAAATGAATTTCAGTGGTAAATTCGCTTATGAACATTCTTTTTCTTGTTCTACGAGACGTTTCTTTATCTATACTGTTACCTTTTTTACTAAACAAATATGTCAAAGGCTTGTGATCTGTCAAAACTACTAACTGTCGCCCTTCAATTAAATGACGAAAGTGAATTATCGCTAAATAAATTGCTAATAGTTGTTTAATTTTAGTTTCATTGTTTAATTTTATAGTTTTTTTTGTTGTTATTATTCCTAATTTATTTTTTTGTGACATTTAATTATTTTAATTTTGACAAATGTAACTTATAATATTGCACGCTCATGAGGGCAGAATACATTGAAACTCTGAACATGTAACAACAATGTAACCACATGTATTTCATGCAATAAATATATATTCTATTATATTCTAGTTCTCTATCGTATCGCCCCTTCAAAAATAAAGGGGCAAAACATAACTCAAAAAACCAAAAGTTTGGGAAAACGTGTTTAAAGTTTTGCACGTTCGGCGCGCGCTATAGTTCGGTAAATTTTCAACTTTTTCTGTATTATATAATTAATATTGATGTCAGAGCAAAGTTAAATGATTAACCTTTAATATTACCCATAAAAATTATAGCTATCGCTGACAGGCTTTAAATGTTGTAGCTTCAAAAAAAAACATCATATACATATGACTTATGTCGTTTTATGATTAAATTTGAAGATAGCCAACCGATTTCTATACGAATTATAAACAATTAAGCCTCTTTTTTTTAATATAGACAAATGATATTTGTATATATTAAGATTTATGTCTCTTTGTTAATAAAAAAAAAATCTTATGCTTTTTATTATATGAATACTACGTTATTTAATTAAATAATTAGGTTTTTTAATTAAACAGTTAGGTTATTTTAGTTGTTGGATTAAAGAAAGATTTTACCGGAAAATTAAGAAAATTATTGTTATTATCATTTATTATGAAAAAAAAACATAAAAATCAACTATGTAGGAACTTGTTTATTCTTATAGTTATCTAGGTACTCTACGACATCTACTCGTCTTTCGTATTATCTACAACAGTAAACTAGGAACTATAACAATCACTCTGTGAGATAAAAAAGTGAACTTATTATTAAATGATAGGTAATTAAAGTAATTAGTATTATCAATCAGTATCAAATACCTATGTATGAACTAAACAATACCTTATTCATCTAAAGCTTATAACAATCAGCCTTGGTACTCATGAGGTAATTTAATAATCACAAAAACTTTCAAAAAACTTGAATTCTACATTAAGGTGTTGTAAAAATTGGCATAGTATGAAGGGATCAGTCCTATAGTAATAAACTCTTTTAAGTCCTTTTTATTTGCACTAAGTTCCTGTATACGCTTGTATGCCGTTTTCAGCGTGATTTAACTGAGGGACATAATTTATTTTTCTCTTATTTCTAACGTCTACCTCTTTATAAAATTCTTCTTCATAATGATGTTTTGTTGCCGAAAAGAAACGGATTATCTTTTGATATTTTGAGTTGTTTTATCTCGTTCTAGTTCACGTTTTGTCCATCTGTGCTGGTGTTAAAAGTATAGATAGCCCCATTCTTCGGTAAAACTTTAGAATCCAGCTGCACGATTTGGGGGGGGGAGGTGGAGGGGGGGAGGGGGGAGGAGGGGGAGGTACCCCCTGTACCACTCCCCCCCCCCGCGGAAATATGTAGTTTAGGAGATATAGCAATTTGAAATTCAATAAAATCTAACCTCAAAAATAGGTTTCTAAATAATTTCCTAGCTTCTCAGTTACAAATATTAAATAAAAAACAATACTTAAGTAACCCTTATTGATTTACGGTGCACTCTACACTCTTTTGTTGATAAAATCAACCCATGCTCTTCAGCAAAAGCGATTCGAGTTGGCGAGTGCCAAGTTGTCGTATCAGACGAGCCAAATTAAACATCGCCACAATTTCCGAAGTAAGTATATATCCACACCATCATATCCAGGCTCTTATAAAAAAAAATAGTATTAATAAACTGCTCCGGCGCTGCGGGAAGTGCAGCCCCTTCGCCCTTGCGTAACAAAGCGCAGTCACTTATGCTCACCTACGCAGCTTCGGCTTATTGGTCGCCTTCGGCGACCAGCCTCAGCCGTTCCGGCTCGAACGGGTGCCTGCGCTTTGTTACGGTGGACGGGGGCTGCTCTCCCTCCGCGCCTCCGGCTTTTTAAATACACTCTAGTTGTGTGACAGACAAGACCACGTGGAATTAGGGGTGCACTGATTCGGATTTGCAACTTAAAGTGACCTAAATCAACCCAAAGTAGGGTGCACTGATCCGGATTTGTAAATTGAAGTGAGCTTATAAAGGTACAATCTAACCTAATTGTAATTCTTACCTTCTTGACTTCCCCATGGAACTGGTTCACCTTCCCCGCGACTCGTCGACGCTACTTATATAATTACATTGTAATTTTAAGGTAAAAACATTACATATTATAAAATTTTATACAAAAATAACGTTCCATTTCACGTAAACAAAAAAGTTTAAAAAAAAAAAGTACGCATCTCCGCGGTGAGGGAGTGGTATTTTTGGAAAGGGGAAACCAATGCCATCTGAAATCGAGCATTAGCACCCCCAAAATCCTGCGGCTGGATTCTAAAGCCAAGCCCATTCTTCTTGTAAAGTTTTGGCGTCTATAAATGAGTCGAATGTTAGTTCGTGGACCATAATAGCTGATCTGCTTATTTTTTATTCTTATTTAATTCTTTATTAATGTTATGTATTGATCAAGACTGTTAATAGGCCCAGATTTCAAATTTTGTGGACACTATCGGCTTCGTTTTGAGTATTACCTTTGATTAGAAATATATTTGTGGTGCTGTTCATATTCGAACAATGTACAGCATACATGTATTAAGTAGCCATGTATTTATTCTTATTCTGTCAGCAACAGTTATCCGAATAGAATATCACATTTTTTTCTCTAACATTGTCTTTTTCATGTATTCTTCAAATAATCCCAAACTATCTATGGCTCCTCGCTATCCTATGGTTTTGCATGGAATGACAAAGGAGAGATTGCGAGGGGAAGATTGACAGCGGAAGCTCCTTGATTTGTCACATTTACGTTAGCTTGTCCCTGAAATATAAACAGCTAATAAGGCTCAAGAGCATGCAGTCAACTTTAATTAAAATATAAGTGCGCTAGACTCACCTTTGATACAAAAAAAAATTGAAATCGCTCCATCCGTTCGGGAGCTATGGTGTTCCAGACAGACAGACAGACAGACAGACACACACGTCAAACTTATAACACCCCTCTTTTTTGGTCGGGGGTTAATAAATGGAGAAATGTTAACCACTGATTAATATTGCTGAAACAAAGCACAAAACAAGTAGGAACTGTAAATTAATGTTAAAATAACTCACATTAGATGAGCGGCTCAATTCAATAATTTCGTTTGAAGAAGATTTAATGTGATGTTGATAATTTTCTTCAAATTCCTAAAACAAAACAAATAAGAATAAAATAGATACTCGTTACTTACTTATATTACAATGATTCAGTATAATGTGAATCATAATTATACTCACATCCATCGGTCTTGTGTTTGTTACACTATAGGCATTAAGCTCTAAGTGTAACAAACATCACTTTTATTTTGCTCGAGTTGTTCTTTCTCAGATGACATTATTAAACTTGGTGAAACAGATTGGTATCACACGTCTTGGTGTCAATAAGATTCTCTACATCCTTTTGTGCTTGTTCAGTATCCTCCTGATAAATAACCTGATAAATTAAAGTTAAATAAGCGTACAATACGCAAGCGCGCGCCTTCGCGAACTAATAGGTATATCAGTAAAAAAGTAGTACCTAAACTTTGTCAACAAAAATGAACGCAGAAGTTACAAAAACCTAGTACAAATCGCTTACCATCACGTCAGGAGACACTTGCTGACGACCCAAGTTTTAACGTTCACAATCTTCTTTATATTGGTACAGTATTCTCGTGAACAAGACCCAACATTTTTCGACTTCTCCAAGAGGCCATCTTTGAAACTCACCACCTAAGTTCACAATCTTCTTTATTTATGTCGTAGATTTTTGAGAAATTGGTACAGTATTCTCGTGAACAAGACCCAAAATTTTTCGACTTCTCCAAGAGGCCATCTTTGAAACTCACCACCTAATTAATGCGGAAGGGTAATAACATTAAATGTTTCTATAAAATTAAGCAATATTTTGATAGTACACAGCAATAACATCAAATGAGATTTGGTTTGCAACGTGTGTCCAATACTAAACTAGCGCATAATTAAATGCTACAATCAATTTGATCCTTTTTAAAAACTAAAACGAAACATTTCAGTTAACTTCTCGTAAAACATATTTTATTTAAAACTAAACTGAATTGACTCTAAATCTTTCAAGAACAAACTCGACATTTTTAAAACTGAAGTGAAGTAAGTCCAAAATGTTCACTTTACTTAATAATTAAATTATGTTTACAGCCATACCTTTAATGATAAAACGAAGTATTTTGTTTTGTTCCGCAAAACATCCAGCGTAACAGTCTTCACAGCCGATGCATCACTGAATGATTCACTTTACCAGAATCGACCTTATCGCCGCGTTTTGTAGTAAAGAGACGACTGATAGTCTATTTCGGTCATTTAGCTCCAATTGGAGCGCCGGTTGGACTGTACCGATTCTCCTCGCGAAAAGGATGCGTTTTATTAGATTAGAAAAAGTCCAAAACCCAAAATTTTTAGTTATTTCTCTTTATTTTTAAAGGGGCGGTATGTACTATATTTTCTCTGAGCTTCAGACAATCGTTTCGAGAAAAATCCTAACGGTTTCCATGCCTTACCTTCTTTCTGCTGTAACGATGCACCAACACTGGTATTACTAGCATCTGTCATGAGGGTCAATGGGCTATCTATAGACGGGTGAGCTAATAAAACTGCTTTTTGCAAGCTTTCTTTTACACTTTAAACAGTTTTGATTTGTTACTTTTCATAAAATATTATCTGCAGTAAATCAACTTATAAATTGTTAATTATTACTATACTTATAAATTGTTAATTATCTGGCAAGAGCGGTTTCCTCCAATACAAGCAAATTTTTGCTTAAAGGGGGACTCCAACATTTATTTATTTATTTATTTATTTAATTTAATAACTAGTACAGATTATAATCCAATTAAACTAGCTAATTATAAGTTATAACAAAACACAATAATAATACATCCAATCAATACATTGTCTAGTTACATAAAAATTATAATATAAAAATAAAATTAATAATTAAAATCGAAAATGTTAAGAAAAAAATAATAATACTAATGTCAAATCTTAAATAATAATGTATCAGATGTCAAGTTCACAAAAATGAAGTATGTCACTCACTAAGTCCATCCATTCGTCCGCAAACACATCACATTCAGGGTGGGCTTCCAGGAGGGTATTGAGTGATGCAAGGGATCGGGGAATCGGTGACTTAGCGTGAGCTACAGTTCGAGTGAATGGAACCGCGAACAGTCTATGGTTCCTAGCACGAAGGTAATTGTTAGGAACATTAAGTCGTAGAATACCATCACTTAAATCTGGTGCGTCAATCTTCCCATGGAGAACCTTGAGCATGGTTAAGAGTTGGTCTTTCTTTCTCCTAACTTCCAAACTGTTGTAATCGAGGCAGCCCAAAAGGAACTTTGTCGGGTACAGGTAAGGGTAATAACCATAACGGCGCTTATACAAATACCTTAAAAAGGCCTTCTGTACCTTTTCAAGAAGGAGAGTGTAGGAGGTTTCATGCGGGTGCCACACACATGAACTGGATTCAATTTTGCTCCTGACTAGGGCACTGTATATCAACTTAATAACACTATCCCTCTTAAAGTCACGACAGTTACGAATTACAAAGCCCAACCTTTGAAAGGATTCTTTAGCCAAACAGGTGATATGATCATTAAATGTCAACTTTTGATCAAAGGTCACGCCTAAATCCTTCATAGATGTGCATCTGTTAATGAGATCGGTATTCAGATTATAGAGGTATCTGATCGGAGTCCTTCTGCGACTGAAAGACATGGTATAGCATTTGGATGGGTTGAATTCCATTTTATTGGCTACACTCCAGTCGTAGACAGCGTCCACATCACGCTGCAGGTTGAGACAGTCCTCAGCAGACCTAATTTCTGAGATCAATTTCAGATCGTCGGCGTATAACAAACATTTAGCGTGTCGTACAACCGACGGCATGTCGTTGACCATCAAAATAAATAGAAGAGGTCCTAGAATGGAACCTTGTCCAACACCTGAGCGAGTGTGGTACGGACCAGACTCGTAAACTCCTAGTTTCACGTACTGCTGACGGTTTTGAAGATAGTCGGCAACGAGTCGAAGCAGGCCCGGAGCAAAACCTATAGCATGCAGTTTCGTCAGTAAAACATCGTTGTTAACTCTGTCAAATGCCTTGCGAAAATCAAAGTACATAACATCTACTTGCATTCCTCTTTCCATACATGAAGATATGTAGTCCACAGCAATTAGCAGATTAGAATTTACTGATCTCTTTCTCCGAAATCCGTGTTGCTCATTGCAAAGTGACTGCTCTATTTGCCTATAAATCTCTTTGTGCAACAACCTCTCAAACACTTTAGCCGAACTTGAGAGTATAGCAATGGGCCTATATTCCTCCACAAATGTCTTTTTGCTGCTCTTGGGAATGGGTGTGACCCTTGTGAGCTTCCACTGGGGCGGGTAAACACCAGTAGCCAAAGCAACATTGAAGATGTGGCAAAGAGGCTGTACTAAGAACCTTGCCCCCATCTTCAAAAACCAGGTTGGGATGTTGTCCGGCCCAACGGAATTACCTTTCTTTAGACATTTGATTCCACAGGCTACATCGCTTATGGTAAATTTAGAGATGTTGACACTAGATGGCGCTGTACCCATTTCGACAATTGAATCGACATCCAATCTTGTATGTATGTTTAATTTATAAGGTACTGAAATAAACATTTTATTTATTTATTATTTATTTTATTTATAGCTTAGCTTTGTAAGTTTGAATTGATCATCACCATCTCCGTCCAGTTAATTACCGTTTTATCCTTACGTTTGGAATTATGCAAATATTTATTTAGCTCAGCTTGCTGGTCCGCTGCATGAGGAATGTGGGATCTATAAAAGTTTAACATACCCAAGTATCTTCGTAATTCTTCCACGGTGGTAGGCCTCGGAAAATCCATGATGGCTTTTACCTTGTGGTCTAAGGGTCTGATTCCACTTGTCGATACCTCGAATCCTAGAAAATCAAGTTTTTCTTTACCAAAAACACATTTAGAAATATTTATCGTTAGACCATATTCATCAAATCGTTTGAAAACTTCCTCTATATGTTTTCTATGACATTCTATATCATCACTTGCTATAATTACATCATCTATATATGCAAAAATGAAGTCCAATCCTTGTAAAACGTTATTGTCCATAAACCGCTGGAAAGTTTGCGGGTTGCGGGCTATTGCGTAATCCAAAAGGTAGTTTACAGAATTCCCATAAACCGAAAGGTGTAATTACGGCTGCCTTCTCTATGTCACTCCTGCTACTGGAATGCAATTAAAAGCTCTATTTACATCTAATCTACTATAAATTTTTTTAACTGCCAATACATAGGTAAAATTCTGTAGCCTTGGAACGGGATACCTATCAGGTTTTGTAATCGCGTTCAACATCCTATAATCACCACACGGTCTTATGTCCCCATCTTTTTTCGGTACTATATGCAACGGGCTGGCCCAGGCGCTCTTACTAGGTCTGCAGATTCCTAACTCCTGCATAATCTGAAATTCTTTCTTTGCTTTTACATACCTGTCAGGAGGTAGGGGTCTGGCCTTCGCGTGTACTGGAGCTCCCATTGTCTCTATATGATGGAAAACACTGTGCTTTGTACCTTCCTTGTAACAAAAAGGTTTCGTTATTTCATTATATTTCTGTAACAGATCATTATATGGGTGAGAATCCACTATAGTTTTCACCGTTGGTTCTTTAGAACTTGTTATAGAATCTAAAACATTCAAGTTCGTTATTTTATCAATTAATTTACGACCTGCTAAGTCTATTAACAATTGATATTTTACTAAAAAATCTGCACCAATTATAGGTTGCCTAACATCTGCAATAATGAACATCCATCTAAAGTTACGTCTTAATTTTAAATCTAAGTCTATATTATGGAGTCCGTATGTTTTAATTTCTGTCCCGTTGGCCGCATATAGTTTATGTTCACTTTCACTAATATTTAAGTTTTTCTTTATAAAAGTTCGTGGGAATACCGATACGTTAGCACCACTATCTACTAAAAATCTTAACCCGGATCTATTGTCCATTACACTTAGGCGGTATTTCACTATAGGCTTGGTACAGCAGTCCGCCGTCGACTGCACCGAGTCTAGTTTTCCGGTTCCTTATTCTTCAGCTCCTGTTTACCATTCCGCTTATTCCAAGTGCAGGGTTCGAAACACTTATGTGCCTTATGCTTATAGCGTAAATGATAGGAACAGAGCCAGTTCGGATCACCTCGAGACGAGCAGTTAATGTCTTGATCTCTGCAATTAGTCCGCTGTAGTCCCCGGGCTTCTTGTCGTCGACGCGTGCAACCGCATTTATAGGTCTACTTGTCTCTATAACCTTATCCGCTATCGATGCCAGCGTGGATAATTCCTTAGCGTCCGTTACGGCAAGGACACTCCTTATATTTGTAGGTAAATGATTTAGCCACAGTATTGTAAGCGTTTGATCAGATATCTTATCTCTTGCCAAGTCCTTCATACGGTTGTGAGGGCTTTTTATCTCCCAAATCCATTTCGCCAATCAGTTTCTGTATCTGACGGCTTTCTGATTCTTCATAAACGTCCACAAGTCGTTTTTTAAGTGTTTCAAATTTTCCTGTGGCAGGCGGGTTAATTAATATATCGGTCACGTGTGTAACGGCATCCTTTCCCAGCCTTGCAATAACCACGTTGTATTTGGATTCATCGGACGCATTTTGAGGGTTCAAAATAGCTTCGGCTTGTATAAACCAAAGCCTTGTCTTAACACGGCTGAGGTTTGAAGAGTGACTGGCGAGGGTCCGGCTAACTATGAAAAAGCTGAATTAACGAAACGCGTTTGCGCCGCGTACTTTTATGCTAATCTGTGTCACTACAATCCTAAAATTGGATTTGTATAAATTGAACACAATTATTATTATTTTTTAACACACTTTATGTAATACGCTTTATTGAAGTAATATAAACAATCCGAATAATAACAGATATATGTTTGTTTCTCTTATCATTTTAGCAGATGCGTTCATGTACCCTTTTTTTCTATTCGATGTACATATATCACAATATCGTTCGTATGTAGTAAACTCCAATCGTGCGTCGTAGCTGACACACACACACACTTTTTTTTTAACATTATTGAAAAACCGTACACGTCAAACCCACCGCTAAAATGGTTTTTGCCATACGAGCTTTTCTTTTCGAAATTATTTTATCTTTCGATTTTGATAGGTAGGAATTACGCCATTTAGCTACCTCGCCTCCCTAACTATTAGATGGAATACATAGTTTTAGGAAATTTATTTTTTGTTATTGTTAATGTTTTGTTGACTGGGATTAATTTGTCAATAAAATAATTATTAAATTAATTTTCAATTAAATTTTTACTAAGTGAGTAACCTTACTTTGCAGGTGAAACTATTTTTTAATTTTAAGCAGAAAAAGATAAGACACATCCGTAACCTTCGCGCGCACAGGATTCGAACCTGCATCTCCGGGATACCGATGTGTCTTAATCATTTTCTGCATAAAATTTAAAAATGAATTTTAAGTGTCAATTGGATCCCATCAAAAACAATACTTGTCAAAAAAAAACAAGTCGCGCAACTCAGTTGTTCTGCGGTAAAAAGTTGTAAGATCCAAGTAAATCCAAGTTCTCAAATTTCGTCTCAAAATTCTTTAATGCTTTATTTAAATATATTAAGACTTGGCCATCGCACTAAATAATTGATAAATAAGAGCGTTCCAATTTCATTGAACTTATTTTTATTAATTATTTATTTATTTATTTATTTATTTATTTATTTATTTATTTATTTATTTATTTATTTATTTATTGGAAAACCAAAAACTTACAAATACATAGTAAACAAATCAATATAACACTAGAAAGCTTAATTAAGGTTTTCACGGATACAAAACACAATATAAAAACAACAACACTGTGAACAAAAACAAACAAAACCGCATCAAAGTAACAACACACAAAGATATACAACTAACATTATCTTATAAGAAAAACTCTCTGCTCATCCGCCGCCTGACCGTAGTCGCACTTGAACAGAATAGATCCGAATAGGCCTTTGTTTTATTTAATAATGCCTTCGATTCGGTGTTAAGGTGGTCGTTAACGAATATACGGCGGGTAGTGTCGCGAAACCCAATGTCCGAGGCAGATAGAACTTTGCGTGCCCGTGCTGCGGCGATGAACTCCTCCTTCGTGTAGCGGTTAGTGAAACTCACAATCATGGATTTATCATTGGAGCCATGTACGGGGACCCGGTACAGGTAGCTAACTTGATCCTTATTAAAGTTAAAATTTATTTCAGTGCTTATTTTCTCAACTAACTTAAACAGGTTCTCGTCCTTTCGCACCGGGATACCTTTAATCTCGACATTACCGAGTCGAGATCTCTGATCTGCAGCTGACAAATTTGCTTTTAATGCGGTGACATCCTTCTCCAAGGCATCTATAACGGCTTGCATATTATCAATCTGTAAGACCTTTGACTCCACATCAGTTAACTTAGTGGAGAGAGTGTCCATACGGGAGCTCATAAATTCGCAACTCATCTTGAGGTCCGATAACTCACTCTTAATTGATTTTACATCATCGAAGAGTGTAGGAAGGCCAGTAAGCTGACTCTTTATATCTCGGAGCTCCTTAAATATGCCATCCAACAAAGAAGGCTCCGGCGAGGCTGCCGGCGCAGGTGAGGCACAAGGTCTAGGCGAGAGTACCTTACAGGAAGAACATATCCAGGCATTTCTTCTTTCATTTCCCAATTTCCTCCATCCGGGTTCGGTAATTTGGGCGCAACCAAAGTCCAGATAAATCTTGCAAGCACTACACTGCACCCCATCATTAAAATTATCACCACACGCTCCACACTGCATTTTATGTAAATACTGAGATTATGGAAGCAATAATAATTGTACGTCGCACGATCGATACGATACGTGTTGGCTCTACTAGCGCTCACAGGTGACTGAATTACGAATTACTGATTAAGGACGAACGTTGGTTCGTGAACCAAACACTTTGCTGCTGACGTCACAAGGCGCGCTCCTCAAAATGGCCGCTCAGTTTATATTTATTTTTTTCGTCAAAATTATAACACAGGGCGTTATACGAGGCCGATAAGTCCAGCGCGGCGCGGGCGGCGCAGCTCGCGGCGGCCGCGCTCAGCCGCGCAGGCAATGCACACATACATATAATGTAATAGAAACATTGTTATGTTGATTCTACTGAACGGATTCGATCATTAAAACTATTTAAACAGAGTTTTTAATGATTATGACAGACGGCGTCATTTTTGGATAATTTAAGCACAGCCGGTTTTACAATAAAATAAAAACATAGGCAGCATAGCAAAGTATAACCATTAGCTCAGCTCGGGATTCGATGACGGATTTTAATTTCTGATTCCTTAGAATGAAAACAGGGCAATGAATTATTCATTCAGATCTGACAATATAGACGTGCGATATTGACGACCTGCTCGTTCTGTCGCTGCGCGAGCGCCGCACTGTTTAGATAATCATGAGACTTACTTCGTTGGTGGTGCAGTCCAGCGTGAGGCGCAGCGCGGCCAGCAGCTCGGCGTCCTCCTCCTCCTCGGCGGGCGGGGCGGGGGGCGGCGCGGCCGGCGGCGCGGCGGGCGCGGCGGCCGGCGTGGCGTAGATGGAGTGCGGCTTGCGCGTCGCGCCCGGCTTGGGGCTGAGCCGCTCCTCGCTCTCCTTGCTCTCCCACAGCTTCTTGAGGCTCGTGATGCTGCCCGTGCTGCGCCGCTTGCCTTCCTCCTCGCCCCCCGCGCCGCACTCCTCCGGCTCCCCCGCCCCCGCGCCGCACTCCTCCGGCGATCGCGCGGCGCTCTCCACCTTGCGCAGGCGCGCCTTCAGCTCCAGGATGGAGCGCGGCGGCTCCTCCTCGCGCGTCTTCCTCACCACCTCCACCTTCTTGAGCGCCGCCTTCAGGTCGGCGGGGCGGGCGGGCGCGGGCGCGGGCGCGCTCCTGCGCAGGTTGGACTTGGGGTCGGGCGGCGAGGTGGCGGCCGGCGGCGGCGCCAGGTTGAGCCCCTCGCCGAGCTCGGAGACGAGCCGCGCCACGGGGTCCTGGTGGCGCGGCGGCTCCGGCGGCGGCGGCGACGCCGCGGCCGGCCGCTTCCTGTCCGCGCGCTCCTTGATCTCCGCGACCAGCTTCAGCTCCAGCATCTCCTTCATGGCGCGCTTCGCGTCCTTGTGCGGCGGCGGAGCGGGCGGCGGCGGCGGCGGCGCCGGCGGGGCCGCGCTCCTCTCGGGCGGCGGCGGCAGCTCGGCCGGCGGCGGCGGGAACTCGAGCTCGGCGAGACGCGGCCGCGGTTTGGCCGGCGAGGACGAGGGGAAGAGGCGCGCCGCGCTCGGCGAGGCCGGCGCGCCCATGCCGCCGGACGAATTGGAGCGGATCATCGCCGGCGCGGCGGGCGCGGCGGCGGACGGCGCGGGCGGCGGCGCGCGGCCCGCGCGCGGGGACAGGGAGCGCGCCTCGTCCCCCGCGCCGCCGGCGGAGGAGGCGGGCGGCGCGCCGCTCTGGCGCAGCGACTCGAGGAAGGCGCCGATGCGAGCGCCCTTGGGCAGCGTGCCGTAGCGGTTGATGGCGCGCTTCACGTTCTGCTCCTCGAGCGCCACGACCTGCACGCCCGCGGCCTGCACAGAGAGCGCGGTGAGAGCGGGGCGCGGGGCGGAGGAGCGAGGGGAGGGCGGCGGGGCGGTACCTTGTGCGCGTCGCGGTGGTGCTTGCGGCGCGCGCGGGGCGGGGCGGGCGCGGCGCCGGCGGACTCGTCGGTGTCGCCGGCCGTCTGTCCCTCGCACAGCGATCCCTCGGAGGAGGCCTCGCGCGCCTCCCGCGCGCCGCGACCCTCGCGACCGCAGCCTGAAAATGTTTTTGCAAGACAATTAACACGTTATACGTCTTCTCGCGATCCTTAGGATTGGGTGATACTGACCATTTAGGTCGGGCGAGTCGAGCGGCTCCTCGGCGTGGTACTGCGACTCGCGGAATGAGCTGCAAGACGACAGCAAGCTGAAACACCATACATATCACAACCACTATTGTTTTACTAAACATTCGGCGAATAAAACTACTATTAACAACGGCTGTGAAACTAGCCTGCTGTTGAGGCTATCAGGCTCTCGTTCTCACAGCTCGAGACAATCTCGGCCCAGATAAAATGCACTAAACACGTAAAAAATGACAGATTTTTTTTTTAGTTAGTATTATTTGTCGAGGATAGGTGGCCATATGCTTCTTCTTGTCATAGGTCGCGGTACAGTAATGCTGGGCGTGTACCTGGTGCGCTTGGGGGGCGTGGGCGCCTGCTTGCCGCGGCGGTTGGTGGGGCGGCGCATCTGCACGCCGCCGCCCTTCTTACCGCCGCTGCCCCCGCTCCCGCCCCCGCCCCCGCTCCCGCTCCCGCCGCGCTCCAGCTGCTTCTCCACCTCTGCAACACACACACGTCACACTCACCAACCACCAACTGTACTACTGTTCGCAATCGACCATTAGGGTCGACCACTACACGCACAATGCACCGTACATTACAGAGCGAGACGTCTGTGCAGTCCGTAGTTCTTCCAACATAAAATTAGTTAACTATATTTTAAGGATTAAGTTTAGTTAATGTGTCGATGAATATACATTTTATGGACAGAAGATCTGTCCTTTAAATATAGTCTTTATGTTCTTCATGTTAGGCACGAGTCTTTCTGATAGTTTAATCATAATGGGGCATTGCCCTACTCGCTAAGATTATATCGCATTTATAAATTTGTATCTACATGTGGAAACTGTTTTTAGCTTTAGTGAAATCACATTATCCATATTAATTTATCTTAGTTATAAGCTTTTTGTTTCCCAAATAAATAAAATAAAAAATAAAATAAATAAAAATAAGATGGGCAGGAGCTATTGTCTATATTTTGGCTAGTTTCCTAAGCCTGGTCCTACGGCCCACACGGGGAACAATGGGGACACTTTCATGTCCTCTCTAATGATACATATAGTAATCATACGGTATTTTGCTGTGGGGAAGTGCTGGAGTAGGACGCATAAATACCATATTTGTACTGCAGAAAAGGGCTGTTCGTGCTATCTATAATTGTTCGATTCACTTCGAACACCTCAGCAGCATCAGCGATTTGTCTTATGTAGGTCGCACGGTTACTACCTTGGACCAAGCGAATCTACGTAAGACAGTGCTTAATTAGCGTGCATCCGCGTCGCACTCATTATCATTGGAGTCGTAAATTACTTAAAAGCAATACACTTATTGTCAAGTAATTGCGGCTCTAATAATTAGCAGCAAAGTCTAAGGATTTCCTACATGGTCCTTCGACCGTTCGAGGATTTATGACGCGATAATCGTAACGTATCGTTCAGTTTCGTGTCGGTAACTTCTCGGGCGTACCAGCATCCTGTGGAAAACAGTGATACTAGCTTAGCAGCGAGCTAGTTGAACAGCCACGCAGCATCACCTGACGCGGGGAGCTACCCGCCCAGGACAGCAGCAGCAGTGAGCGAGCCGCTCACGACTCCAGCAGCAGTAGCAGAGGGCTAGCGCCGCAAACACAGCAGCAGCGAGCAGCAGCCAAGGCGTATCCAGCAGCAGCCGTAGGCCAAGCAGCATTCAAGTAAGAGCGTTCCAATTTCACTTAACTTACTTTAATTGAGGACGAAATGGAAGCTCTATACTTCCAACAAACCGAGTTAGCAGAGAGTATCAGGAAAATCCTTGTTAACTTTAGCAAAGATAGTAGCGAGCGTAAAACAAAGGAATACGTTGTTAAGAAGTTAGACCTTCTAGATTCTTATTGGAGAGAGTATAGCCATAACCACGAAAAATTGTTACCGTACGAAAGTAGAGGCCATAGGTACTTTATCAAATCCGAGTTTGAGCGTACGAACCAGTCGTATACAGCAGCGAAGACGGCTATAGTAGGGTATTTTGAAAAGATGAACAAGAATGTCGAGCCCTTAATTAACGTTGATGAAGAAGCAGGCGGGTCATCCAGACAGCAGCGACCGCGGACCCCGGCCCCGGCTCCTCCCGCGGCCTCCGGGCCGCAGGAGTTTAACAGTAAGCTAGATTTAATTTTATGTCGGCAGATGATTAATTTCAAAGCCTTCGAGCGAGCCGCAGAAAACATCGATGTGGAGTCCCTTGGGGAAAGATGGGAGTTCGAGGATGCCCTGCGAACCTTACAAACTCGCTGGGCAGTGGCGGACAACCTCCACTGGGATATTATGTTGGAGTTAGGCGAAGACGAGGCCTATGAGCGCCACTTCGACAAGCACGAGCGGACTTACAACGGCCTGAGGAAAGCCATAAATTCGAGGATGTGGTCGTTATCGTATCGCGAAAAGACTACACCTCAAATGGAAATACCCGTTTTCTCAGGCAGCTTTCAGGATTGGGTATCATTTAAAGACCTCTTTGGTGAAGCGATCCACAGCAATCCGTCGCTATCAAATGCTCAAAAGATGCAATTCCTTAAAAGTAAGGTCAAAGGAGAGGCAGAGCGTTTGATACAGCATCTCTCTATAAGCTCGGACAACTACCAGGCGTGTTGGGATATTTTAAATAATAGATACAATAATAGAAGGCACATCTTTACGTCACACGTTAGCTCATTTTATAATCTAGCAAATATTCAGCAGCAATCATTATATGATATTAAACAACTTCATGACGTCACGCTTGAAAGCCTCCACGCGATTAAAAATCTCGGCGTCGACACTACATCATGGGATCCCTTACTCGTTTACATTTTATCTCAAAAACTAGATGGTGGGTCTTATTCAGAGTACATAGAGTCGCTTAAAAATTCCCGGGAGCTACCGGTACTTAAAGATTTCTTGAACTATTTAGAGAATAAGTTCACTATTCTAGAAGCATCCCGTCGACGTCAAGATTTATCGCTAAAACCATCATCATCATTTCAGCAGCAAACAACAAGTAAAAATCGTACATTGAATAAACCTTACAGCGAAGGTAAAGTGTACACAAACCAAGACATTGCGAAATCAATGCATATTTCTCAGTCAGTAGGTAAATGCCCTCATTGCAATTCAGGTCATCGCCTTATTAATTGCAATAAATTTATCAAATTGGATAACAAGCATAAAATTAAAATTATAAGTAAATTTAACTATTGCATTAATTGCATTTATGATCACCGCGGCGCCAAATGCTACTCAGCAAAACGATGTCATAAGTGTAACGACAATCATCATACTACCTTGCATGATTATTTTGCAAATTTATCATCAGCATCATCATCTCAGCAAAATATTCATCAAGCTATTAATAATTATGAGCAGGGTAAAAGCAATGTAATCACAATGCGTCTAGACTGCATACGTAATAAAGTTAGGTTGCCCATACAACCGGACATAGCAAAGAAATTGAGCGCTTCTAAATCTATAGATAATGCTCAGTTTAAATAAATAAAACGTAAGTTAAATAAGGACATTAATTTAAGGGCACAGATTAAGCAATTTATTAGCGAATATGAGCAGCGGAAGTATTTGAAGTTAGCGACTTCAAACGGGAGCGAAGAGGCGAAACCACAAGGTTTATTTCCTCATCATGCGGAGCGGAGGAAAGACTCAGGTACAAACCGAGGTACGAGCAGTCTCCAACGCACCCGCCACAACTTAGCGTCTAATTTAACAGCAGATAGGTATGTAGGTACTAGGAAACGTTTAAAATTACAAATGTAGTTATCTTAAATGTTTTTAATTAGTATCATTAGTAAAAGCTTTCATAATCATATTATAAAAAATTGAGCAAACGTGTGACAAGTAAACAAATAAAGCCATTGTGAAACATGATGTTACTTTACTACAAGTGAAACATGGTTTAGTGAAACTGTGGCTTGTACACAGTATCACAATCAGCTGTTACCGAGTGAATCCGTATAAACATTGACAAACATGTGAAACTCGAGTCCGCCGAGTCAGCAAGGTCGGGCTCAGTCAACTCGATAAACAAAGCACAAGGGGCAATGACGTCATCATATACTACTATTAGCAGCCGATAAAGTACTGGCCAATATAGCTCCAATACAACATCATAGTTTGAACTATTCAATGCCGCGTCCGGAATCTAGATAAGATAACTTTCACCTCAATACCTCACTACAGCAACTCGGTGACCAGATCAGCGCTATAAAGAAGCAGACCCTAAGTACACACGATGTACACCAGTACGCCGTTTCGTACGGCCTCATAGCAGCAGCCTTGGCGGCGCTCCTGTGGTTCCTATGGAGACGGTGCCGCAGCGCAGCACGTGAGCCGCGCGCCCCGCAACCTCCGTCGCAGCCGCCGGGCCCCCGCCGCCTCCAGCGCCGTCCGCGTCGGCGGCGCCCATCGCGACGCCCATCGGTGGTGCGAGTGTTAGTGCGCGTATACAACACAAAAGTGGGATCGTTCGGTGGTCCAGTACACGTGAAAAAGACACATCAACCTCGCCCATTAAGAGACAGACAGTTTTCAGTTAGATAGGAACTAGTTTAGTGAACAATCGTTCAGCATCATTTAGAATAATAAATCATTACAAAATTGTTCTAACCCTCATTTAGCTTACGCAATGAACTTGTTCCACCCTTGTAAAACTAACCCAAAGAACTGTTGCACCTCATTTCATCCCATCCCGGATTCTGCCCTCGGGAGCATGTTCGATTCACTTCGAACACCTCAGCAGCATCAGCGATTTGTCTTATGTAGGTCGCACGGTTACTACCTTGGACCAAGCGAATCTACGTAAGACAGTGCACAAGCAGCGTTCATCCGTGTCGCACTCATCAGCATCATTAGAATCGTTAATTACGTATAAGCAATAAATCTATTGTCAAGTGATTTCGGTTCTATTATTCAGCATCAAGGAAGTAGCTAGCGCGATTTCCTACAATAATATGGGTCCCCGAGATTCGCTACGTGATAAATTCAAAGAAATAAACATATTGACCGTCATTTGTCAATATATTTATGAAGCCATTATGTATACGCATAATTTGTTTACAAAAAATTGTGATAAACACAATGTAAATACAAGAAATAAATATAAACTCGCTTTGCCCACTACTAGGCTGCATAAGGTTAATGTATCATTCAAAGGGCAATGTATACGCTTCTACAACAAGATTCCCAAAGAATTGCAACAGTTGTCAATTACTAAATTTAAGAAAATTGTAAAAAACAATCTTTGTAAAAAAGCTTATTATAATATATCGGATTACCTTGAGGACAAAACTGCTTGGGACGGAATCTGCTCCAACACAATATCAAAAACAAGACTAACAAACAAATAATGATTGTAAAGTTTCAATACAAAAATGAGCTAGAGTTTCTAATCGCTTCTTTGCTCTAGTGTAAAAAAAGCGAAGCGACCAGATACCATAAATTTATTTCCTACTTATCTTTAAGCACCTATGACCTATATGTTTTTTTGTAATCTATTTTGACGTGTCTAAGTTTTGTAAAACCAAACTATGGAAATAAATAATTTTGTATCTTGTGTATCTTGTATCTAATGTAATAGATATTTAATTTATCAATGATAAAGTATGCCGCGACTCGAGCCGAGTCACTTCCGCGCTCAGCAATGTCTCCGCAGTAAACAATAACAAACATGTACTCATATCTGTGTGCTTGTTGTTTATACACAGGTCATCACAACACTATGTCTACTATTTAAAGTATCTTAATAAATCATCATCATCATCAGAATAAGACACATTTATTTCTATCTATATCGAATTCATTTATTAGGTAATCATGTTCAAAATAATCCGAGACGGAAGAAATCAATCATACAAAACCATTGTGAAACAAATTTGAGGTGCGATAGAAAAAGAGCAGGTTGCATTCCAGAAGGCAGAGAAGCCAGGGTTGTATTTGTGTTGGGGAAGTGTGAAGGGTGGGGCACGTACCCTCTGTGATGGAGTTGTCCTGGAACATGTGCTCGAGCGCGTGGTGTATGTCCTGGAAGGAGGGCCGGTCCTGCGGCGCCCACTGCCAGCACGCGCGTAATAAAAAATAAAATAAAATAAAAATAAAAAAGCCTTTATTGTTGTACTTAATTAAACAATCATATTATCTATGCCTAAGTTAAACTTTTTAATATTATATTTATTTTTAAATTATTCTATTATGTAACATCGGCAAACGGTGGTTCTGTTACAACTTGTCTTCCGACAAAGGCCTCCTCTAAAGATCGCCATTCTGTCCTGTTCTTTGCTTTGCGAGTCCATGTGGGGCCCGCTATTTTCCTTATGTCATCCTCCCATCTCTTCGGCTGTCTACCTTTATTTCTTTTGCTGTCTAGTGGATACCATTCTGTTGTTTGTCTTGTCCATTTTTCTGTACACTCTCTAAACATATGCCCAGTCCATTTCCACTTCAGCTGTTTGTATATTGTGTTTGCATTCTTAAATTTCGTTTTACTTTTTATGTTAATTAGTTTTTCTCTGTCCTTTATTTTGACTCCAATTGTGCTTCTCTCTATTCCATTTTGACAAACTTTAATTTTATTTTCCATTTGTTCTGTCAATGCCCAGGTTTGACATCCATATAGTAGACATGGTAGTATACATGTATTATATATCTTCCTCTTTTCTTTCATAGGCAATTCTTTGTTTTTCATAACTTCACTAAGTGACCAATATCGTTTCCAAGTATTTGTTATTCTTCTTTCGATTTCCTTTGCCATGCAGTCTTTAGCTGATATTAACTGTCCCAGGTATATATACTCGGTCACATACTCAATGTTTTCTTTGTTGACTTTAACTGTTTTTGTTTGTAAAGAATTTGACATAATTTTTGTTTTTGTTAAGTTCATTGTTAGTCCTGCTTTTCCGCTTTCATCTGCTAACTGTTGCAACATTGTTTCCAGAGAGTTTGGGTTTTCGGCGAATATGATTAAGTCATCTGCAAAACGTAGGTGGCTAAGGTTTTCTCCATTTATGTGTAGTCCCTTATTCCGCCAATCCAGGTTCCTGAATATCGTTTCTAATACAGCAGAAAACAACTTCGGTGAGATAGGATCTCCTTGGCGTACACCTCGCATAATAGGAAATTCCTCGCCCATTGTTTCTAACTTAATTTGAGCAGTACTTTTGGAGTATACATTTTGGAGAATTCGTATATATTTAGTTGGTACACCCTGTGTTTTAAGTGTATTCCAGATAAATTCGTGTTCTAGTGTGTCGAAAGCTTTATTAAAATCGACAAATCCTAAGTAGTAAGTCTTGTTATATTCCTTGTATTTTTGTAGTATTTGTCTAAGGGTGTGTATATGGTCAATAGTCGAAAAGTTCCGACGGAATCCAGCTTGTTCTTTGGGCTGATTTTCATCGAGAGTGTTTGTAATCCTAGATAGTATTATTTTCGAAAACACCTTATAGATATTTGACATTAAACTAATGGGTCTGTAGTTCGCGATATCTCCTTTATCACCTTTCTTGTGCAATAGTATTATTGTAGATTTAGTCCAATCTATTGGAATGTTTTCTGTTATTAAAATTTCATTAAAAATATTTGTTAATTTCTGAGCAATGACAGGTAGTGTAATTTTCAATAATTCATTTGTTACAAGATCTGATCCCGGAGATTTATCGTTCTTTTGTGTACTGATTGCTTTTATGGTTTCGTCTTTAAGAATTTCAGGTATTTCTGTTTCGTCGTCTAGTCCATCATATTTTGCTGCTAGTCGAGCTGACTTTTGGCTTTGATATAGATTTCTGTAAAATTCTGTAGCAGTTTTTAATATCTCGCATCTTTTCTCCGTAGTTTTACCATCTTTCTTTTTCATATTTAGTACCCAGTCTTTTTTACGGTTTAGTTCTTTCAGTGCCTTTCTTATTCCTCCTGTTTTCTCAATGTAATCTTTCAACGTATTAGTTCGTTTTGTTTTTCGTTCCTTTCGCATTTGTTTAGTAATGTTTTTGTTATCAATGATAAAGTATGCCGCGACTCGAGCCGAGTCACTTCCGCGCTCAGCAATGTCTCCGCAGTAAACAATAACAAACATGTACTCATATCTGTGTGCTTGTTGTTTATACACAGGTCATCACAACACTATGTCTACTATTTAAAGTATCTTAATAAATCATCATCATCATCAGAATAAGACACATTTATTTCTATCTATATCGAATTCATTTATTAGGTAATCATGTTCAAAATAATCCGAGACGGAAGAAATCAATCATACAAAACCATTGTGAAACAAATTTGAGGTGCGATAGAAAAAGAGCAGGTTGCATTCCAGAAGGCAGAGAAGCCAGGGTTGTATTTGTGTTGGGGAAGTGTGAAGGGTGGGGCACGTACCCTCTGTGATGGAGTTGTCCTGGAACATGTGCTCGAGCGCGTGGTGTATGTCCTGGAAGGAGGGCCGGTCCTGCGGCGCCCACTGCCAGCACGCGCGTAATAGATTTTCTCTAATAATTGGAGTTTAAAAAATACTACCAACATAAATATTATAAAGGTATTCCAAAATAATTAAAGTCAAAGTCAAAGTCAAAACGTTTATTTCCTTCTAAACACATAATCTACATGGACAGGTCAACTGAAAATTAATAAAACTAAATTGCTTGAACAAGAATATCAAGGAAATAACATTGTCTTGACAGTTCGCTTCAATTTTTTATACTGAGTTGAGAAGCGAATAGAACAACACAGCTTTATCAGTTATTACAATTTTTCTTACAATTAAATAGTTTAACAAAAGCAAATATATTTTGACAAATTAAAAATAATATCTACCGTAACTATAATTAAAACCACTTAGCTTTTAGTTCACTGGCACTAGTAGCAGAGCTCCGCTCTGGTCGACAGCTGTTCAAAAAGTCAAGTAACGACCCGAGCGGTCGCTCTTTTATAGCAAGGAAAAATAACGTTTTTTAGCAAAAAGGTGTTTTTTTAAAAAAAACGTTGTTATAAGTAGTTTTCTTTACAAAATATCATTAAAATATTTCTTATTATCACTATACACATGTAGTTTCGTAAAATACGTTAAGTTTTACGTACTAAAACATATTATTTGTGAATCAAAACAAAAACATAACCTCTTTATCAACTTAATGTTTTCTAAACTCATCCAAATCAAGGTTAATTGTTATATTCGTTATTTAATCAGAGCATATACATAATTTTAAAATATTTTGTGTGTCTTGTCATATGAAACCCCCATTAATTTCAAGAAATATATGACAATAATCTAACACGGCCAAACTGACCAGTACTTCGCTCTCGAAGTACTTCCTCCTGTTGTAAACAACAGTCTCTCTGGCGTTCGCATACAACACCTATCACCTGCTGCACGTGAGTTTCAGTGAAGTATCAGGACAAAGATCAGCAGTAAATGATTCTTTACCTTGTCATGTTACCCTGTCACCCACCGCTGTAGACATTCAGGTCCACATCAGATAAAGAACCGACCAGTGGTATCTCCCCCCACTTACGTGTATGCTCTAGATTAATATTTTTAATCTACATTTTAATAAATGAAATCTAAAAGAAAGTTCATAATCTTGGATCATAAGCATAACTTATTGACAAACAATCATGTTTAACACAATAATCCTTATAAATTGAATTGACATAATATTTACAACATACTTAGTTTAATCAAGTTAATAAAAGCATAAATAATTATCTATAATTAATATGATATAAAAAAAAATACAACTAGTTTGGTGAAATAAATAAAAAGTCTATCTATAACGTTCACTAACAATATTTATGTACTTACATAATCATACGTCATTACGTATTTCTGAAATTAACTTTATATCATACGATACGATATTTATTAACGACTAGTCGTTGCCAA
This sequence comes from Gymnoscelis rufifasciata, assembly GCA_929108375.1. NCBI lineage: Eukaryota > Metazoa > Arthropoda > Insecta > Lepidoptera > Geometridae > Gymnoscelis > Gymnoscelis rufifasciata. The sequence goes on along the minus strand of OV815319.1, from coordinate 341,048 downwards.
AAAAATAATCTAACACGGTTTAATCAAACCATTCAATTCGTAGTTTCTCTTTAGCTTCGGCAACACTAATAAATAAAAAGAAATTAATTCTATAAATTGGCAAGTCGTCCAAAATTTCATAATTTACCTTTACTAATGGCCCGTATGTTGGTATATTTCCTACTCTGCCTATTAATAACCTTGTATGATTAAATCCGTTACTTTTTTATTGTAGTTGAAAAATAGTTTGTTTTAATTTCCATAAACCGTTCGGCCTATCTGATGTGTCATTAATTGAAGGTGTAAGCATATTAGTAACGGTAGCAACATATTGCTCTGCATGGTCGTTCGGGGGCTACCGGTAGGGTGATGCTTTTGTGTATCTCTAAACGATTTTAGAAACAGACTCTTAGCAATGGTTACTAAGAGGCTGGTAATTCCTAACAAGGCAATTGTTTCACGTAAAATACCCAAAAGTTCTTGACCCTTTAATGTTTTTAGAGGTTTTTAATATGCAGAATTTCGTAAATCGTATAATTAATAATAATAAAGGTAATTGTAACTACATGGCCCTGCACAATCAAGATGCAACGTGTGGAATGGAATAGATCTCTCTTTCTATGAGGTGCTTGTTTGGCCCGAAATAAGTTTTGCTGGTTGTTCAAGACAAACAATGGAAAATAAATTTTTTTTTGTAAAATCTTGGGACCCAAAAATGCTATCGAATTTTTCCATGATCCTATGTGACAATTTTCGTCGTGAAAAGACGTAATAAACATAACCCATAAATAAATATTTCCGGACAATCCACACAACTATCTAGCCCCTTGGTAAGCTCCCAGCCCGTGCCACGGGCACCAGAAAATCTGATATACCCAATACAATAGACATACATATGTATATAGATATTATTTATCGTACACATTACCCACCCAGACGAAGGAGAAAGTGCTTGCAGAACATCCCTTAGGAACGAATAATTTTGCTACAGAATTTGGCTCATTTATGATATAATGTATTGATTGTCCCCTTTTTTTTTGTGGGACATTATTGTTGTCAGATTCTTCGATAACGTTAATACAGGGTAATTTAACTGGGTTACGGATTTGGGGCGCTAGGTCGGGTAACCTTCACGTGTGGCTATGGCTATCATTCCTTCAGAATCCAAGATTAGGCGGGAAGGTTAGCCCGCTTGCCCTGGTGCGTCCTGTTTAACCTGACCAATAATATCCTCGGGTTAGTATTGGCCAGGAACTAGTGACCTGACACGGTAGGGATCGGGGGTGGGTAGATCAGTAAATTCTAGTGGGTTCTTGGGGTAGAAGGGTTTTTAGTAGAATCAGGGGTACATAAGAGTGTAGGTTAGTGTGTTTTCATAAGGGGACTGCTATGAATTCGGGGCTAATTTCAGGCAGGTTCGGCATCGGGGCCGGATAGAAAAGCTTCCCCACGTGTTTGTGCCGTGCGTGGCGACCCGTAAGCAGGAAGACGGAGTCCTGGAGTGTTGAGGAGTACATCGGGCCGGGTCAGTTGCCTGGTGACTTCAATACGCATTCTTTGGTCCCTATTTCTGTGTAGACGGGAGGTCCCAGAATAGCCAACAGGGATCAATCGGCTGTGGGTGACGACTGCTAGGTACACTGATGAAGTATTCGCCAAATACGGATTCGGTTCGGGTCACTAGGCGAGGTTTCCTACATGAAGGCGGACAGACGGCGTGGCGCGGAACCCGGAGCGACTTCGTGGGTTGCTCTTGGCCCCCGGGAGCTTCGGAATTCTTCGCAACGTGGCGTCTCGTCTTGCTGACGTGTAAGGGACCTATATTCTCCGAGGTAGCCTTAGCGGACGTGTGCGGTAAGAGGCCGACGCACGCCGTTCCCCTAGTCGGGCTCTGTGATGGGTGAGGCCCGTCGGAGAATGAATACAAAAAACATAACAACACTTCCGCTGCGTCTTTAGATGCGCGTAACTCTACATCGGCTGCGTCACTAGATGCGCCAACAACAACTCCCAGACCGTCTACGTCCACGGCTGCGTCCTCGGATGCGCCACGACGTAACTTAGTATCGACCGGATCCGACATTGGAGCGCCATCAACCAAGGCTGCGCCGAAGGAAACGGTCATTGAACTGTCTGCTCTTAAAGCAGCAATACCAGCAGCCGGGTCTAGCTGGAATCTTGTTCCTCCTCGTAAGAAGAAGAACAAGAAGATAGCTAAGATACCTCCTCCTCAGCTGAACACTGCAGCATCCCAAAAGGTGAGGACACAGGTGGGGAAGAAGACCGCTGACTGTGGGCCACAGCTCTCTAGAGCTAGGCCTGTAGCCCCGCCTAGCGGGGCGCCAACTTCGGCGAAGCCTGAGGCAGAGCCGTCTTTGTGCGTCAGTGGACCGAAACCTCGCCGATCGTCCAAACCCCGAGGGAAGCGCGGAGGGAAGCCAGGAGCGAAAGCCCAGGCTGCAACCAAACACACCACCAACCCAACACCAACCGCTCAACCAAAGAGCTCTAAACGGTCCCGGCCAGAGGACAGCACTACACCTACAGGTGATAGTAAGCGTCCGAAGCCAGGATCGTCACAGAAAAACAGAGCCTCTTATAGCCACGCAGCAGCACAAGTTCCTGTGAACGACCTGATGGTGGCGTTAACGGTTGAGCCATACCAAGACCTTACCGAGGAGCAAGCCACGGAGATGCGTGAGAGGATGGAGGCCAGGTTTGTCAAGGAACTCCTTGACCCGATCACCACGGCCCAAACCTCCAAAGTCCGTTTCCGGGGCCGAGCACACCTATACGATGGCGTCCTCAAGCTGTGGTGCGAGGACGACTATACGTTAGAGTGGCTCCAACGTATGGTCTCACAACTAGAGTCGCCGGTCGCAGGAGCGAAAGTTGTCCTGAAAAGGCAAAAGGAGCTCCAGCGAAGAGTCCTGTGCGGTCTATTCGTCCCAATTCAAGGACAAGCGGACGACATACGCAGGATTCTGGCGGCTCAAAACACGGACCTCAACGTCAACTCGTGGAAACCGATACGCGTCGAGCAACAGGTGCAGAAGGGTACACCTGGAACACACCTGGTGCTCCGCGTTCCCGAGGCTGATGTCGAGAAGGCGAAGCTACAGCAGCGGCGCCTATACTGGCTCTTTGGCAACATTTACCTCCGCCTTTTAGAGGAGGAAGATCCCAAAGAGCAGGAGGTATGCGACAACGCGAGCAAACCTCCAACTCAGGACCTTGGACCAGCGGTCGAAACCGAACCTGTTCCTGGTCCCAGCTCCATCCCTACTTCATCTCTGGCGCTCCGCACATCCCAAAGGACGCCAGATCCGATGCCAGTCCAGGGTCCTCAAACTCCCATGAACGAGGACTGCTTTCTCGACGAGGAGGGGAGTGATGTCAGTGACAGCTGTCTTGACTCCTCCATCCTTAAGCGCTCATAAAACAGTCCTGCCAACAACCCCTAATCCCATCCCCTCCCCTCTCCAAATCCCCAAAACCAACCTCCCCAATCCCCAAAAACAACAACCAATACCAATCATTCAAGCAAACCTACAACACAGCCTCACTGCCACTGCGACCCTACGCAGGGCGTTGGAGGAAAGACCCGATACTGTGGCTCTGATCCAAGAACCCTGGATCAGAAAAAGCCAAATATGTGGTCTCAAAACACCGGAAAGCCAACTTCTCCTGAACGCCTCTGTAAGCAATCCTAGAACTTGCATTGTTGTTCCGAAGAACATTAGGACATTTCTAATAACCGAACTCTGTTCCAGAGACCTAACAGCTGCTAGACTATTTCTATCTCCCCAACATAGCACACAGCAAATAGTCATAGCATCAGCCTACCTACCTAGCGATGAAGCGATACCAACTCAGGAACTGATGTCACTCGTTGAATACTGCGAAAGGGAGAACGTGGAACTCATCGTTGGCACAGACTCCAACGCGCACCACACACTTTGGTGCAGCACCAAGAGTAACGATCGCGGAGAAGAACTGGTAAGCTACCTTGTAACTACTAACCTTCTACTCCTTAATAGGGGCTCAGAACCGACCTTTGTCACCTCTAGAGCCCAAACCATAATTGACTTAACACTTTGCACAGAACAGGTTTCAAGCTTCACCAAAGACTGGCACGTATCCAACGAGGCATCGTGCTCAGATCACAGATGGATAAGGTTTAACCTGGAAATGACAATCTCTCCACCACAACCCCGACGCTGTCCACGTAAGACTGACATAACAAAATATAATAAATTAGTTAGATCAGAACTTGACAGTTTAGGTGTTAAAGCAAACATTCAAACAGTAGCTGAACTAGACAATTACACTAACCAGCTAACGCAAATTTTAACCCACAGCTATGAACAATCATGCCCACTTGTCGTGCCTTCACGAAAGCCAAAACGACAATGGTGGGGACCTGAACTGCAGAGGCAACGAAGCAAAGTAAGGAAACTGTTCAACAGAGCCATGAACACCCGGACACAAGAAGACTGGGACAAATACCAATGCGCAAGGATTTCCTACAAAAAATGCATACGTTTGATGAAAAAACAGTGCTGGAGGAAATTCTGTACCGCAATAGAAGACAGTCAGGCGGCTAGAGTCAGAGGTCTGCTAGCAAGAGACCTTGATCGTACACTCGGCAGCTTAAAAAAACCTGACAATACCCTTACAAAAACGGACACGGAAACGAGCGAGGTACTGATTAACACACACTTTCCTGGCTGTCAGGTAACTTACAACAACAAATGGGAAGAACATCAGGAGTACATCGCTGACGAACATGACTGGAACACAGCTCAAAATATGATCAACCACGAAAAGGTTACTTGGGCAATTAACAGTTTTCTCCCATACAAATCGCCAGGCTTAGACGGAGTCTTTCCGGGCATGTTAAGATGGTGCAATAAGGCACTGGCAGAACACCTAGTGCCTTTATTTAGGGCATGCATTGCCTATAAATATGTACCTCAAAAATGGAGAGAAGTCAAAGTAGCCACCACCAAGTTATACCAAAACCAGGAAGAGGTGACTACACTGAGTCTAAGTCTTATAGACCAATAAGCCTCACGTCATTTCTCCTGAAAACACTTGAAAGGCTATGTGACAGAGAGATACGTGAAAACACACTCAGCCTTATACCACTCCACCCTCAACAACACGCCTACAGCAAAGGCAAATCAACGGAATCCGCCCTACACCAAGTCGTATCCCGTATAGGTGCAGGATTGACGTCAAAGCAATCAACCCTCGGAGCATTCATAGATATTGAAGGAGCCTTTGACAAAACAAAATTCACCAGTATCAACAAAGCCCTGATCAACTACGGCGTTGAACCAACACTGGCTGAATGGATTAACAACATGCTCGTAAATAGAGCCATTCAAGTAACGATAAATAAAACAACCCGAGGCATAGTAGCGAGAGGATGCCCTCAAGGAGGCGTTTTATCCCCGCTACTTTGGAACATAGTAGCAGACGAGCTACTGAGAAAGCTCAACGGTCGAGGTCTTGTGACAGTAGGATATGCGGATGACCTCGCTATCCTGGCGACCGGATGCTTTGAAAGCATACTATGTGACCAAATCAGGAATGCCTTCAAAACCATTGAAAGCTGGTGCAAAGAACACGATCTATCGGTTAATCCAGCTAAAACAGAACTCATCATGTTCACCAACAAAAGGAAACTTGGGCACCTAAAATTGCCCAAGCTCTTCAACACAGAACTTAAACTAACTAACGAAGTCAAATACTTAGGGGTCATACTAGACAGCAAGCTTCTATGGAACAAGCATCTTGACTTCAAACTGAACAAAGCATGTACTACATTTTACCAATGCAGGAGAATGCTAGGGAAAACATGGGGACTCTCCCCCAAGGTAACCAGATGGCTTTACACTGCCGTCGTAAGACCCACACTAACCTATGGAGCCATAGTATGGTGGATCAGAACAGAACTCAGCACAGCCAGAACGAAGCTGCAGCGCTTTCAAAGAATGATAGGCGCGGCCGTCACGGGCTGCATGAGAACAACACCGGCTGCTGCACTCGAAATTGCTCTCGAATTAGCGCCACTCGATCTACATATACAATTAGAGGCGACCATGTCAGCCCTTAGACTAAACAATCTTGGAATATGGGGAACCACCACAAGTCCACACGCACGTATACTTGAAAGGGCGCTGGAATACCAACCACTAATAGCAGCCCCGTGCGACCTCATGCTCAAGAAACCAATCCAAGACAAACTTTACCACATACAACTATCTGAAGGTCCTAAGGACGAATCAGGCATTGAGGAAGTGAGAATATACACCGACGGCTCTAAAACAAAGACCGGAACAGGTGCAGGTGCCCACTCACTAGACCTCAATATTAACATATCCATGACACTAGGCGAACACAGCTCTATATTCCAATGTGAATGTGCAGCAATAACAGAGGCGGCCAGGGCAATCATGAGAAGGAAGATAAACGGGTACCATATAAGAATTCTCTCAGACAGTGCCGCCACACTCACTGCCCTAATGGGCAGAGAGAGCAACTCTAAGCTAACATACGAATGCCACCTAGTGCTACAGGAGGCTTCCAAAAATAACACGATCACCCTTCAGTGGATCAAAGGTCACAGTGGATCATTCGGGAATGATGCAGCAGATGAACTAGCACGGCAAGGATCAGGAAGGAAAGCAGAAGGTCCGTCTCCGTTCCTGCCGCTGCCTTTCTCGCAACTGCGCACCTGGATGAGAACTAGAATAAAAGACCTACACAACGATCGCTGGCATAATCTAACAGACTGCCGACAGGCAAGAACAGCAATGCCAGACCTTAACTCAAGGCAATCCAAACGCCTATTAAACCTTAAAAGAACGGACCTTCGAGTCCTGATAGGAACTATCACAGGACACATCACCCTTAACAAACACCTCTATAACATGGGATCCACAGACAGTTCACTCTGCAGAGGATGCCTCAACAAAGACGAAACAGCTGCCCACGTCATCCTGGAATGCGAGGGAGTAACAGCACAGCGACGTGAAATCCTTAAGAACCCAAGGTCACTCCGAGAAGCCTGCGAAGACCCCAGGAAACTTCTGCGCTTTTGGTCGGAGTTGGGCTGGTTACACTAGCGCCCCACTCCACGCACAATGGACCACCTTTGAGTCTAAGTGCGGAAAAACAGGGCCCCCCTAACTAACTAACTAACTAACTGGGTTACGGATCAAGAAATCTAAATGTTTAATAAAAATCCTCCTCTTTTTTTTTTTTTTTTACCTACTACGTCAAACTGAAATTCCAGTAAAAACGTCCACCATAGGGCTACTCGAGGTGTGATATCCTATTTCGTCATCGTTGACTTTATTAAAATCTGTTAGAATGGTAAAATTTATACCAAATAAGTAGGCTTGGCAGTAATTAGAAACACACGTCACAGAAATGGTTCCTACAGAAGACGAGCGTGGATGTAGGTACTTTATACTTCCCGCTTATTCAGAGTTAAGTTCATTTTGCAGTGCTAAAGACAAATGGTTTGTTTATCCGTACTTATTTTAAGCTATGGTATAACTAAATGTTAATATAATTTATCTTAGTTGCAAATAAATGATTTCTTATCTTTTGTTTTATCTGTAATGGTTAATATCTGCAGAACAAAGTTCGTCTAGGGTCTATTCTAAATACTTTAATCCTTAAACTTAAATTCCCAACATGTATCGTTATTTTGTACAGGAATAGTCAAGTTAGCAAATATGTGTAGTTCTCACTATGAAGTTAGTGCTGCATAACTAAAAATGGGAATTTAATTGCATAGTTTAAATATAGCGACAGATTATTTAATTATTAAAAAAAAATTCCGGACTACTACTACCCACCACAGCATTGCAACCCCAAACTAAAGCAGAGCTTGTAATATGGGTGTTAGATACATATTTATGATACTTAGAAAACACCCAAACCCAAACCCCAAACCAGAAACAAGTAGATCGTACAAAATCTGGTCTCCCGGCTGAATTCGAACCCCAACCTCTTGCGTTGTTTTTAAACCTTTCACAACTACTGGGTTAACTGCAATTCTCTGATTTTTGTGAAACAACTAACTATTCAACTCTCCTGTGGTTAAGGAGACTTTTAATAACTAGAAATAAAATGGGAATTTTTCGCCGTATAAAAAAAGCAAACTTCATCAAAGTGTCCCTTCTTTTTACAATAAGCACATGGTGACTAACTATAGGTACTTGATTTCGGATCAGGTTGTGGCATCATTATCTTATTATTGTTTTTGATAGCTCGAATATGGCACAGTCTGTTGCAAAGGAAGCATATTTTCTCAGAATAACCTAAAAATACTTTTGGGCTTAGTAAATTAAGCAGATTTGACGCAAGTCGTGAATAATAAAGTAGTTCTGCAGTGGACTTAACGGCTGTTACGAGACGCCATTGGAATGGATACATCAGTTATACTTCCACAAACAAGCTCGACTATTTGTTCCTCAAAAAGATCCTGTATTATTATTATTTTTAAAGTCTTTACTTTTCCTTAACGTATTCACTGTATGAATCTGCAACATCTCAGTGTCCCAGGGTTCATACCAGATTAAAGCAGAGCCCTTTAGGGCCTTACCGGCTTTAGCGACCGTAGTGATGCTACTCAATCTCAGATCCTCGGCGATAAGAGCTGCTACAGTTGCACCAGCCCTCTGCACGATTGTTGTTCTTATCGGGATCGGGAAAGGCGGCTACACCGCGGCAACACCACGTCATCGCCCCGATGTCGATCAGTCACCGCATCTCGAATGGCCTTCTGCAAGCCCTCCAAGACCGCTGGGTCCATTTTACATGGAACGTCGTACGAGTCGTATCTGAAATGCGAAAAGGTGTTAATAATAGCAATAGCTCGAATCCCACTTCTGATAATAGATTTTCTCTAATAATTGGAGTTTAAAAAATACTACCTACATCAATATTATAAAGGTATTCCAAAATAATTAAAGTCAAAGTCAAAGTCAAAACGTTTATTTCCTTCTAAACACATAATCTACATGGACAGGTCAACTGAAAATTAATAAAACTAAATTGCTTGAACAAGAATATCAAGGAAATAACATTGTCTTGACAGTTCGCTTCAATTTTTTATACTGAGTTGAGAAGCGAATAGAACAACACAGCTTTATCAGTTATTACAATTTTTCTTACAATTAAATAGTTTAACAAAAGCAAATATTATATTTTGACAAATTAAAAATAATATCTACCGTAACTATAATTAAAACCACTTAGCTTTTAGTTCACTGGCACTAGTAGCAGAGCTCCGCTCTGGTCGACAGCTGTTCAAAAAGTCAAGTAACGATTTTTTTTTTTTTTTTCGAATGGACATTTGATGCTGTTGACCGCAGATGGCCATGACAGCGTTACCGGACTGTGGCGGACGCAGAGGGCGTCTCAACCAAGGCGGCGTCCTAACCGAACTCGACGCGTTGGCATCGGTGTTCCGTTAGGGCGGCGCCCCAAAAGTTAGGTTGGGGCAACACGCACAAGGGCTCCACTTAGGAACGGACCTCGGCTTGGGCTGTTGCCAGTATATAAGAGGACTATGGATTATTACGCCCGGGTGTAAAATTACACCTTCGGGCGGAAATAGGGATTCTTCGGCCCCGCCGGCGGGTCCGGTTTTTGGTTTGTATGTTATTTTCTAAATCGGGACTGGGGGATGCTAACTCCGGGTTAGCGGCTGTGATGGGGTCTAGTGGGTCACCGAGGACGTGTCTCGGTTGACGGAGGAGAGAACTCGTGGGAGGAGGGTCGATGTCATACTGAGGTATGTTATGTATGAGTGGGTTCGGGTGCTCGATTGCCGTTTCATAGTGACGCTCAGCGGCCTCTTTTATGATATAGGCAATCGATTCGAGCTTAAGATCTCTGTGGAGATCTTTGTTGCGGACGTACCACGGACAACCAGTGGCTTTGCGCAGGAATCTATTTTGTACTATCTGGATGGATTTTGGAGTGCCCGAACGCTACAGATGAGTAGGTCATGTTGGGCCAATAACCGCTTTGTAAAGTGTCACCTTATTTCTAAGGGACATATTACTTGACGATTTAAGGAGATTGTTGAGCCGACTAAGTACGAACTTAGCTCGATTGCAAACAGTTTTTATGTGGGTCTTGAAGTTAAGACGTTTGTCTAGGTAGACGCCTAGATAGCGGGCCGACTTTACCCATGGGATGGGTTGACCAAAGAGACGAATGGGCTTGGGTTTGGGATAACTCCGCGAGAAGTACACTGCTGCACTCTTCGTTGGGTTCACCTCAATGCGCCATTTTCTAAACCAGTCTGCTAGGGAGTCTAGCGCAGACTGCAGCCTTATACAGACTCGCGTTGAGTTGGTGTCGGACGCGTACAAGGCTGTGTCGTCTGCGAATAGGGCGAGTTCTACCTGATGGGTAGTGGGTATGTCGCTGGTGTACAGCGTAAAAAGGAGGGGGGCGAGGACCGATCCTTGGGGGACCCCGGCTCGGATGGGTTTGGGTTCAGAGAGAGTGCCCTCCACGCGGTAGCGGAAGCTGCGGTTTGACAAGTAGTCTCGTAAGATAAGTACAAGACGATCTGGCAATCCAAGTTTAAACAGCTTGAAAATCAAGCCGTTGTGCCAGACTTTGTCAAAAGCTTTCGCTACATCGAGGAAGACCGCTCCCGTGTCGGCGGGCCAGGTGTGATGCCATTTGGACATGATGTGCTCCGTGATGCGGAGCACTTGCTGGGGGCACGAGTGGTAGGCTCGAAAGCCGAACTGCTCGTCCGGGAGGAGGTGATTTTTATTTACGTGTGACCAGAGACGGCTCAGAAGGAGGCGCTCGTAGATTTTCCCCAGAGAACTGAGGAGGCTGATGGGTCGGTAGAAGGTGGGTTCGTTTGCCTTCTTGCCCGGTTTGTGGATGCCAATAACAGTGGCTTCCTTCCAGACATCAGGAAACGAACATGTGATCATGGCTGCATTGAAGATGCTCACCAGGAGGTAGATAAGGGAGGCTGAGAACTGTTTCAGTACTCTGTTGCTGATGCCATCCGAGCCGGGCAACTTCTTGAGTCGGAGTTCTTTGATGATGGATTCGACCTCTGCTGCCTTGACCGGCTCAAGGGCAGGGGCCGAGGAGGGAAGGGATATTAGTCTTTCGACTTCACTGTCCACCGATTCGAGGTGGGCAGGGTCGACGGGCTCAAGGCTGGGGGAGCATTGGGATTCTAAGCTTTCCGCCAGTGTATCGGCTTTATCCTTATCATCGAACGCGGGCGTTTGATGATTCGGACGAATGAGTGGAGGCATGGTTGTGGTCATGTCAGATTTCATAGATCTAGCCAAGTCCCAGTAAGCCTGGTGGCGTGGTTCGATCTTGGAAAGCTTATCATCCCAAGAGACGTTTAAGTGGTCTTGTATGGCTCTCTTCACCTTGCGGCGTTGAGAGTTCATACGAGTTCGGTTTTGATCAGTGGGCCAGGAACTAAAGCGACGAGTCGCCGCGTTCTTTTCCGTGATCAAGCGTCTTATGTCATCTGGCAGCCCCCATTGACGATCGCTCGTCGCTGGGACCTGTTTCGATGAGTCGCTAATAGCGGACTGGACGTGTCTTGTCAGGGAATCGACCGCTAACGCGATGTCGTCAGGGGTGACTATATCGTCGGAAATTTTCTCCAAGTCGGGTGAATGGATATTGTCGAGAGCTTTCCCGAGTTTATGCCACTGCACCACGGTCTTGAAGGAGGGGGACTGATCAGGCTGAGGGCCGAGTCTGAGTATGACGGGTCTGTGGTCTGAGTCCAGTTCCTGCATCACTTCTATGGAACGCATCCGGAGGGATACGTTCGATAGAAGTGCCAGGTCCAGGTACTCACTCCTATGACCAAGTTGACTGGAATATCGAGTCGGGCAGTGGGGGAGTCAAGTAACGACCCGAGCGGTCGCTCTTTTATAGCAAGGAAAAATAACGTTTTTTAGCAAAAAGGTGTTTTTTTAAAAAAACGTTATAAGTAGTTTTCTTTACAAAATATCATTAAAATATTTCTTATTATCACTATACACATGTAGTTTCGTAAAATACGTTAAGTTTTACGTACTAAAACATATTATTTGTGAATCAAAACAAAAACATAACCTCTTAATCAACTTAATGTTTTCTAAACTCATCCAAATCAAGGTTAATTGTTATATTCGTTATTTAATCAGAGCATATACATAATTTTAAAATATTTTGTGTGTCTTGTCATATGAAACCCCCATTAATTTCAAGAAATATATGACAATAATCTAACACGCGCATCAGCTCGTACACCGAGCCGGGGCAGCCGGCCGGGCACTCCATGCGGTAGCCCTGCAACACCACGCCGCCGCCGACCGTCCGCGTTAGGGCGCGACACAAACTATGCTCACCAAAACCAATAAAAGCCCTGCACTCGGGCAGGCAAGAGGGCAGAGGGCTCGGGGGGTACCTTTTCACTGGGAGGGTGGTGGTGGGGGGGACAACACAGACACAAGCTCCTATGTGATTCAAATGTCCTAAGCGATTTAAGCCTTCATCTACCCAAAAATACTAGACGTAGCTGTACGGTTTAAAGAGGGCAGGGGACCGCCCACTATGTACCGTCATAGCCCTAGCATCGGTTTAGCCGGTCTTGCCACCATGTCAAGCAAAAAGTACACAACGTATTCATACTTTTTCGTGATGGCACGGATATAGTCAAACAATCCAAAAATGTATACATCAAAGGGACTCGCGGAGTGACTTCAGGCAGAACTAATGTATAGCATGCGCACTTCGTGTGACGCGGACATGGGTTTGTTGATAAAAAGGTCTCATTTTTCATGTGAAATCGGTGCGTTTACATTTTGCAGTATGGCGATATATATTTCAGAGTTAGTTCTCAGCTTGACGGAAAGGTTTACACAGAGGTATATAAACACAGTGGGGTGGGGAGGGGTGGGGTGGTGCGGGCGGCGGGGCGCGCAGGCTGTATAAGCGGCGCGCGCGACTCGGCACTCGACGTTTCTTCGTAGACGTCGAGGGCGCCGCATCCTCCTCCCGTCCCATCCTCGCCGGAGTCCCCCAAGGTAGTTGTCTGTCGCCCGCACTCTACGCCCTGTACACCGATGACATCCCGACCCTGGAGGGGCAGTTGCTCCCCGGTGATAGGGATGTCACATTGGCGTTGTTTGCGGACGACAGTGCCTACCTTATGTCCTCCATAAATCCCTCCCATGCGGCCATGAAGATGCAGCGGCTCATGGACCGCCTCCCCAGATGGTTGGATGACTGGCGAATGGCTGTTAACGTCGGCAAGACAGCAGCCATGTTAGTCACCAATCGTCGCACCACCCTTCCCCCCCTCTCCCTTCGGGGCCAGAACGTCGCGTGGACCCCGCACACTCGTTACCTAGGCGTGGAGATAGACCGGTCACTGAGAATGCAGCCGCAGGCGGATCGCGCGATTGCACAATCGCGCGCAGCCGTGGCGCAACTCAGACCGGTCCTAAAATCTAATCTCCCGCTCGGGACGAAGGTGCGGATATACAAGACGTACGTTCGGTCCCGCCTCCTGTACGCAGCCCCCGCCTGGTACCCCCTGTCCCGTTTGTCAAAATGCCCGGACCTAAAAAGTGTCCGGACCTAAAAAGTGTCCGGAACTAGGTAACCGGGGAGCATAAAAAAAACAACACGGAATAAATGTAATTGTATTTTATTTAAATAAGTTTATAGAGAGCCAGAAGGGCTATAGAATTAATTTGAATCTAGCTCATAACTGCCGGAGGGGCTTAGAAATGGGTTCGTTAAAGTTCCTACAGACCGCTGATTCTAGTGGTTATAAAAGTCTTCTCCTTGTTTTTCCTCTTCCTCAGTACTGTCCTTTTAGTGCGCCGCGAGTGTAGCAGCGACCCGACGGCGAAGGCAGTGCTGGATGTCCAAGTAAAAAGGGAGGCTTCCTCAGCACTGTCCTTTATAGCGCCGCGAGTGTAGAAGCGACCCGACGGCGAAGGCAGTGCTGGATGTCCAAGTAAAAGGGGGCAGCTCGTGAGAAGTCCGGCCGGAGACGAAGACTGCCCTAGGGTGGACTTTGAACCCTGGAATGCGCCATAAAGCAAGGCATTACAACCAGCTCCTCGCAGGGTGACGGGCTCCCACGGCAGCACAAAAAGCTAAAGCACTAAGTGTTCATGATGCCGTGGAAGTCACAATCAGAACGGGAGGTGAAAATAAAAATTAAATGTTAAAGGAATGTAAAAGTGACATTATGATTTGCTAGAAATAATACATAGTGATAAGAAAGAAATGACGCTAACAATAGGTAATGCAAAGCCAAGCTCGTGTACAATATAAAGAGATTTAAGAGATGACATGGCAAGAATGAAACATACCACGTCATTCTTCGAGCATGAGAATGAGTGTCTATACAGCCTGCATTACAAATCAGTGCAACACTTACCCAACAGGGGTTTGATATCACTCCTAGTAGTTAATATAAAATTGTAATTAGGTAAAAATTATGAAAATTGCGCAGACGGCAGCGAACAATGAGCGCATCGGCGAGTCAAAATGGCGACCGACGCCATGCCCGACATACGCTGACACAGCGACGACGCTAGGCGCCGTCGCTGCGTCCGTCTCGTTTTCTCCTGCGCAGTGAAATGTCATGACTCGACAGCTCGCGACCATAAACATAGCCCGGAGCGCTGTGAAGTTAGGCGCGTGTTGACGAACTTATCTATGGCCGTCAAACTCTCGATCGATCCATCGAGTCGTAAACAACGAATACTACAGATAATAAATATTATTCCTAATAAGCTATTTCAAGGTAACGAATTACGTTACAAACCAATAAAGACAGACTGCAGAAGGTGCAGAACACTGTCCTTCGCATCTGCACAGGCGCGGGCCGTTACGTTCGCAACGACGTAATTGCCCGCGACCTGCAAATGCAGTCTGTCGAGGATTGTGTGGTGTTGACGGCAAAGCGAATGTTCGATCGCACCGAACACAGCCGCCACCCACACATCCAGTCCCTCGCCCCCCTCCACACTCGCCCCCCCGACCACAAAGGCCCCTGGAGACCCCTTCCCAGGGAACTCATTAAAGATCCTTAAAGCCCGTAGATTGCCTCCTCTCTCTCTATCTTCTTCTTTTCTTTTCTTCTTTTCTTTTTCTTCGCTGCCCACTCTACTCTTCTCCCCCACCTCACATCCCCCTTTATATTCCCTCCCCGACTAACAATTTTGTATCCATATGTATTTTATACCCCCACATATATATATATCTCCCTTCCGCCTGTATTAAATTGTATTTAGTTTGTATTTACAAAAAAAAAAAAAAAAAATTATAATAATAATAAAAAAAATAAATAAAGAGAGAATGATAAAAAATATATATATATATATATATATATATATACATATACCCGCCTTAAAGGCATTGTCGCGTGACCCGGGGGTAGTTGCCCCCGGAGTTGAAGCCGGGGTAAGGAGCGCAAGCTCGAGGCCCCACCCTGCGCCCTCAACCGAGGGACAGAAGTCAACGATGGACGGCACTCGGCAGTCGCAGCTACCGCTTCACGCATCGCGCTCGCGTTCTCGGTCCCTTGCCCCTCACCCCGCTTCGCTCGCCGTACCAGCCCAGTTCTCCGCAGACTGCCTAGGCTTCCGCGTCGTAGAACGGGTCGGCCCGCAGTGAATTGTGTGTGTGTTTTGTGTGCATATAAGAGACAGAGACTCAAGTGTTGTGCTTGTTAGTGGTTCCCACGTATCGCACAGGGAATAATATCGCTTTGTCGGTGAGTACCTGTGTGTTTACCCGTTCCCCGGGGCCATAACAGCCTCACGCCAACCCTGAGAGCACTGCTTGGAGTTTTATTATAAAACTACCAACGCAGTGTTTCTCCCCTTCCCGCACTTTGTAAACAAATTGGTTGTGTCGCTGGGCTACTCAGCGGGGCCTTCCGCTAGCGGATCTCACCCTGCTGGTTTCCCGCCCGGCTGATTTGTTTATAAATTGTGCGTATAAATTCTTTCTTTTTTTTAAAAAAAGAAAGAATTTATAATTTTTTTTTAATTTCTTTTATTCTCTTTTTGTGTTTATTTAACACCCACTTCTACGATGTCGGACGGAAGTATTCCGCCGGCTCGCAAACCCCCGGATACGAACGTGAGATACCGTCCGATCCGTACCGCCCCCGCCAGGCCCCCCGGTAGCTCGAGCGTTATGGACGCGCGCGGATCTGAGTATCCGCGCCGTCCAAGCGAGGGAGAACCGGGAGTAAGGGCAACCGCCCGCAGACCAGCGCCCGACGACACCATCGAGGAAGTCCAGGAGGATAAGCGGCAGAAGCTGCTCCCCTCTCCAGCCTCCCCGCCGGAGGTCGCCGCGACGCCGCCGCCCTCGTGCCGGAGCCGGCGCCGAACCCGCTCCGCAGATGGTGAACCATCCCGCTCGCCGCCCCGCGACTTCGCCCGTGACGCCCCCACCACCAAGCAGGTACTTGAGGTGGAGTCGGAAAGCTCCTCGTCATCAACTGGCGGGGACTCCGACTCCTCCGAAAACACCCACAAACCCCGCCACAGCCCAGCGTCATCATCGTCATCAACGCGGTCGTACGCAAAAACGGCCGCGTCACCACGCCCGATCCCGGACACGCCTGCATCCCCTGATATGGTGCCCCTGGGCACCATCATACGCCGCCCAAATCCGAGGGCGGAATTTCCCTGCCATGCCGCCCAGCACCAGAGCCCCGCCCGCCCATGGACGGCCGCCCGCCAAGGGGCGGCCCTTCACCCAGCACCAGCCGACCGCCCCCAGGCGGCCCATCCTCCAGCGCCAGCCGCCCGGCCCCGGGCAGCCGCCCGCCCACGGACGGCGCATTACCCACCACTAGCCGCCCGCCCACAGGCGGCCGTCCGACTACGGACAGCCGCCCACCCATGGTTGGCATAGCACCCACCACCAGCCGCCCGCCCATCGACAGCCACCCGCCCACGGACGACCGCCAGACCACGGATGGCCGCCCGCCCATGGGCGGCCCACCACCCAGAACAGAACAACAAGGTACTAACATAGTAATAAGAGTACCCTCACCCCCTGCCCCCCAAACCCCCGTAGACCCAGGAGACCCAGCGGCCCCGGCCGCTGGTGTCACCAAAAGCTATCCCCCGATAGTGGTCGAATGCCTGCCCAATTGGACAGTGCATTTTGCCACTATTACTTTGCAATCTAGGTCACGCCCCCAATGCGCGCCCCCTTGGAAAAGGAGTGCGCTTCACCCCCCGCTCCGCCGATGAGTACAGAGTGGTGCAGCGCCACCTTGTAGAAGCCATGGCGGAGGACAGCAGCATAAGCTGGTACAGCTATGCGCTGTCCGCCGACCTACCCACGAAGGTGGCCATTAGAGGCCTCCCGGGTGACACCCCGACCCCCGATATCGAAGCCGCCCTATCCGGACTGGGGTTCCCAGTCCGGTTCGTAAAAGGCATCCGGGCCAAAGAAGGCCGAGCCGGGTGCCTCTTCCACGGCCAATTCGACCGCCTGTCGCAGGAGGAACTCGCTCGTCTTTATAGCACGAGCGAGCTCCTCTTCATGCCAGGCGTTCGGATTGAGCACTGCCTCTCGTTCGACCACCCCGGCTGCTGGGACCCCGACCACCCCGACTACGCCAACATCACCGTACGTACCGACACCGCGGCGCGGCCCGGTCCGCGCGCGGCCCGCCCTCACGTGTGCTCTCTGTGCAGGTGCCCAACATCGACTGCTACATCCCCGGCATGGCCTTCCTCTGCATCGTGATCACGTCCGAGTCCGCCAAGCTGGGTGAGTGACGTGTGGCGAGTGCGCGCGAGCGGTAGGCACGGTGCGGGAGTAACGCGCACGTTGTTGCAGTGGAGACGGGGCAGGAGATCGGGCCGGTGCGCGCGCGGACCTGCGTGCCCGCCAAGGACTTCTCCAAGAAGACGGTGTCGTACTCCATGTGCGCCAAGCTGAGCAAGGAGCTGAGCGCCAGCGAGATCTTCAGCCGCATCGCCGTATCGCGCCCGCACTGCACGCTTTGCAAGAAGCACCTGTGCGTGGACGCCGTGCACTGCTAGCGGCTAGGGACCCGCTCCACGATATTACGGGAGCCGACTCTAGACATTATGTACATTGTTTTGAGTTCCCGACTACGTAAGGCACACGCCTTACGTATTTGAGAGAGTATGTTTGTAAACAGCGCGCGGCACTATTGTTGCGCGCTACTTTGTTGAGCGACCGCCCCGGCAGCAGAGCAGCTGCTGTTTTTATGTTATTTATAAACTATTGAAAACAGTTTTAGTGGTATTACTGTTTTGTTCAACCTCCCATTTTGTTCCTTAGGACTTGGACAATCCTGTGTCGGCCGTCCCGGCAAAGTTCTATATCAAAGACCACTGCGCACCGCTGGTTTACAAAATGATCAAATTTGTGAATGAACCATTTTATTATTTGGGTAATTCAATTTTTCGTTGCACAGGCAAGCTGCACGGTGATAGCTGCTAGTGTCAACTTATGGATAGCTTTTTTATAATAGTTTTTGTAAGAAATGTTTAAATGAGAGCACGTATAAGCTTTCAGAACAATTAAAGCAAACAGAAAAATATGATTATAACCTTAACTTAACGTTAAACGCTTGTCTTGTTGCAACATGATTTAGATGATTCTGCGTGAAAGGCAATACAAAGAAGTTAGAAGTCCCGCATGAACAATAGCCGCACGCCAGCAGCCCGCGGCCCCGCGGCCGCCGCGGCCCCGCGGCCCCGCGGCCCCGCGGCCTCTCAGCCCCGCGGCCCCCGGCCCCCGCTCATACAGCGGGAAGTTTTGTTGACTATTGTTTTATATTATTGTTATGCATAAAATGTGGTTTATTAAATTCACTTTATTTAAAAAGACAGAGTACGTCTCCTTGTTTATACGTGGCCCGTGCAGGTAGGGGGCTCTTTTTAGAGGTTTACAATAACACAATGTTATCAAAAAAATTCCGTTTAAACTAAATAATTAAATTTAGGGAAAATTTTAGAGGTCTTTGGAGTAGTAATATAATTTCGTCTCCGTAACTGCTAGGTAAAAATATACGATTTTGGGCTGGCAACCCTAGCGAACAGATGTTCTCTGTATTCATACTAATTTTATAATTAATTATTTCAATAATTAGATAGTATTTCACAGTGTTTTCCAAATTCATCGCATAAATAACGTGAACCTTACATGTTAAAATTATATTTAAGTCCAAAAAGTATTGTAAAAGTGTGTATTGGCCACTCGGATTTCAGTGTATTTCGGTTAGTGATTTCAAAATATCTGGCTGGGTTTTTTACGTTTTTCGAAAGTGTTTGTGGTGTAAATTGTGTTTCGTGGGCCTAGAATACTATTTCAATTTAGTTGAGACCCCGACTGGCACGTAAGTACCTACCTACAGGCATTTTCTTGAACTGAGTAACCTAGACATTGTGCATTTTGAAACTTAGAATCTTTGATTTGTCACAGTATTTAATTATGATGACCCGCAAAGGCTTGTCTCGTCAGGACGAGCAATCTAAACTCCATTTAGTTCTATTGGAACTGCAAAAATCTAAAGATCAGAATGCACAGTTACTTCTTGAAATAGAACAAAATGAAAAAATTGTTTTAGACTCTTTAGAACAAAACAAAAAATTGAAAAATGAACTTTCTGTCTTATATCAATTAAATACGTCCGTAATAGAAGACCGCGATAAACTCCAGACAATAGTTGATAGGTATGACCAAAATTGTGGCATTGAGTATGAGTCAGCACTGAAAAGAACTTCTATTTTGGAGAAGGAGTTGTGTGATGCCCACCATATAATCACACAGTTGGAAGAAACGGCTCAACACTCTGCCATTGCCACCACAAATAGTCTGTACAATGAACTCTTACCTCATAATATCACTGGCCATGTTTCTGTTGAAAGCGCTATCATGAATCCTTCACTATATACTATTGACCTAACTAATGATGACAGTGTTGGTCATGTGGCAGCTTCTAGCATAAACAAAATACACATGCCTAGCAAAAATAAGTTAAAAAAATACATAAAAATCAATAAAATCATAAAAAAAACTAAAAAAATGTTAATAAGTCATAAAAAAGCTGTTAAAAAATCTATTATTGCTGGATCATTGTTGGATAAGCTACAGTTATGCACAAATGAGCTTAATTGTAGTAGAATTCAATATGAAACAGAAATAGAGAATCTGACATGTAAACTTGGTTCGGCTGAGCGTTCCATGACCCATTACCAAACCATGTATCAAAGGTCAGGTGATGAAATCAGGGAACTCAGTCTAGCCATGGATGCTTTACTGAATAGCCAGGCAAGTCTTGAGACTAGGATATTATCCGGATGTGACTGCAATGTTAGTTTAGGACATGATAATTCTGGTCCGGCTCGTGTTGATGGCCAGGGCTATGGAGAGTCATGTCTGGATAGTATTGCACCAGCATCATTACTCACAGGAAACCTGGATCAATGTACAAAAACTGTAGTGTACTGCGATGAACTTGGAAAAAATGTTGGTAAGTTTTTAAATATTAGTATGAAACATCCAATAGTAAATAACTGTTTTCCCTATTCTGATTTGCATCAAATCATGAAAAACATTAGAAGTGATACTTCAATAAATAAACTCACTAATTTGATAATTTTGATGGGAAATAGAGGAAATGTAAAGAAATCTGACCTAATTAAATATGTAGATGAACTATTTTCACTACAGGTGGGCAATATTGTATTCTATACATTTCCTTATAGCCAAAGTTTGCCACAAAAGGAAAATAACATTAGATATAATCTAAACATGACTTTGCATACAATTTCATGCAATAATCCTGTACATGTGATTGATATTAACTGTATAGTTAATAAAAAATATTACTTGACTAAAGGTAATTATTACCTTTCAAATTTTTACACTAGACAATTAGCTGATTCGCTATGTTATTTTTTAAGTACATCAGCCAATAATTTGGCTCATAAAAATGCTTCTTTTGAGCATTATAATGACACTTCTTGTAAGTCTTTGGAACTTTTTCCAAGTTTTTTAAATTAGATACTAAGACAATAGAGGAAGTCTCTTGCCAAAATTTAATTCAAATCAATAAAAACACAAATAAATACCTTAAAAAGTCAAATAATATGAATCACCCCAAAAAAATGCTAAAATGTAAACAAAATACAACATCTCCTACTACTACCCTGGTGCATCAAAATATACAAGGAATTAATAGTAAATTATTTGAAATAGAATTGTATTTAAGTTCTTTTAATGTTGACATTCTGTGTATTACAGAGCATTGGCTTAAAGATTATGAACTGATGTTTAACTTCCCAAGTCACCAAGTTGGTAGTTCGTTCTGTAGAACACATGCTATTCGAGGCGGTAGTGTTATATTGCTAAATAAGGCAATAAAGTTTAAGAATAGACAAGACATAACATGCTTGTCTGTTGAAAGCCAAATTGAAATAGCATGTGTGGAGTTGGAGCAGAGTTTTGTAGTAAGCGTATACAGACCACCGTCAGCATCATATGAAATATTTGAAAAGGTTATGGATGATGTTTTATTTAAAATGTGTAAAAAAAACAAAAGTATTATTATTTACGGGGATTTTAATATAGATCTCCTAGAAATCTATTCATTAAATACTAGAATATGCAATTTATTTGGTTCCTATAACTTAATACCTTTATTTATGGAACCAACCAGAATAACAGACACATCAGCAAAATGTTTAGATAATATTTTTACCAGCCTAAATGAAAATGTAATCAGCAAAAATATAATAAGTAACCTAAAATCCGATCATCTAGGGCAATATGTAAAATTTAATATGAGTTCTAGACAAATTATAAAAAAGAAAATTAGCTTTGTACCAGTGACTACAAATCGATTTGAGAGGTTTAAATGTAGTTGGGATCTACAGCTTCCTTTTGATTACTATAACAACAATCCCAATCAACTTTATAGTACATTTTTCAATCAATTTTATAACATTTTTAATGTCATATTTACAACTAAATCAATTGTAGTCTCAGACAAACCTGGTTTTAGTGAGTGGGCAACTGTAGGTATACATAAAAGCAGACAAAAATTGTATGAATTGTATAGCGAAAAGCAATATAACTCCTGTGAAAAATTCAAAGATAAAGTCAAAATATATTCAAAAATTTTCAAAAATGTCTGCCAATTGGCAAAATCAAATTATCTAAGTTCAAAAATTAAAAACAGTAGTAACATAATTAAAACTACCTGGAAAATAATTAATGATGAGACTGGCAAAACTCAGAACAATAACAATGAATACAAACTTAAAGTAAATGAAACATTTATTAATAATGATTTAGAGATAGCACAAGCTTTTGAAAGTTTTTTTACAGACATTCCTATGTCAACTACAAGCTCTTTAGACTCTTCACATGATCTTGCCGTGTCATTATTAAAAAACAACGTACCTGATTGTAAAAACATCTTTCATTTTAAACATGTCAACGAACAAGACATTGTTAAAGCCTTCAAAATGATAAATGTAAAAAAAACCCAAGATCTCTGGGGTATTTCTGTACACATTCTTAAACCACTAATAGTTACTCTGGCACCTGATTTGGCTAATATATTCAATGAATGCATAGACTCTGGAGTGTTTCCTGACCTAATGAAACATAGTAAAATTGTACCATTGTTCAAATCGGGCAATACAACGGACCCTACTAACTTTAGACCAATATCAGTTCTGCCTACATTTAGTAAAATATTTGAGAAGCTTATTTTAAGCCAGCTCTCATTACATTTTGATGCAAATAATTTATTACATAACAAGCAATATGGCTTCACTAAATGCAAGTCCACTGCTGATGCTGGTGTTGAGTTACTAACTCATGTTTATGATGCTTGGGAAAAGTCGCAGGATGCAATAGGAATTTTTTGTGATTTATCTAAGGCATTCGATTGCGTGCACCATGAAACATTGATCAGGAAATTGAGCCACTATGGAATTAGGGGCAAATCCTTGGATCTTTTTGCTTCCTATTTAAGCGAAAGAATTCAAAGAGTTGATGTCAACGGGAAACGATCTCCAGGGTCCTTAGTGTCAATGGGTGTACCTCAGGGATCCATATTAGGACCTTACCTTTTTTTGATATACATAAATGACTTGCCACATCTTGTACAGGATCAACATGAAATTGTATTATTTGCTGATGATACTTCACTTCTTTTTAAAATAGATCGTCGCACTAATAACTTTGACAAGGTAAATAATGCAATTTCTAAAGTAGTCCATTGGTTTGAATCCAATAATCTATTATTGAATGAAAATAAAACTAAATGTATTCGATTTTCACTACCTAATGTAAAACAAGGTTCTGTAGATATTAAAATAAAGGGCGACAATTTAGAGCTCGTTGAAAATACTGTATTCCTAGGTATAACTTTAGATAGCAAGCTTCAATGGGACCCTCATATAGATAAATTGTCGAAAAGGCTCAGTTCTGCTGCTTTCGCAGTCAAAAAAATTAGAGTTTTAACTAATATTGCAACATCTAGACTGGTCTACTTTAGTTACTTCCATAGCATTATGTCATACGGTATTTTGCTGTGGGGGAGTGCTGGAGTAGGACGCATAAATACCATATTTGTACTGCAGAAAAGGGCTGTTCGTGCTATCTATAATATGGGTCCCCGAGATTCGCTACGTGATAAATTCAAAGAAATAAACATATTGACCGTCATTTGTCAATATATTTATGACGCCATTATGTATACCCACTCTAACGTCCAGCGCCCGCGGCGTAACTAGGGACTAACGTCCCAGCGCGCGTTACGCGCGCCGAGCGTGAAAAACGCCGTGTTGTTTCCGTTAAAACTATTTATCACATAAAAAGTACTAAACCTATTTCAAAACCAAAAATGTATTTATTTTCTTTATTATAATTATATAAATTTGAATAATAATATGAATCATCGTACCTACATCTTCATTTACTAAAAAATTATCAAAAATAGGATGGTAGCATTTTTAGACTGATTTGGAGACCTATTTTGATAAATTTATTTAAAATACTTCCTCTGAACATTTAATTATTATTTTGGTACCGTTTTAACGGAGTTGGAGTCTAGTTTTTTCAATAACATATTTAATTTTAATACAGATATCACAAGTAAATCATAAAGAAATTAACTTGCGAAAAATAGGAAAATGGCGGAAAATTTCTCTCACTTTATTGTCAAAATAATTTTTTTTTCATAATTTTTGTTGCCAGGTATGGGTTTTTCTAATAAGAATTTAGTAGAATAATTATTGACAATGACATCTGACATTGACACTAGCAACTTGTCTTATTAGAAAATAAAGAAAATCCGAAATAAAAAAACCAAAAACTCGTGTGGCACTCTAGTACCATGGACGTAAGTCGGCATAAAGTTTTGTGGCACTACAGTACCACTGGACGTTCAAGTGGATAAGCATAAAAATATTAATTTGTTTACAAAAAATAGTGATAAACACAATGTAAATACAAGAAATAAATATAAACTCGCTTTGCCCACCACTAGGCTGCATAAGGTTAATGTATCATTCAAAGGGCAATGTATACGCTTCTACAACAAGATTCCCAAAGAATTGCAACAGTTGTCAATTACTAAATTTAAGAAAATTGTAAAAAACAATCTTTGTAAAAAAGCTTATTATAATATATCGGATTACCTTGAGGACAAAACTGCTTGGGACGGAATCTGCTCCAACACAATATCAAAAACAAGACTAACAAACAAATAATGATTGTAAAGTTTCAATACAAAAATGAGCTAGAGTTTCTAATCGCTTCTTTGCTCTAGTGTAAAAAAAGCGAAGCGACCAGATACCATAAATTTATTTCCTACTTATCTATAAGCACCTATGACCTATATGTTTTTTTTGTAATCAATTTGACGTGTCTAAGTTTTGTAAAATCAAACTATGGAAATAAATAATTTTGTATCTTGTATCTTGACGAAGCGATGAATCACATCCTCTGACTTCTTACAGTATTTTAGCTGCGTGCGTGCTCTGGGTGCGCAACGCCATATTGAAGTTCCAATTTACTGCCTACACTATAAAACAATGTACACAGCGAGGCGACTAAGCCCGTATAACCGTATTCTGTAAGAGACGCTACATCTTCATTGTTGTTAAAATCAAAATTATGAGATTATTCAGTCTCGACCCGGGAGACACAGAGACACAGTTCTCGGAAATTCTGTTTCTTCCCCAAGAGCCAGAAACAATAAGGGGTATGATAATAAACAAAGTCAGAGAAGGATTTGTCGATTAGAACTAATTCATGTCATTCATCATTATGTTCTGAATGGCTCTGCACGGAAATGCAGCATCTCATATTATAAATGATGAGTAGGTATTAGTCATTAGTGTGACGGTGAGAGGGCGCCGCGGCGCGCCCCACGCTACACCGCGCTTATGTAACACAATACTAGTTTCAACACGTATGAAAAACAACTTCTACACGATGCTGTCTATAAACATAATGACCAAATTCATTATATTATTATTTCTACGCAAATTGATCCGAGGTGCGCCCTCCACTTAGCATTACTTTCGGTGCTCACCATCTACAGTGAGTTAACAACCATAGCTTGTTCACTAACAATGACATTCACTATGTAAATTAGTATATAGATAGATAGATAGATAACACTTTATTGCACACCACACAAAACACACAAAGAATAAAAACAAACATAGACTTAATCATAATGTTGGAGTACAATGGGCGGCCTTATCGCTATGAGCGATCTCTTCCAGGCAACCTTTGGATGGACAGGATCAATAGTAACAAAAAAGACAGTGGTGTAATAGGAAGGAAACATATAACTATATAACACACATAAATATATACATATATATAATACATATAGTAATACTGTTTATAAATATACAATACTTACTTGAGAAAGGGACAAATGGTATTGAAAGTAATATAAAGAGATTTTAAACGAATAAACTTAATAAAAAGATTAAATATACATACATAGTGAAACTGCAACTAAGAAGATATAGCATAGTAATCGGAGAGTTTTTTCTTGAATATAGGAAGAGATTTAGCATTTCGAATATCAAGTGGGAGAGCATTCCAGAGGCGGATAGCTTGAACAGTAAAATATTTTTCATAGAAAGTGGAAGTATGATAGGGTGTTTTTAAAAGTAAAGTTTTAGAAGATCGCAGTGATAGAGCGTGAGAGTCAGAGAGAAACTCAAAGTTCTCTTTAAGATACTGTGGAAAAGGAAGATAGAATAGAATGTTGTACAAGAAGGATAGAATATGAGTATTCCTGCGAAGGCGGATGGGCAACCACTTGAGCTTTTTGCGGTATTCAGAAACGTGATCAAATTTGCGAAGGCCAAAAATGAACCTAACACAGAAATTCTGGAGCCGCTCAAGTTTATTCAACTGATTTTCAGTGAGGTCCGGATAGCAAACATCGGCGTAATCAACTATAGGTAACAAAAGCGATTGGGCAAGAATAACTTTGGTGGAAGTAGGTAGAAGATTGCGTAAGCGTCGCAGAGAAGCTGCAGATGCGAACATTTTGCGAATAACTTCAGCTAGATGCGGTGCCCAAGTCATTTCTTCGTCTAAAATTAAACCTAAATCCTTTACTTTTTTAGCAAGAGGTATGGGAACCCCATCAAAAACGATTGGCGGAAGAGTATATATTTTGAAATGTATAATTAATAGGAATGCAATACATGATTTAATAAATCCGGACATTAAGACTTAGCCGCATTATTTAGTTACAGCGCTATATTATTATTATTGTTACTTTATAACAATAATAATAGATCCCTCCATCCAGGATAGATTTATTTTGACTAATCTACTTGTACTATAATTATGATTTTTAAGGTTGGATACAGGTTTAAAGAATAAAAATGATTTTAAATGCTTAAGCTAAATGATATCAAAGGATGGAAAGAATTCAAATCAAATTCATGAAACATATTTGCTATCGTCTAAAAATTCGATACATATCTTATAGTTATGTTGAACATTAAACACCGCGCAATTACTGATAATAACGTTTCTGCTTAAAATATCCTCGAATTTAATTGATATTACTCGAATTTAGTGTAAGATTCTCATTTAAGCCCCATCCAAACTACTGGGCATTCTGAATTCTCCCGTTGTCGTTAAACAAACTATAGGCAACATTATTTTTCATGGAACCAGTGACGTATTTAATAAGCTACGCAGGCATCCTGATATACAAATTGCTGGCTTGAATCTATTTATTTCAAGAGTCAACTCAATCTGTCAATTGAGTTGTGTTCATTTTTTTATGTATATTATGTGACCATCCGTGAAAATCTTTAATTAAACAACTTTATAGTTTATAGTGTTGATTTTAGCTGTTGATTTTCCTTTAAATAAATAAATCATGTATTTATGAGAGATGGAACATGATAAATGTATACCACCACTGACTTTTTGTAGATCTTTTTAAGGTGTACAATACTGTAGTAGGTGCATTGATTTGATATGTCTCCTGTGGCCCGCTCCAGCCAGCGCGAGCGTTTGCAAAGAAAGCGCACAACATTACTTCATTTACGACATCACATTAGAAACCTAAAAAAAGATTACTGAACCTGCATCTTTAAAAACTCTATCGATTAAAAAACCGCATCAACACCAGTTGCATAGTTTTAAAGTTTTATGCTAGTCACCAAATAAAGGAAATCGGGATACTAAGAGAATATAATATGTTGGCACGTACCTGCTCGAGCATGTGGTAGACGTCGGCCAGGTCCAGGCCGGGGTAGGGCGACATGCCGTACGTGGCGATCTCCCACAGCAGCACGCCGAAGGCCCACACGTCGCATGTAGGTGTGGAGGTGGAGGTGCAGCGCACGTACCTGCTCGAGCATGTGGTAGACGTCGGCCAGGTCCAGGCCGGGGTAGGGCGACATGCCGTACGTGGCGATCTCCCACAGCAGCACGCCGAAGGCCCACACGTCGCATGTAGGTGTGGAGGTGGAGGTGCAGCGCACGTACCTGCTCGAGCATGTGGTAGACGTCGGCCAGGTCCAGGCCGGGGTAGGGCGACATGCCGTACGTGGCGATCTCCCACAGCAGCACGCCGAAGGCCCACACGTCGCATGTAGGTGTGGAGGTGGAGGTGCAGCGCACGTACCTGCTCGAGCATGTGGTAGACGTCGGCCAGGTCCAGGCCGGGGTAGGGCGACATGCCGTACGTGGCGATCTCCCACAGCAGCACGCCGAAGGCCCACACGTCGCATGTAGGTGTGGAGGTGGAGGTGCAGCGCACGTACCTGCTCGAGCATGTGGTACACGTCGGCCAGGTCCAGGCCGGGGTAGGGCGACATGCCGTACGTGGCGATCTCCCACAGCAGCACGCCGAAGGCCCACACGTCGCATGTAGGTGTGGAGGTGGAGGTGCAGCGCACGTACCTGCTCGAGCATGTGGTACACGTCGGCCAGGTCCAGGCCGGGGTAGGGCGACATGCCGTACGTGGCGATCTCCCACAGCAGCACGCCGAAGGCCCACACGTCGCTCTTGGTGCTGAAGGTGCTGTAGGTGTGGAGGTGGAGGTACCTGCTCGAGCATGTGGTACACGTCGGCCAGGTCCAGGCCGGGGTAGGGCGACATGCCGTACGTGGCGATCTCCCACAGCAGCACGCCGAAGGCCCACACGTCGCATGTAGGTGTGGAGGTGGAGGTGCAGCGCACGTACCTGCTCGAGCATGTGGTACACGTCGGCCAGGTCCAGGCCGGGGTAGGGCGACATGCCGTACGTGGCGATCTCCCACAGCAGCACGCCGAAGGCCCACACGTCGCTCTTGGTGCTGAAGGTGTTGTAGGTGTGGAGGTGGAGGTGCAGCGCACGTACCTGCTCGAGCATGTGGTACACGTCGGAACGGTCCAGGCCGGGGTAGGGCGACATGCCGTACGTGGCGATCTCCCACAGCAGCACGCCGAAGGCCCACACGTCGCATGTAGGTGTGGAGGTGGAGGTGCAGCGCACGTACCTGCTCGAGCATGTGGTACACGTCGGAACGGTCCAGGCCGGGGTAGGGCGACATGCCGTACGTGGCGATCTCCCACAGCAGCACGCCGAAGGCCCACACGTCGCATGTAGGTGTGGAGGTGGAGGTGCAGCGCACGTACCTGCTCGAGCATGTGGTACACGTCGGAACGGTCCAGGCCGGGGTAGGGCGACATGCCGTACGTGGCGATCTCCCACAGCAGCACGCCGAAGGCCCACACGTCGCATGTAGGTGTGGAGGTGGAGGTGCAGCGCACGTACCTGCTCGAGCATGTGGTACACGTCGGAACGGTCCAGGCCGGGGTAGGGCGACATGCCGTACGTGGCGATCTCCCACAGCAGCACGCCGAAGGCCCACACGTCGCATGTAGGTGTGGAGGTGGAGGTGCAGCGCACGTACCTGCTCGAGCATGTGGCCGCGCGACATGAACTCCGTGATGATGTAGAAGGGCGGCTCGCGCGTGCACACGCCCAGCAGCTGCACCAGGTTGGGGTGGCGCATCTCCTTCATGATGCCGGCCTCCTCGAGGAAGTCCTTGAGCGCCATGGTGTCGTCCTTGAGCGTCTTCACGGCGACGGTGATGTTGGCGCGCTTCCAGCAGGCCTCGTACACGTCGCCGTACTGGCCGCCGCCCAGCTTGTGCTTCATGCAGATGTCGGTGCGGTCGATCTCCCAGTGGTCGGGCGGCGCCAGCGGGAACACGGAGGGCTTGGCGCGCTTGCCGGCCGGGTACAGCAGCTGCGTGATGAGGCCGTCGGGCGCCTGGCTGTGGTGCAGCACCAGCTCGGCCAGCGTGGCGAACTTGCACTCGGCGGTGACGAAGGCCTTGCCGGCGTCGTCCTCGTTGATGCGGTAGTGGTAGACGCGGCCCTCGTAGCGCAGCGAGATGGAGCGCTGGCCGGGCGAGGACTCGGACTCGCGCACCAGGAAGCTGCCGTTGATGCCGGAGGAGAGCAGGTACTCGGCGGCGTTGCGCGAGATGGGCCCGTGGTACCAGGAGTGCTTCTCCAGCGAGTTGACGGGCGTCACGTAGTTGGAGGGCACCCAGCCCACGCCGCCCGCGGCCGTGTGCGCCTCGCACCACTCGCCGCTGCCGTTGTAGCTGGTGATGCGCACCTGGCAGCCCTTGGCCAGGCTCAGCTGGTTCTCGCCGCCCGCCTGGAAGTCGTACAGCGCCAGGAACAGCTGCGGGTCCGCCTCCTCCGCGCCCGCCATCAGCAGGTTCTCCTTCGACGTCCATCTGCAACACGATACCGCGCCCCTCATCATCCGACCGTTCCACTTGTGGTGTAGTAATAATATGATGTGTTAGCACTAAGGACACGTACGTTAGTATACCTAGATTAAGACATAGTTATAGAGCTCTGTTCCGACAGTGAATAAATGGTCATCAACAGATATGGACGTTTCTATTATGTAGGGCTTAAACCCTCATTACAACCAACATCCCTACATGGCGACCTTGCCAGGATGGGAACGCGACCGTGAAAAATAAAAACAAAATAGTGAAATTGGACAATTGAGAAACAAATAAAAATGTGTCGTTCTCAAATACAAAAGGACGAAGTGTTTATAACACAAAGTGCATCCGGCGGGTCAAATACAGCTTCGGAAAGCCATCTGTCGAACATAAGTATTGTGATGTTTATTATCTGCTTCATTATTTGTGTCACGGGACTTTACGGACTATACATATTATACAAAAGGTGTCATCAGAGTTGGATCTCGAATGAAATATTTACACAGAATTTGAGAAGATCCTTCCGTCGCGTGACCAGACGATCTATCGAAGAGCCTGCACGCGTATCCTGTACTTGCCGACAGCAAAATGAAAATTGAGAAAACAAAAAAAATAGAAGAAAGAAGAAACAATTATATAAATAAAACATTATGAAGATCGAAAAATATTATATGTATTAATAAGATTGAAGAAAGAAGAAAGAAAAATGTACGAGTTTATGTTGGAGGAGTCCAGGGATATCCCGGCTCAGTTAGCAGTGGAGTCCAGGGTATAGCCCGGCCCAAACCAGTTTCCAGAGGATGAGCCAAGCAGCCCATAAGTCCAGCCAAGCAGCTCTTACGGACCACCACACGAGCAGAATGATTCAGCGTACAGCGTACCTTATTACCTAAGTACCTTAGTTTCTAATTTATCTCCATAAAATTTTAATGGAAAGGCTAGTTGAAATCTATGATAATTTGTTAAATTTATGTGTTAACATTAGAAAATTAGGATCCAAGAGACGTTTAGACAAAATAGGACAGCAAAAGTTTCAGGAGGCAGAAATTTTATATAATGAGTTTTCTTTGTTAATCGAACATGGACGTTTAAGCAGAAAGGAATTAAAAATTGAACCATCTATAATAAGTGAAATTGAGAAAATTTATAGTAATATCTTGGGTTATAAAGAGGTTAAAACTACTTCAGAAAGTTCGTCCGACGAAATTGAAAAAAATACTTTATATTGCAAAATGGATAAATTTAATTTAAAAACGGCTTGTACCTTGATTCCAATTATGGACGGTAAAGAGGAGACTATAGAAAAAATAATTGAAGGTATAGAGATGTATGACAGTTGTTTGAATGAAGAAGGTTGTAAGAAAATGTTGATTTCTTTTGTCATAAGGACACGCTTATCCAAATTAGCCAGATTGAAGCTAAAAGAAAATTATATAAATGTTTCTAGTTTCATACAAGATATAAAGTCTTACCTTTTAACAAAAAAATCTGCTACGTCAATTATGGCACAGATTAATAATTTGAGTCAAACTAATATGACAATAGGAGAGTATGGAGAGAAGTTGGGGGATTTGTTTACTTCCCTTACCATAGCGCAAGCTGACGGGAATCAAGCAGCAGCTGTAATATTGAGCCCGATAAACGAAAGGTTAGTGGTCAAAAGATTTTCAGATGGCTTGAAAAATCGTAGACTAAGTACCATATTGGCAGCCCGGAACTACGCTCATCTCAAGGATGCTATGCGCGCTGCTGAGGACGAGGAGCAGACACTCCCCGGAACTTCAGGTAGCGATGCCGTGTTCTCATATACACGAGGCAGACCTCATCGTCGAGCACGTGGTTATTACAACCGCGGACAGACAACTCAATACCAAGGTAACTACTTTCAGCACCGTGGAAATTTTTCACCGTACAGAAGTAATAATGTACAGTCTAGAGGCAGGTCCATGCCTGCTCAGCGAGTTTCTTATAGAGGCAGATATTTCCAGCCCCGAGGTTACTTCAGACCATCGAATAGAGGATATTATTATAGAGGTTATAACAGAGGTTATGCAAGAGGTGCGAGACAGGAAAACGTAAATGTTGCTTCGGAGACTAACGAAGAAAAGGAAGAGAAAGAGGTAAATTTGGCAGAGTTTTTTCGAGGCTACTGATTATATTTTAACATGCGAAAGTCTTGATTATATCTATTTATACAGCGGAAATCAAAAACTCGTATTTTTAATCGACACAGGCGCTTCTATTTCATTAATTAACAGTAAATCGGTAACTAGATACTCAAACATATACAGCGACAAAACATGCATAAAAGGAATCGGTGGAAAAGTCACTGCATACAATTTCACACACACGACGTTGAAATTAGAAACGGGAGATCAAATTTGCCACAAGTTTTATCTATTTGATACTATTCCTTGTAAAGCCGACGGTATACTCGGGTTAGACTTTCTGAGAACTTATAATGCTAACATTGATTTACCTAGCAACGTACTTACTTTACGGGTAAATAACAAACGGTTCCGTATTAAAATACAAAAACGGCAACAACACTTAAGTTCAGATAATTATTTACTTATCCCAGGTCGAAGTGAGTCAATTCATTATTTAGATATGAATAAAAATATATACAAAGATTGCGTTATACACAAAAAACAATTAAATGAAAATTTATTTTTAGCAGGTTGTATTGTTCAACCGAAAAGAGGTAAAATTCCAGTTAAAATTTTAAATACCAGTGAAAATGACATTAAAATTTTAAAATCAAATATAATAATACAAAATGACGATTTAGACTATTTAGAAAATTATAATATTTGGTCATTTAACCAATCAGAAAAGGGACTTGATCGTGTAAAAAACTTGTTATCAGAACTAAAATTATCTCATGTAAATACAAGCGACAGGAAAGAATTGCAAATAATTTGTTCAAAATATTCGGATATATTTTTTCTTCAAGGAGACAAATTAGGAAAAGCGGATGTTGTAGACCAGTCAATAACGGTTAAATCAAATACGATGCCAGTCTATGTAAAACCCTATCGCTTGCCTCAATCATCAAAACCAGAAATTAATAAACAAGTTAGGAAAATGTTAGAAGACGATATAATAGAACCATCCAGAAGTGAATGGAACAGTCCTATACTACTAGTACCAAAGAAATCAAACGAAGAAAAGAAATGGCGTTTAGTAATAGATTATCGTAAAGTTAACGATTGCATCCAAGACGACAAATTTCCATTGCCGAATATTTCTGATATATTACGCTTTGAGTAGAGTGACCATAAGTTCTGACGAATTAAAATCATTGAATGAAAAAGTTGTTAGTATGGTTACAAGAGCACAACGAGCGAGAATAAATTCGCAGTGTAACAAAGAATTATCGAATGACCATAGTTCTCTTAATATACCTGACAAACCAAGGTTAGGCCAACCAAGGATAGCAGAGATATTAAGAAAACCTAATGATACTGTAGAATTAAAATTTTGCAAAGGAAAAGACTTAAATAAGAAAAATATAGACTATAAAAATAAATGTTTTGCCTATATAAAAAATGAAAATACTATATTTATCGATCTCAGGTATATGCCGCATTTTTCGCGAGTCGAATTTGCGGATTTATTGAGTGAGTTTTGTAGTAGAATAAATATGAAAAAACTATGCATAGTAAAGGATGAAAATAATATTGAATTTATTAAAGAATTAATATATGAAATAAAGACTAGACAAATGTGGTCCGGACCGCAAATAAATATTCTAAGAGGAATAAAAAGAGTCTTCGAAAATGACGAAAAGATGTACATCCTACATGACTATCATTTGCTACCTACAAGTGGACATGCAGGTATGCGACGCATGATAAACAATATTAAAAGTAAGTATCATTGGCCAGGTATGGAAAACGATGTACGAAGATACGTTTCCAGGTGTAAAAAATGTCAAACTAGTAAGTATTCTAGAAATATAGTCGAACCAATGGTGGTAACCACAACGGCTACAACTGCTTTTCAAAAAGTATTTTTAGATTTAGTGGGACCCTTAGATAAGGATTTAGAAGGTAACATTTATATTTTAAGTTTGCAATGCGAGTTAAGTAAATACGTCGAGGCGT
The DNA here is from genome assembly GCA_929108375.1 of Gymnoscelis rufifasciata. Taxonomy (NCBI): domain Eukaryota; kingdom Metazoa; phylum Arthropoda; class Insecta; order Lepidoptera; family Geometridae; genus Gymnoscelis; species Gymnoscelis rufifasciata. The sequence goes on along the minus strand of OV815319.1, from coordinate 306,599 downwards.
ATCCATTACGACAAAAAGATACGGTAAGTGTAGCTAAATCATTTGTAAACAATTTTATACTTAGGTATGGTTTACCAAGTACCATCGTAACTGATCGAGGTTCGGAATTCATGTCAGAAACAATGTCTGAGGTATGTAAGTTACTGCAAATTAATAAAATAAATTCAACCGCATATCATCATCAATCTATAGGAGCATTAGAAAATACTCACAAACATCTTGCAGCATTTTTAAGAACTCAATGTGACGGACATCCCGAAACATGGAGTCATTGGTTACATTTTTGGTGTTTTTCATACAATACCACGGTTCACACAGAAACCAGATACACGCCCTATGAGTTAGTTTTCGGTAAAACGTGTAACTTGCCAAGTAATCTTACTAAGGAGGTCGTAGAGCCACTTTACAACCCAGATAATTATGTTTTAGAATTAAAATATAGGTTACAGTTAGCTCATAAGGAGGTAAGAAATAATTTAATTTTAAGGAAAAATCTAAGAAAAATAGAATATGATAGAAAATGTAATCCGATATCTTACAAACCAGGTGATTTAATTCTAATAAAAAATGAAACAGGTAAAAAGTTAGACAAATTATATAATGGACCATTTAGCGTATTTAGCGACAATGAACCTAATGTCATTATAAACAAAGGTGATAAATTAGAGACAGTGCATAAAAATAGAACAAAGAGATATGTAACATAAGTATTAGTTAAGTCATGTTTACATTAAGTATCGAGCTTATCTCGTATATAGTCTTCATAGAATAACATTTGATATAAGCTTTATTTTGTTTACATGTAAGAACTTTTAGATAAGATTTAAGATTTTAGAAATAGTGATTAAACAATAAATAATTTGTCAAGTTATCAATTAACATGAAACAAAAATTGAAAAATATATATATATGTGTAAATATATTTTTTTTTAAAACAACCCCTGTGATGTGGTGTAGTAATAATATGATGTGTTAGCACTAAGGACACGTACGTTAGTATACCTAGATTAAGACATAGTTATAGAGCTCTGTTCCGACAGTGAATAAATGGTCATCAACAGATATGGACGTTTCTATTATGTAGGGCTTAAACCCTCATTACAACCAACATCCCTACACACTCTGCACATCTGTCTTACTGCTTACACATCAACCAAGTCTAGGGATATTCATCAAACATCTAAAAATCTATCAAGAATATTTTCATATAGTAAATAGAAGAAGTATAGTATATAGTAATAGAGGGTCCGCTTGCGGCGCAAGAGGTAGCGGGTTCGATTCCCGCCGAGGGTGAAAGTGTTTGTATGTTCTGCAAGCACGATCTCCTTGGTCTGGGTGTTTAATATGTATAATAAAAAATATCTATATATGTATGACTATTATATTAAGTATATCAGATATCTAGTACCCGTAACACAAGCTTAGAGCTTACCACGGGGCTAGATGTTGTTGTGTGAAATGTCTGGAAATATTTATTATTATTATTATTATTATTATAGAAGGCAAAGAAGTTAATTCATAAAATTTTTGAATGCAACTGCACAGTCAGCCCGACTAAAATCCTATTGAGCATGCCTGGGCATGTTACAACGATAAACTTCGAGTGATTTACCGACAAATTTGAGAACGGTACAACAAATTTACGAACACAAAGAAGTAAAACCTCAAACCAGAAACAAGGCCTTAACAATTTGAAGTTAAAATACACGTAACACTGATTTAATAAGGTCTAATAATATTTTTATTAATATATCTAATTCAATATTATAAACAATATTTTTTCTTTACAGGTCTAGAAGTAACCTTAAAGATTTCTACTTGTACTTTTTGACGAATTTTATAATATTCATAAACTTTGTATTATCTTTTATTGATACCTACTTAAAACAGATTTATAATTTTTGAGATTATCGCGAACATTAATATTTAATAAGCATATAAACTAATGTAAATAATTCATTAAAAGTGCAGCTGAACAATCACATTGTCTTGTCACATATAGCATCGGCAGTAAAGAGGCCTTGTCAAAGTTTTCAAACAAGAAGTCAAATACAATATACCCACCTGCATTGACAGCTATTATGTTGCTATTATGTTAAGTTATTTAGTGGGCAAAGGAGTTCCTTTGCCCACTAAATAACTCAACATGTACAAAAATGGTTAGCAAATGACCAGCTTAATATGTATATGTCTGACTGATGTTGTATAAGATGCTATTCGAGGTGCGTATTCCTTTCTCATCAAAGTGGAGCACATAGTAATATGAAAGAGGCGAGTGAGGGAGGGAGGCAGGGAGGGAGTGAGGGAGGGAGGGGGGAGTGTACCTGTTGGCCTGGTCGAGCGGCTGCGGCGGCGCGGCGGCGGCGGCGGGCGCGGCCTCCACGTCCGGCAGGTCGGGGATGTGCGGCAGCGGCCGGAGTGAGGTAGGAGGGAGGGAGGGGGGAGTGTACCTGTTGGCCTGGTCGAGCGGCTGCGGCGGCGCGGCGGCGGCGGCGGGCGCGGCCTCCACGTCCGGCAGGTCGGGGATGTGCGGCAGCGGCCGGAGTGAGGTAGGAGGGAGGGAGGGGGGAGTGTACCTGTTGGCCTGGTCGAGCGGCTGCGGCGGCGCGGCGGCGGCGGCGGGCGCGGCCTCCACGTCCGGCAGGTCGGGGATGTGCGGCAGCGGCCGGAGTGAGGTAGGAGGGAGGGAGGGGGGAGTGTACCTGTTGGCCTGGTCGAGCGGCTGCGGCGGCGCGGCGGCGGCGGCGGGCGCGGCCTCCACGTCCGGCAGGTCGGGGATGTGCGGCAGCGGCCGGAGTGAGGTAGGAGGGAGGGAGGGGGGAGTGTACCTGTTGGCCTGGTCGAGCGGCTGCGGCGGCGCGGCGGCGGCGGCGGGCGCGGCCTCCACGTCCGGCAGGTCGGGGATGTGCGGCAGCGGCCGGCTCTGCAGCAGCGCTTCTGCAACGCAACACGCTCACTCGTAACCACGCTCTCTGCACCCCCACTCTCGTACTGCGACACGGCGACGACCAGAGACAATACTCTACTCATTACTGTACATATCACTGCACATCTTGGTTCCCCTCTCAATATTACAATTACAGTTTTATACTTTTGATGCAGCCGTTTGTCCACTACTGGAGCTGAATCCATTGGGGCCTTGCCATACTCATACTAGATACAGTATGCGAAGCTAACTAACTACTATACATTACTATAATTATATTCACTATCTATAAAACCTTATAAAAACTGTGTTTAACATCAAGGAGTTGGGTTGGCTAAGCTAAGGGGAATGATAGAGCACAATACACTTACTTCTACACAAGATCTCAGTTCCTCCACACAGAATTAGGCTAAGATCTGCCTCGCTATTCTGTATTTACTATAAACATAAATAAAACAACAAAATAATATCATTTTTAACTCCCACTCATTCTACTAACAAAACAAAAAGGCTTTTACAAGGATTAAACTTGGAGTACTGAAAAGTATTGCAAATCAATATCATATTTTAATTGGTAAACTAAAATGTTCTCAATAAGCGGTTATCAGAGCCAGCGAATATTGGCAAAACATGTAGATTTTTTTTATTGATTCCTGAAATTTGGAAAACAAACCAATAGCTCCATTTTGTGGAGGATGAACCAAACAGCATTGCTACAACATGACCTCACAATGTACAAAGTAGAAGCACTAAGATGGCCGTGACACAGGACTTAACTTTCTATAGCTATAGATAGATAACTAATACTCACATTACAAGAACATGCCAATCATGTGAACCTTGTTTATATTAATACCTACCTACCTATATATGTGAATCAAACATACACATAAAACCTGGATTTATTTTATTAACTTTGATGATATAGGCATATATTTATATTTTTTGTTGCATATAAATCAAGATTCATTAGTTCAAATCCTTGTTGAAGCTGAAATTACTTACATGGTATGTAGCCATGTATAATTCTTCTATCTCATAATATTGAAGTTTCTAAAATAGGTAATTTCAAGATGCAATGCACCCATCAGGGATCCATACACCGTTTTAAACTGGTTAGTTATTGTTAGATGTAGGGTCAGTAAACTACTTATGTACATTTTTGGAGAAACGGTAGGAATTCCTTTATAAGTTTTTAAATCCTCTACTGAATCATAGTTTAAATTCAACCTATACAACATTCTAGTAACAATTTATATTAACATAATTATCAAATTATATTTAAAAATAATAGTTAAAGTAGTACACTTGTTATTAAACCTATAATAAAATGCTTCATTAAACATTTTGAATTTACCTTCTAATGAAATTAAGTTGTAAGAAAAGACATGTTGCAGCCAATTTAGCAGCATGGTGGTCTCTGGTGTGCCGCCCAGCCAGGGAGACGGGGGGACGCAACAACAACCAGTACTCTGTGTTGTCATTATAACAGAGTGACATAAAATATTATTGATTTAGTTTAGAATGGAATAGAAAACACTTTATTGTACGCCACACAAATTAATAATAAACTTCACAAAAACCTTAACTAATTAAAACAGGGTACAAAGGGCAGCCTTATCGCTATGAGCGATCTCTTCCAGGCAACCTTGGGATGGATAGGAAATAAAAGGGACGAAAAGACAGTGGGGTAAAACAAATATAATAAAAACATAAAGTACTCATATAATAAACCATATACCATATTTGTTTAGTTATATAGTGTGTGGATTAATTATTATAATGTACGTGTACATATCATAAAATATTTTATAATTATTTTTATTCTTAATGTTAAATGTATTTTATTATTATCTTTAATATTCTTAATGTTTTTTAATTTATTAAGGAAATTTAATTGGTATTCCCACTCAATTAATGTTGTTTCAGACAACATAAATCCCATCAAAAACAATACTTGTCAAAAAAACCAAGTCGCGCAACTCAGTTGTTCTGCGGTAATAAGTTGTGAGATCCAAGTAAATCCAAGTCTTCAAATTTCGTCTCTAAATTCTTTAATGTTTTATAAAAATATATTAAGACTTGGCCATCGCCTGAAAACACGTGTTAATTCAATCGCCTGAAAACACTTGTAAATTCAATTATTTAGTGCAATGGCCAAGTCTCAATATATTTATATAAAACATTAAAGAATTTTGAGACGAAATTTGAAGACTTGGATTTACTTGGATCTCACAACTTTTTACCGCAGAACAACTGAGTTGCGCGACTTGGTTTTTTTGACAAGTATTGTTTTTGATGGGATCTCATTTCTTTTTGTATTTTGTAGACAGTTCTACTTTTTTCCTTTTCTGTACCTTCTACTTATTGTATTAAGTCCATATAATTTTCCTTTTGCCGGTCCAGATTGGATTTATTTATATTTCGCATTACTTAAGTACATATTTCGTATATACGTGGCGTTGCGACAGCGCCCTCTATACCGGTCTTTTCTAGTTTTTTTAGTTTTTCCTTTATTACTTTAGTACATATTTCGTATATACGTGGCGTTGCGACAGCGCCCTCTATACCGGTCTTTTCTAGATTTTTTAGTTTTTCCTTGATTCATACACCAAACACTACTTACATTCCAAATTTGAAGCTTCTAGGTCTGCTAGAAGTGCCTTAGAATTTTGATGATCGGTGAGTCCATGAGTGACAAAATTAAGAAATTTAACCCGTTATAATTCTTAAAATACTGGTTCAAATTTAATGAAATTTAAAATATACCGTGTCTTTACAATGTCTGCATGGTTACTGAAAATTTCAGTCTTCTAGTTTTATCCACAACGAAGTTACAGGGGGTCGAAAATGGCCTGAATTGCTTCGAGAAAAGGTACGACAGCGCCCTCTATACCGGTTTTTTTCTAGATTTTTTAGTTTTTCCTTGATTCATACACCAAACACTACTTATATTCCAAATTTGAAGCTTCTAGGTCTGCTAGAAGTGCCTTAGAATTTTGATGATCGGTGAGTCAGTCAGTCAGTCAGTCAGTCAGTGAGTGACAAAATTACGAAATTTGACCCGTTATAATTCTTTAAATACTGGTTGAAATTGAATGAAATTTGAAATATACCGAGTCTTTACAATCCTGCATGGTTACTGAAAATTTCAGTCTTCTATTTTTATCCACAACGAAGTTACAGGGGGTCGAAAATGTCCTGAATTGCTTCGAGAAAAGGATGGTACGGCCGTGACGCTTTTTTGCTCGACTTGGTGGGGGCACTGCCGTGCCCCCAGATGATTTGAATTTGAAAATACATTGCCTAACCTAAAGCCATAGCTATATTTATTCAGTATTAACATTGACCCATGGTTTCACTCTTACTTCATATTTAGATGATTTTGAACAAAACAACAATAGCTGTAATGTTAAACTGTTCAAAACAATAAATATTTCATTTTATTAATGTAGAATAGGAAGTAAGTTTCCAGACCAAGTTATCCTTTTTAAAAGAACTTACTTTATGCAAATTCAGACCACTGATATAGTCGGGACACCAATATTATTCTAACCCTGTGGGCCTTCTAGCAATATTCAAACAATCATTAAACTCTGAAAATCAAATATTAATGAAAACAAAACTTGTCATTGCTGCAAGCAACAATGCATGTAACAATGAATATCACAAAATACATATAAAGGTATTGTTGAATATGTTTCTGTGTCAGTATCAATGTTGATGAGATATTTTGAAGAAACCTGTTACAGCACTTGCAGATAATAGATGCATAGGTTCACCAAGCTCCTTATTAGTGAATAAGGGAGTTAAAGCCGGCGACGTCGCGTCCGAGCCGACAGTGGAGGCCCGCTGCGGGAGGGCAGGAGTACTTACCGCGGTAAAACTTTAGAATCCAGCCGCACGATTTTGGGGGGGGAGGTGGAGGGGGGGAGGGGGGAGGAGGGGGAGGTACCCCCTGTACCACTCCCCCCCCGCGGAAATATGTAGTTTAGGAGATATAGCAATTTGAAATTCAATAAAATCTAACCTCAAAAATAGGGTTTTAAATAATTTCTTAGCTTCTCAGTTACAAATATTAAATAAAATTAAAAAAAGGTGTGTGTGCGATTCACACACGATAGAAGTGAAACTTCAGTAAATCGACGAAAGAATAAGAAGAATAAAAAAAAAGTGTGTGTGTGTGTCAGCTACGACGCACGATTGGAGTCTACTACTTACGAACTATAATTATGATATAATAATATATCGAATAGAAAAAAGGGTAAATTAACGCATCTGCTAAAATGATAAGAGAAACAAACATTATCTGTAATTAATCAGATTATTTATATAAATTCAATAAAGCGTATTACATAAACACATAAAGTATGTTACAAAATAATATAAATAAAATACAGCAATACCTCGAAGTATCGCGCAAAGAAATTTAAATAAAGCATTGTATTTGTATCTCTTACCATTTCCGTTTCATCTTTTTGCATCCGGTTTGAAATCACTACGATTCTATAGAAGTTTCACTTCAAAACAATATTTAAGTAATCCTTATTGGTTTACGGTGCACTCTACACTCTTTTGTTGATAAAATTAACCCATGCTCTTCAGCAAATGCGATTCGAGTTGGCGAGTGTCAAGTTGTCGTATCAGACGAGCCAAATTAAACATCGCCACAATCGCCGGAATGGCGCTTTACAAGCACTCCATCATCTTCAGGCTCTAATAAAAAAAAATAGTATTAATAAACTGCTCCGGCGCTGCGGGAAGTGCAGCCCCTTCGCCCTTGCGTAGCAAAGCGCAGTCACCCATGCTCACCTCCGCAGCTTCGGCTTATTGGTCGCCTTCGGCGACCAGCCTCAGCCGCTCCGGCTAGGCGGTCTAGAGTCTATTCTAAATACTTTAATCCTTAAACTTAAATTCCCAACATGTATCGTTATTTTGTACAGGAATAGTCAAGTTAGCAAATATGTGTAGTTCTCACTATGAAGTTAGTGCTGCATAACTAAAAATGGGAATTTAATTGCATAGTTTAAATATAGCGACAGATTATTTAATTATTAAAAAAAAATCCGGACTACTACTACCCACCACAGCATTGCAACCCCAAACTAAAGCAGAGCTTGTAATATGGGTGTTAGATACATATTTATGATACTTAGAAAACACCCAAACCCCAAACCAGAAACAAGTAGATCGTACAAAATCTGGTCTCCCGGCTGAATTCGAACCCCAACCTCTTGCGCCCCAGGCGGACCTTCGTCCACCGAGCCACAGAGGTCGTCAAATTTGTTTTTAAACCTTTCACAACTACTGGGTTAACTGCAATTCTCTGATTTTTGTGAAACAACTAACTATTCAACTCTCCTGTGGTTAAGGAGACTTTTTGTAACTAGAAATAAAAATGGGAATTTTTCGCCGTATAAAAAAAGCAAACTTCATCAAAGTGTCCCTTCTTTTTACAATAAGCACATGGTGACTAACTATTTCCTTCTAAACACATAATCTACATGGACAGGTCAACTGAAAATTAATAAAACTAAATTGCTTGAACAAGAATATCAAGGAAATAACATTGTCTTGACAGTTCGCTTCAATTTTTTATACTGAGTTGAGAAGCGAATAGAACAACACAGCTTTATCAGTTATTACAATTTTTCTTACAATTAAATAGTTTAACAAAAGCAAATATATTTTGACAAATTAAAAATAATATCTACCGTAACTATAATTAAAACCACTTAGCTTTTAGTTCACTGGCACTAGTAGCAGAGCTCCGCTCTGGTCGACAGCTGTTCAAAAAGTCAAGTAACGACCCGAGCGGTCGCTCTTTTATAGCAAGGAAAAATAACGTTTTTTAGCAAAAAGGTGTTTTTTTAAAAAAATGTTGTTATAAGTAGTTTTATTTACAAAATATCATTAAAATATTTCTTATTATCACTATACACATGTAGTTTCGTAAAATACGTTAAGTTTTACGTACTAAAACATATTATTTGTGAATCAAAACAAAAACATAACCTCTTTATCAACTTAATGTTTTCTAAACTCATCCAAATCAAGGTTAATTGTTATATTCGTTATTTAATCAGAGCATATACATAATTTTAAAATATTTTGTGTGTCTTGTCATATGAAACCCCCATTAATTTCAAGAAATATATGACAATAATCTAACAAACGCATCTGCTAAATTGATAAGAGAAACAAACATATATCTCTGTAATTATTCGGATTGTTTATATTACTTCAATAAAGCGTATTACATAAAGTATGTTACAAAATAATAATAATTGTGTTCAATTTATACAAATCCAATTTTAGGATGATTGATTTCTTTCACTATGAATTATAATATCATTCTTAAATACTTCTTTAATAATATTCTTTAAATACTGCAAAGAACAAATTAATTAGGTGTCGAAACTATAGCTTCTTTTTAATATTTGAATTAATAAATAACAGAAGGTACTTATTATAATATGTTCCAACGAAACGCGATGAGAGGACCATAAATTCGTCAATTGTTTAGTTCCTTGAACAAAAACGTAAAAGCTATCTTTGTAAGACGATATCCAAGTGAAACGGTTAAAAGAAACGTCCGGCCAAAATTTTTTTGTAAATATTGCTGATTTTTAACCGACTTCAAAAAATAAGGAGGTTTCTCAATTCTTCAAATATATATTTTTTTACTGAATAAATTTGCACTCTCACCTCTACTCACTGAGAAATTCTAAGTGAATGCTAGACGAATATGTAGTGACACAGATTAGCATAAAAGTACGCGGCGCAAACGCGTTTCGTTAATTCAGCTTTTTAATAGTTATGCGGAGCCTCGCCAGTCACTCTTCAAACCTCAGCCGTGTTTAGACATATCCTAATAAGGATTAAATCTATACTTCTATACTAATATATAAAGCTGAAGAGTTTGTTTGTTTGTTTGTTTGTTTGTTTGAACGCGCTAATCTCCGAAACTACTGGTTCGAATTGAATAATTCTTTTTGTGTTGGATAGTCCAGTTATCGAGGAAGGCTATAGGCTATATAACATCACGCTACGACCAATAGGAGCAAAGATATAGTGGTAAATGTGTAAAAAACGGGAGAAATTGATCATCTTTGAAGGCTTCCGTTGCGTGCGACGTGAAAACGGTTCAAGATACACCAAAAATATGTATTATAGAATAATAGCTCTTTTAATGATCTAAAAAACAGTCCGCGATAGTATATGTCTATCTTTTAGGGTTAACTCACAAAAACCGTTTTTATGGTACCTAATTTGGTCGAAATAATTTGTTTAAGTTGTATCATCATAATAATATTAATCTTTATTCAAATAAATATGTTGTTGGTTAAGAGTACTTCATCCATTATAACGCGGGTAGCACCGCAGGGCACAGCTAGTTTAATAATAAAATGATTTAGGTAAGTCTTAAAACTAAACTAAATAAAATATGTAAATAGTCACACCACAAAAGGACACAAGAATACTTTTGTATCAGCTCGTCTCGTTTGTAGCAACTAGTCACAGTCAAATTCGGTTTTAATTCGTTTCTCAATTAAAAAGCCTTAGTTCACCCAAGTCCAATTGGTAAAGAAGAGTTAATAATATTATAAAATATTTGTTTTAAAAATTTGTTATAGATACAATATGTGTAAAACTTTGTACGATATCACACTCAAAAACTCATTCTATTAATACATGAAATTTATTAGGTACACACTCCAAACAAAGAAACAATACAAAAGAAAATAAACTAAATCTAGAATGCGTATTGGGCGGTATCATTGCTCAAAGTAATTTCTAAAAAGCTAAATAAAAAAAAACTAACAGAATGCGCGCAAAAGGTATACTTCAGAACAAATTAAAGAAATAGTACCTCTATATTAACCCTATTTAAAAAAATGCAAGGTTGCAATAAATTAGTGGAAGCCCAATAGTATGAGAAACGTAAACTTTCAAGGATATTCCCATACTACAGTGTACACAATGTTTAGCGCCATTTCGCCTCGGCAGCTAGTAAATAATATAATTGTAATAACCTGTAACCTGTTAAATGAATAGATTCAGTATAGTGCAATAACTCTTTTATTTCAACCAACCCACATACATAATCACTAAAGACTAGTTTAAATACTAAAGTGGTGACCCCGACGTGATTCGTTATTATCGTGATTTATATTGTGGGTTGTGTTTAAGTTATCCGTGTAGGAGTGACTCAATTTTAAGAACGCGGCTGAAGGAAATTATAATAGAATAACATGGATAAACAAGCACATTCAGAAAATGCCAACGCAGCAACGCCACGCGGAATGCGCAGTAAGTGATGTCATCCAATGAAACCGCGATCCAGACAACGAAGTTCACAGTCTTCTATAGAAGCGGCATGATATTTTTAAAGCCAGCTTATATCTGAGGTGCATTCAATCCTGACGAAAATGGAGTTTGGACCTGCAGATTCACTCGAGGTTTTGCCCGGTTGGAAGAAGCGTTTTTGCCGGAGGATTTGCCCGGTTGGAGGAAACATGCTTGCCGGAGGATCAGTGCTGGAATTTGAGATATTGGCTCATTCCCACTGCTTGTGCCGAGTGACTGGAATATGTGTAACCCCGCTGGAGACCGAACTTCCGAAAATAACTACAAAATTCAAGATGTAGTGCAAAGTGATTAGAAATGATAACTAGGTTCCGTTCATTATTCTTATGCGTTGCAAATAATTCAATTATATATAGAACTTGGCGTTATCACGAACTGTAACCTGATACATACTAGAGCGCACTAACAGTGTAATGTAGCGATCTTGCAACTTAGCGAATTTGCACGTGTGTCTCAGTAATACGAAATTTAATATTTTTTTCAAAATCCAGATTTTATTAATTTTTCAGTGCATTAGAATTATATAAAAAAAAAAAATGTGTAGTTTAAAAATGTATATTTTTTTTGTTAACATACAAAGTTTATTTCATTGTTTATACAACTTTATTAAAAGATTTCATTGTTAAAAATGTATTTTAAAGTTAAAAAAAAAACATGTATGTAATTTTACAAGCTGACTGTACTTTGGTCATTCGAACGAACTTTGATTGTGAAATAACTATGTACTTACCTCTGCATAAATGAATGCGAGCTCATATCGCATGTTGTTTTCAAACGTAAGCATATTTGTGTAGCAGGCATGAGCCTTTGAATTTGTAATGTTTATTGTAATGTTTTAACCTTGAATGTACTATGTTGTGATTATTTTATTATTTGTATGTGGGGGTACTTGAATAAAGCCAGTTGTTGTCTAGACTCGAGACGTTTCATTGATCATAACATGGTGACAGCGGTTTTAGGATTTTATTATACGTATTGCGCGAATTATTTCCAATTTTGAACGATAAATACGAAAGAAGATCTACTTGTGCATATGTGTTAGCATTATTATAAGTTTGTGAACAGTAGATATCGGAAATATCAGTGAATCAAAATGGAACATGCACGACCGCCATTAGAGTTAAATATGGATGGCGTCAGTGGGCCCGTCGGGCGGGCCGAGGCTTGGAAAAAATGGAAACAACAATTCCTCCTGTTTGTGAAGGCTTCAGGAGTACATACGGAACCCTCGAGCGTCCAAGCTAGCCTATTGTTGAACCTTATAGGGACAGACGGATTTGATATTTATCAAACGTTTTCTTTCGAGACAGAAAGTTAGCGAGACGACGTCACGGTTTTGATAAAAAAGTTTGATTCATGTTTCGGAACGAAGCCTAACTTAACGCTACTGAGATATAAGTTTTTTACCAGAAACCAAGAGGAAGGTGAAAATATTCAACAGTATATGACGGCGTTACGTCTACTGAGTAAAAAATGTGAATTTTCTACGCTAGAGGAAGATTTGATTAAAGATCGAGTGGTCTGCGGGATCCGTCAGAGCGCCGTGAGGGACCGGCTGCTTCGTTGTGACGACCTAGATCTAGATAAGGCGATAAAAATTTGTCAAGCTGTTGAGGCGTCTCAGGAGAGTGAGCAGCAGATGGCGAGTTCGAGCATCGGTTCGGAGCACATCGACAGCGTGGGTTATAGAGGACGCGGCCGGAGCCCGGCGACCTGGGGCCGGCGGGCGCCGTCCGCCGCGCAGCCGAGGCGCGGTCACGCAGCTGCCGGCGCTGAGCGTGCGGCCGGCCGTCCGCCGTGTAACTGCTGCGGAGGGCCGCGCTGCGACTCGGCTGATGGGTGTCCGGCGCGACGGGTCGACTGTTACACTTGTGGTAAACGTGGACACTTCGCACGCTATTGTAAGTCAAATCATTCTATTAATCGCTATAGTGATCGTAACAGAGTGAATCAAGTGTACGAAGCCGAAGGTATAACTGACAATTTTAGTGGCTCTGATGATGATGCTTTTTACGTTTCAACTGTCGGCCTCGGAAACGAAAATAGTAGGCCCGATAACTGGTTTCAGGAACTTTGGTGTAAAAATGGAAAAGAAAATTTTAAGCTTGATACGGGAGCCGATTTAAATGTATTGTCTTATCGTAGATTTAAGATGCTAGGCTTTGATGACTCGTTAATTATAAATAAAAGGTTGCCGCTATTTTCATATACGCACGATGTTATACCGGTTAAAGGTGTATGTATTTTACCTTGGTTTTACAAAAATGTCATGTATAATTTAAAATTTGCTATCGCGGATATGGAATGTTGTAGTGTGCTGGGACAGAAATCATGCGAACATTTAGGTCTAATAAAACGCATAAGAACAATGGAGTTGCAAAATTACAATGATCTATTTCGGGGGTTGGGATGTTTACCAGGTAAATATAACATAGTTATTGATAAATCTGTACCGCCTGTAATTTGTGCGTCGAGAAAAATTCCACATGGTTTGCGTGATCAATTACAGGGTGAATTAAATAAGATGGAACAGTTAGGGGTCATTAAGAAGGTTTTTCATCCTACGCAATGGGTGCATCCTCTAGTATTGGTAGCCAAAAAGAACAATGGAATTCGTATTTGCTTAGATCCGAGAGAATTAAACAAAGCTGTACAAAGAGCGCATTTTCAGCTTCCCACGGTATCCGAGCTGGCCTCGCGGCTCCACGGCGCGCGCTACTTCTCCGTGCTGGACGCCAACTCGGGTTTCTGGACGGTCGAGTTAGACGAACAAAGCTCTGATATTTGTACTTTCAGCACACCCTTCGGAAGGTATAAATTTTTGCGGTTACCTTTTGGAATTAATTGTGCTTCAGAAGTATTTCATAGTAAGCTACGTCAACTGCTAGAGGGGTTAGAAGGAGTAGAAAATTACATTGATGACGTTATTGTTTGGGGAAACACCAAAGAAATTCATGACAGTCGTTTGAAAGCCTTGCTAGAGAGATCGAGACAAATAAATTTAAAGTTTAACAAAGAAAAATGCAAGTTCGGTGTGCAAGAAGTTACTTACTTGGGGCATGTGGTCCCCGAGATTCGCTACGTAATAAATTCAAAGAAATAAACATATTGACCGTCATTTGTCAATATATTTATGAAGCCATTATGTATACGCATAAAAATATTAATTTGTTTACAAAAAATAGTGATAAACACAATGTAAATACAAGAAATAAATATAAACTCGCTTTGCCCACCACTAGGCTGCATAAGGTTAATGTATCATTTAAAGGGCAATGTATACGCTTCTACAACAAGATTCCCAAAGAATTGCAACAGTTGTCAATTACTAAATTTAAGAAAATTGTAAAAAATAATCTTTGTAAAAAAGCTTATTATAATTATATCGGATTACCTTGAGGACAAAACTGCTTGGGACGGAATCTGCTCCAACACAAAATCAAAAACAAGACTAACAAATAATGATTGTAAAGTTTCAATACAAAAATGAGCTAGAGTTTCTAATCGCTTATTTGCTCTAGTGTAAAAAAAGCGAAGCGACCAGATACCATAAATTTATTTCCTACTTATCTTTAAGCACTTATGATTATTTTGTTTTTTTGTAATTTATTTTGACGTGTCTAAGTTTTGTAAAATCAAACTATGGAAATAAACGATTTTGTATCTTGTATCTTGTAATGAAAGAATTGTTCTCGCGACATGGAATACCAAGTGTATTGATAAGTGATAACGGAACTCAATATACTAGTCGAGAATTTAAAAAATTTGTTAATGAATGGGGATTTGATCACGTGACTTCATCACCAAATTATCCGCAGTCAAATGGTAGAAGTGAGCGCGCGGTGCAAACAATAAAAAACTTATTAAAAAAGTCAATTCAAAGTGGCAGCGATTTTCATTTGGCTCTGTTAAATTATAGAAACACTCCCAGGGATGGTTTGAGTTCTCCGGCACAACTATTAATGGGGCGAAGGCTTCGTTGTCAGCTCCCTGTAAATAATAACTTACTGGTACCAAAGCCGATAAGCCCATCTGAATATCAAACAATGATAAAAAAACAAAATGATTCTAAAATGTACTATGATAGAAGTTGTAAAAAATTATCTGATTTAAAGAAAGGAGACACTGTAATTTGCGTAGATGGTAAAAATAGGAATAGAGGAAAAATTGTTTCAAATTCTTATACTCCTCGATCATATATTGTACAAACAAAGGCCGGCGCCAGATATAGACGTAATCGTCGTCACTTAATTAAATGTAATTCGCTCGCGGTAAGCTCGGAGGAGGAGCTAAGTGATGTTTGTACGGACAATAAAACAAAAAGATATGTAACTTTTGATTGTGAGAACATTATTCCCGATCAAAATATGCTTCCGTCTGTGCCCCTCACACGCAGAGCGAAAAAAATTGCCGAGCAGCGCATAGCTCAGCAATATAATAAATAACACTAGGTATGTAAACATACCTATTTCACGTTTGTATTCATCCATTAACTTCTCGTTCATACTTGTTTAAATAATAATATAATATAAATAATAATATAATATAACTTTATTCAATAAATGTTTATTTTTTTACACTACAGATTTTAAAGCAAAGTTATTATGTTAGAGTCAAACAAAGTTTTTCTCTGCATTATGTTATAGTTATGCAGAAATAGTTAAGTAATTAATATTAATGATCTATTAGGTATATTTAATAACATTTTCTTAAAATGCTCAATGCTAATAATTATAGTGTAGCTATATTTTTCTAGGAAAGGAGGATAGTGAGTGTATATAATTATGTATATTACTTTAAGCTTGTCCTTATCAGGTATTCTAAGGTGTTATTTATGCACCTATAACGCTAGTTACATACCTACCTACTTCTTTAGATGAACAATTAAGTTTTGGTTTAGTCCCGTATAATATTATCTTTGTTCACAACAAGTGTTGTTAAAAATTAACTAAGTAATAAAACGTGTTATTAAGTTAGTTTAGCTTAAGTGGTGGTGGTTGAGTGTTTTATTAAAGGGGAAGATGTTGTGATTATTTTATTATTTGTATGTGGGGGTACTTGAATAAAGCCAGTTGTTGTCTAGACTCGAGACGTTTCATTGATCATAACATACTACTTAAGTACCGGCCGTCAGGGCGCTGAGACTCCCAGCCGCCAGCGCGGCCGCAAGTTCACTGCCAGCTTCCGGCCGTCAGGGCGCTGAGACTCCCAGCCGCCAGCGCGGCCGCAAGTTCACTGCCAGCGTCCGGCCGTCAGGGCGCTGAGACTCCCAGCCGCCAGCGCGGCCGCAAGTTCACTGCCAGCGTCCGGCCGTCAGGGCGCTGAGACTCCCAGCCGCCAGCGCGGCCGCAAGTTCACTGCCAGCGTCCGGCCGTCAGGGCGCTGAGACTCCCAGCCGCCAGCGCGGCCGCAAGTTCACTGCCAGCGTCCGGCCGTCAGGGCGCTGAGACTCCCAGCCGCCAGCGCGGCCGCAAGTTCACTGCCAGCGTCCGGCCGTCAGGGCGTTGAGACTCCCAGCCGCCAGCGCGGCTGCAAGTTCATTGTCAGCGTCCAGGGCGCGGCGCCGAGACTCCGAGGCGACCGGCCGACCACTGCCGCACCCATACTAAATCCGCGCTAAGCCTGAGCCGCTCGCTAGTTATTATCTAAGTTGCCTTCTTCGTTTGCATTTTGACAATGTTTATCAATTTAGCTACACAGTCATATCTTTGCACGCTTTTAATAAAGCGGAGTATACTTTCGACGCGATAATTGTAAGACCCTTGAATGAGCATCTCCATGTTGGCAGGCCATTGGTCGCGGCGCGCGGCTCCTGTCAGCGTCTACAACTACACCGATTACCGATTCGCTCCGGTTGTTGATATCACATTGCGCCGCGCCGCGCCGGCGCCGGCGTGTCTGCTGTCGGCTGTCGGTCTGTGCGCGAGAACGTCGCCCGCGGCGCGCCAGTTTGAACCTACATAATTAACACAGTTGTCCTGTTGAGCTAAAATTAGCAGTTGTGGGATAAATTAATGAAAACGTTTAAATTCCTAATTATTTATTTGGCAGCGCATAGTGTCTTGCCCCGCGCCCGCGGTCGCCGCGGTGTTGTCTCGAAATAGGTACAATAGCGAAGTACTCGAGTGCGAGTCGACCGACGTAACGAATGACAGCCGACGAAGGGCGGAAGGGACACGCCGCCCTCCGCGCGCCGCGTGCCCGCCGCCCGCCACCCGCCGCGCGCCGCGTGCCCGCCGGGCTAGAGAGACTACCGTACTCGACAGACACATGTCACAACAGAGAAGCCATGCAGCAACGATCTACGCACACTCATCGTGTGTGCAGAGAGTTAGGTAGATGCCATTTGATTAGCATCCAGCAATAAGGCTGTGTTAGTTTTGCTGAAAAATAACTTACATATACCAACTACTCACCACAACTTCGTACGGTTGCTGAAAGTCCTCTGTGATATTTGTCACGATTAACCAGTTTACGAGGATCTATGTACAATATTTTTAATTAACCCCCGACTAAAAAAGAGGGATGTTATAAGTTTGACGTGTCTGTCTGTCTGTGTCACCATAGCTGCCGAACGGATGGAGCGATTTCAATTTAGTTTTTTTTTGTATGATAGGTGTCTGGCGCGAGTGTTCTTAGATATGTTTTATGAAAATCGGTAGTGCCGTTTAAAAGTTATGGGGGTGAGAGTGGGTAAGGAAAACAGAAAATCTGCAAATATACTAGTGTGGGGTATCAAATGAAATCGCATCACGTCCACATTACATAATAAAATGTTGTTTTACGTTTAAGGAAATTAAGGGATTGGAATCGAGGGTTTTTCTTAAATTTTAAATTTAGATTTATTGAACATGCAGTGGATCCTACAGAAACAGGCTCGCCGCCGCGGGCCGCGCGCGCGTCCGTGCGGCGACCGGCGCTAGCGCAGACTCCGCGCGGGACGATCACAATACACGACTAAGCAATGGTTATCAAAACAACAAAACAAAATATTCAGACTAGTCATTTTATTTGTTTAACCTAAGTCTATCTACAGCTACAGCAAGGTACCCGCCGCCCTTTCACACAGGTACAGGTAACAATATTACACAGCATGGTTATCACCGCTATGATTTTTTGTGAGGTCTATTCATTAATACAATACGTATCATAGTACGAAAATAATCTACAAATAAATAACCATAAATATTAAGTACTTATTCCATAGTTAAATTATGCACCTCCGTTATTACTATTAAAATCTTTTAACAACTTAATAGTCGTGGAGTAATTGAGGTGGAATGATTGCAGAATGTTTGTTCGGAAACGAGGGCGCGATCGCGGATCTGCCTCCACTTGCGTCTTAATACTAAGTAGGTACATTGGTTCCAAGCCCAACTAATACTGGCTGCAAGCACTGGCGTGGCTAGAGGTATCTCCTAGGTACTATTTCATCGCCACTACTATTGTTATTGCGATACAACTACTCAAAATAAATAATGTATGGCTCACATTGTGTAATTGTGTAGGTACATAGGAGTTGAACTCTGAAAAATAACGTAGACAAATTTAGTTGATTGAATCTTATAAAACACACAGCTTAATCAATCATAACATAATGCTGTGTTTGTTCTGTTTTTATACGAAACTTATTTCGTCTGATCTAGGTAGCATTTGGTTCATTGCGTTCTATCCAACTACTCACTAGGTTAGTGCTGTTGCACCCTCGCCTCGCCTACTGACTACCAAATAGTTATTGTCAATAAGGTAGTTTTATGGAAGAGCGATGTTCATATTTACATACTGAGCAATTTATACTAAAATCGAATACCGCGCTCAGGCATTCACCGTAGAGTAGCGACCGCGTGTCGGTAGGGGGCGGCGCGGCGCGCGAGGGCCGGGGCGGGGCGGGGCGGGGCGGGGCGCGCTCACGGCAGCGGCGCCTCCTGGTAGAAGTCCGGCTCGTCGTCGTCCTCCGCCTCCTTCTGCGCCCCGTCCAGCTGCAACCAGACGACGCGCGTCAGACAGCGCCCGGCGCCCGGGGGGCGGGTGGGGGGTGGGGGGGGCAGTCACTCACCGCGCTCAGCTGCTGCGGCGTGAAGACGCGTGCGAGCACCAGCCGCAACGGCACCATCAGCACCAGGAAGAAGGGCAGCGCCAGCGACAGCGGCGACGCCTTCACCGCGTACAGGAGCACCAGCCCCGCCAGCTGGATGCCCGTGTACAGATGCATGCGCGCAGTCGGCACGCGCCGCACCCACGGCTCCGGCGGGTGGTGCTTCACCGGCTTGAGCAGCAGCAGCGCGCGCTGCCACAGCTGGATGGTGGCCAGTGCGGAGATGCCCATGTACAGGAAGACGCCGAACAGCACCGCCATGGGAACGAGGCGCAGAGCGCGCGCGCCGCCCACGCTGGCGCCCACCGCCACGGCCACCGCCAGGCCCGTGAGGCGCTGCTCGTGCACGCGCAGCACGCGCGGCGCCTCGCCCGGCGCGTGCTGCGTGGACATGGCGGTGAGCGCCGCCACGTGCGACACGGACCGCACGGTGGCCACGCACTGCCACGGCGCGCCGAACAGCCCGCACACGCAGTTCACCAGCGACATCACCAACACGTCCATGTGGAACCCGCTGCCCTTCGCCAGCTTGCGCTCCGGCTTGTCCACGATCAGCCTGCAACACGGTACACTCCTACACTAGAACCTCGCGATCTGTGCCACAGGTCTATTCACAGGGCGGGTTATTTAATAACGAAATTAATAAAAGGAACTTGAAGTAGTAGGTCAAGAACGTCAATAGAATAGGCACGATGACTACATCAAAATAGGTATTCTGTTTAGTCTGCCTGTAAGCTTGTACTATTTTTCGATTTATTCATTTACATGATAAGAAAGTTACGGAGTTATTTCGGGGGTGTTTTTTTTTTTAGAGTTATTGTACTGACTCAGCGATGTGTGTCTCCATGAAGACTATAATGTAGACCATGAGCGCCGGCAGCACCATGGCCAGCGCGGCCAGCGGCGGCAGCGAGGCGCCGGCCAGCGGCACGAGCCAGGGCCGCGGCGCCGTGGGCGCCAGCCCCTCCGGCACGCGCAGCGTCTCCGTGTAGACCGGCGTCAGCGCCGCCGCGCCCACCATCACCACGATGGCGATGGGCACGCCGAAGTCGCCGAGCGCCCGCCGCGCCTGCGGGCCGACACACGTCACTCTCCGCGTCTCTCGCGCCCCGCCCCCGCGCGCCGCCCCCGCTACTCACACTGCGGCCCAGGAACTTGCCGTTGCGGAAGACGCGCAGGTAGTAGGCGACGGTGAAGGTGGCCAGCGTCAGCATGGTGCACCACAGCGCCGTGTTGGGCTGCGGGCCCGCCGCTGCAACACAACACGGCCCGTCACCGCCACGTCTTTCGCAAGCCCACCGATGCTACTCGGCTACACTTACGCTCCAGGAATGAGTCCACGACCCCCACGGTCGAATTAAGAATGGCAGTGGAGTTAGCGGCGAGAGTGGCGTCGGCCGCGAGAGTCGCGTTGGCGCAGTAGTCGGCGCCCAGCGGGTGCTTGCGATAGGCCGCAATCGTGGCCGTTATCGGCTCCGAGATGAAGATGAGGGAAATCAGGAACGCGAAAATGTCTTCCGTGAATCTGTAATGGTCATAGAAATCACACACATCAATTCAAATAAAAAAAATGTTTGGCCAGAAAAAAACTCTGTGTTTCCGACAGAAACTATTAAGTGTAGGAAATTAAAAGAAAAATCTCAACAATTTTCAATTTTTATTTATTTATTTAATAATTTGAACGGCTAGGCCTATTCTACAAATTATAGCAAAATTCATACATCAAACACATTAAAGATAAACAACAATTAAATTAATTTAAAACAAATATTATAACTAGTTTTTGCATGCGTCATACATATATAAAAACAGGAACATTAAAATGGTGAAAAACAATTAAAATAAAATTACAAATATATTTTAAATAGCTGAATAGAAATGTCAAATAATGTTAGAAAAAGAAATAATTTAACTAATATCAAGGTTAAATACAATTATTTAGTGGAGAGCTCTGAAAACTCTAAGCACGCATCTTGGAGCTTTTTCCAGTCTCCAGCGAATATATCGCAGTCAGGACGTAGGGCCAGGAGAGCGTTAAGAGCGGAGAGAGACCGGGGAATGGGGGAGCTAGAGCGTGCCTTAGTGCGGGAATCTGGGACAGAGAACAGTCTGTGTCTCCTAGATCGACAGTAATTATTAGGCACATAGAGGCGACACAAAACGTTGTGTAATTCAGGACAGTCAACTATCCCTCGAAGTATTTTAGACATGAATAGTAATTGGTCGCTCGATCTTCTTACCTCCAAAGAGTTATATTCCAAGCAGCCCAAAAGAAACGCTGACGGATACATATATGGATAATATCCATTTAGTCGCTTGTACAAGTATCTGAGGAAGGCTTTTTGTACCTTTTCTAGCATAAGAGCGTACGTGCTTTCATGTGGGTGCCAAACACATGAGCTCGCTTCCAGTTTACTGCGCACCAGGGAGTTAAAGATGAGCTTAATAACCGATATATTATTGAGGTCTTTGCAGTTTCGTAGAACGAAGCCCAAGCGCTGGAAAGATTTTTTGGCTACTGATATAATATGCTCATGAAATGTGAGCCCCTGGTCGAACACAACTCCAAGATCTTTAATGTTGGTAGATCGACTTATTGGAATACCGTTGAGTTTGTACTCAAATTGAATCGGGCATCGCATTCTGCCGAAAGTCATCACATTACATTTCTGACTGTTAAATTCCATTTTGTTGTCCACGCTCCAGCAATACACAGCATCAATGTCGCGCTGAAGACGTATACAATCTTGTTCTGACACCACTTCGCGATATAGTTTAAGGTCATCAGCATATAAAAGGCACCTCGAATGTCGCACCACATCAGGGAGGTCATTTATCATAATAATAAACAACAATGGACCAAGGATGGACCCCTGACTAACTCCGGAAAGCGTGTGATAGAATTGTGATTCATACAAGCCATGCCTGACAAATTGCTGTCGGTCTTGAAGATAATTAGCAACAAATCGAAGTAGATTTGGCGCCAATCCGATTATGTTAAGTTTTTCAAGCAATTTGTCATTATTGACTCTATCAAACGCCTTCCGAAAGTCAAAATACACCACGTCAACCTGTTTCCTTTTGTCCATGTTGCATGTGATAAAGTCGACAATTTCGATGAGGTTTGTATTGACAGATCTTTTCCTTCGGAAACCGTGATGTTCATCACACAACATTGGCTCAACTTGATTGTATATCTTAGTGTGTAAAATACTCTCAAAGATTTTAGCCACTGTTGGTAATATGGCGATTGGCCGGTATTCCTCTACTAGCGCTTTGTTCGAGCTCTTCGGAATAGGTGTAACTCTTGATACCTTCCAATGTAAAGGATAAGTATGGGATTCTAGAGCACTATTAAAAAGATAACAAAGAGGATAAATCAAAAATTTCTTAGCTCTTTTAAGGAACCATGGGGGAATGCAATCAGGCCCCATAGTGCTACTGGCCTTAAGCTTTTGTATACCCAGTGCCACGTCACTAGGTGAGATCTCTCTCAGATGTACGTAATTTGAAGACGGGGACTGAGTTTTATTTAAGACTATTTTTTCAACATTTAGTAGGGGTTTCTCTTCCAAGAACACACTCGAGAAAAAATCAGCGAAAGCTTGGG
Organism: Gymnoscelis rufifasciata; assembly: GCA_929108375.1. Taxonomy (NCBI): domain Eukaryota; kingdom Metazoa; phylum Arthropoda; class Insecta; order Lepidoptera; family Geometridae; genus Gymnoscelis; species Gymnoscelis rufifasciata. The sequence goes on along the minus strand of OV815319.1, from coordinate 283,598 downwards.
CAGCTTGCACTCCAGTCACGATTAATCAGTCAGTCAATGATTATCATAATAGAAATCTAAATTTAAAATTTAAGAAAAACCCCCGATTCCAATGCCTTAATTTCCTTAAATGTAAAACAACATAATATTATGTAATGTGGACGCGATGCGTTTTCATTTGATACCCCACACTAGTATATTTGCAGATTTTCGGTTTTGCTTCCCCACTCTCACCCCCATAACTTTTAAACGGCCCAACCGATTTTCATGAAACATGTCTAAGAACACTCGCGCAAGACTTACCTTTCATACAAAAAAAACTAAATTGAAATCGCTCTATCCGTTCGGGAGCTATGGTGACACAGTCAGACTGACAGACAGACAGACAGACAGACAGACAGACAGACAGATAGACAGACAGACAGACAGACAGACAGACACGTCAAACTTATAACACCAATCTTTTTTTGTCGGGGGTTAAAAATAAATATGTACATCATAGCTCTAATTAAATTTTAAGTATTTTTGACAACTTTAGATTTAAGAGATTTTCTGAATGAATATTTTTATATAATTATTATTATGTTTCAGCATTTTATGTCTTAGTTTTTTTGTTGAAAATTTTAATATTTTTTTTTTTCTCATGACAAATTATTTCCATGGATTAGGTTAGTCAAATTTCATAAAACACAATAAAAAAAAATTGTTTAAAATGCAAACATAATGCTGTTGTTTCGTTACAATCTGTTTATGTTAGACTGTGTCCAACAGCGAATCGTGCATATTGTGCGAGAAAGATAGGGGCAAGTAACGGTAGGTCATCACCTGGTGATCCTCTTCACCGCGACGCTGCCCTCGAGAGCGGCCACGACAAGTGCGATGAGCAGCATCCAGAAGCCGGCGAACATGCGCGCCGCCAGGAAGTCCAGCTCGTAGGCGCGGCAGAACGCGGCCAGCGACTCGTCCAGCAGCAGCAGCGGGCCCGTCGCGCCCGTGATCATCAGCGGCTGCCCCGCCACCAGCGCGAACAGCACGCCGCCCACGCTCGTGAACACCTGCGCGACACTCGTGTACAGCTCGGCCCTCGCCCGCCGCGGCGCTCGCTCGCCCGCCCGTCGGCGCACTCACCAGCGTCTCCGAGATGCCGATCAGCCCGTGCGTCTCCTCGCTCAGCAGGCCGCCGAACGTGATGGCCGACGATAGCGCCGCGAAGTACATGAAGATGGCCGCCGCCAGGCACTGTCCGTTTAGACCATCGCGGAAGTCGGACAGGTAGTGCGGGTAGCGCCGCCGCATGTCCCGCAGCACGCCTACGCATGGAGTGCAGTGTTACATGTTACCTACGATGCGGTCGCGCCGGACGGAAAGAGCGCGGACGGTACTCACCACCGAAGAGCCGGCCCGTGCGCGACAGTGGATCGTCGTGCGGCGCCAGCGCGCGCGCCTCCTCCGCCTCCAGCAGCGCGCGCTTCTCGGGCGGCGGCGGCGGCAGCGGCTCGGGCGGCGACTCGGGCCGCAGCGACAGCTTGCGCCGGCGCAGGCCCTCGCTGCGCGCGCGGAGCTCGCTCAGCGGCAGCAGGTCGCTGCGCTGCCAATCGGCGCGCGGCATCACGATGGCGTCCTGCACGTAGTCGTCGATCGCCTCGAGGAGCCGGTCGCGCGTCCCGGCCAGGTAGGCGGCCGCGTGGAAGGCCGGGTCGGAGAGCAGCGCGCCCATGCAGCGGCCCAGCTCCCGGCGGCGCGCGACCTCCTCCTCGCGCTCCGCCGCGCTGTCCTCCAGCAGCACGAACAGGAAGCGCACCGGCAGCGGCACCACGGTGAGCGCCGGCATGGCGGCCGCGCTCTCGAGCCGCAGCAGCGCCAGCACGGGCCGGCCCAGGCCGGGCACGCCGCCCACCAGCGCGCAGGCCACCTCGGCGCCGGCGGGGATGCGTCGCAGCAGCGCCTCGTTCCGCGCCGGCGCGCCGACCCCCTCCGCGCCCGCGCCCAGCGCCTCCAGCCGCGAGCTGCGCCGTCGCCGCCCCGCGTCCGCGCTCTGCGGAACAGACCGCTCTGCGCGTCACTCGCTGCGCTCCTCTCTACTCGGCACGCATGCATCACAAAACACAGCTACTGGGACATTTCACGTGAAGCGGACAGGGAAAAAATAGTGAGGTTCTGAAAATCGACCACATTCGGCCCATTTGTACTTCTAGTAGGTATGAATGAGTACGCAAAATATTTTTTTTGTATAGTTTATATTTACCTAGTTATAGGTTTCAAAAGAATTGTCGTTGATTGGTACTACAATTTATCGAAAGTAATTTTTCGAATATAACAAATCTACTATAAAATAATTTACATAGCTATACATATTTAAAAAATGCTTTTCTTTTAGACAATAAAAAAAAAGTTTAAAATAAAAAAAAAAATTAATAGCCAAAACCGGAAGTAAACTTTTCAAACCAGAATTACAGTAACTTCGACCAATTTTTTTTTTTTTTTTCTTTTAAAATATTGCTTAATTGATAATGAAAGTACACTAGAAAATTTAAAATGGGATCTCTATTAGTTTAGGAGATACGTTGAATAATATACACCCGCGTCGCCAGGGGCGTCATATGTAGCGCTTGCAAGGTTGAGCAGTTTGCGCGATATTGCAACTTTATTAATATTTTATATCGTTTTTGCGTATATTCAACCTCATTTAATGATATGAAATAAGTTTTATTAATATAATATAATATAAATATAACTACTTAATACAAATATAAGTTAATAATATATTATAAAGAAAAAATGTTTTTGGAGCAGTAGTAAAGTTTTATTATTTGCGAAACATGACTAATAGTGCCTTCTGTTAGTAACGTGAAGTACTTTTTTTGAATTATTCCGATCTGTCACCCTTATTTGTCCCCGTGTGGTGACAGAACGGGCAAAAAAGTTTGATCTGTCCCCCTGTTACCGATGAGGGGACAGTTCGAACTTTATTCAGTTCCTTAATGTTTTATCTGTCCCCCTGTCGGTATAAGGGGGACAGATCAAACTTTTTGATTCCTGTTTGTCCGAAATAGAATTAAATATATTCTTAAAATCATACAAAACATACGGAATAATTCAAAAAAAGTACTTCACGTTACTAACAGAAGGCACTATTAGTCATGTTTCGCAAATAATAAAACTTTACTACTGCTCCAAAAACATTTTTTCTTTATAATATATTATTAACTTATATTTGTATTAAGTAGTTATATTTATATTATATTATATTAATAAAACTTATTTCATATCATTAAATGAGGTTGAATATACGCAAAAACGATATAAAATATTAATAAAGTTGCAATATCGCGCAAACTGCTCAACCTTGCAAGCGCTACATATGACGCCCCTGGCGACGCGGGTGTATATTATTCAACGTATCTCCTAAACTAATAGAGATCCCATTTTAAATTTTCTAGTGTACTTTCATTATCAATTAAGCAATATTTTAAAAGAAAAAAAATAAAAAAAAATTGGTCGAAGTTACTGTAATTCTGGTTTGAAAAGTTTACTTCCGGTTTTGGCTATTAATTTTTTTTTAATTTTAAACTTTTTTTTTACTGTCTAAAAGAACAGTATTTTTTAAATATGTATAGCTATGTAAATTATTTTATAGTAGATTTGTTATATTCGAAAAAATACTTTCGATAAATTGTAGTACCAATCAACGATAATTCTTTTGAAACCTATAACTAGGTAAATATAAACTATACAAAAAAAATATTTTGCGTACTCATTCATACCTACTAGAAGTACAAATGGGCCGAATGTGGTCGATTTTCAGAACCTCACTTTTTTTTCCCTGTCCGCTTCACGTGAAATGTCCCTACTTCTATAAAATGAAGCAAGATCCTGTATGCGGAGGTTGTCGCGTTGTCCTAGAAATTGGCCTACACTAGCGATATGTGTTAAAAGTGCAAAAAGTGTCGCTAACATCTGCCAAAATTCATCATTCAGCATATTCAAAAGCCAGGGCGCGGTCCAAGCGCCGCCGGCGTCACGCCACGCAGCAGGCGGATGGGCGACATGGCTGATGGGGAACCCAACGTACTACGCTAGGTAGCCGCATCGACAGCAGTGTGCGGTCAGCCGAGCGGCGGCGCTCGGGCGCGCGGCGGCGTGCGCTCCGGCGGATGAAAACAAACAAATGGAATGTAGTTAATGTAAACCAACCGGGGCGGTTTAGCAAAGATATGGTGAGGCGGGTGGTCGGTGGTCGGGTGAATGAGAGGCGGTCGCGGCTCTGACCGGGGCGAGGCGCGGCAGCGCGGAGTGGCGGCGCGACCGCGCCGGGGCCGGCGTGCCCGCGCCGCCGCCAACCGTCGGCGCGCCGCTCGACGCCTTCCTCTCGCACTGACATGTACACACATCAACTCTACGTTACTATTATTCGTAATAGGTACAATATACTGTAGTAGTATCGTGTAGTCAGATCACATACATAGGCTGTGTTCAAGGTTAGGTAGTGCATGCTACGCCCTGAACCGCCTATCTAAAGTAGTATCAGCAGATGTTGTCCGTGCCTGTTACTTTGCTACCGTACACTCGCTGCTGCAATACGGCACCGAGCTATGGTCGCGCGCTGCCGATTGGGAGCGTGTGTTCCGCATGCAAAAAAGGGCCGTACGTTCAATAGCGCGAGTGCGGAGTGACGTATCGGCGCAACCTTATTTCAGGAGTTATAAGATCCTCACTCTGCCATCCATCCTCATCTATCAGGTGGCTAATTATGTCCGAACTAACGTTGACTCATACGCGAAAAACGGACAATATCATACATATGCGACACGTAATAGGCACAAATTAGAAACGATATCTAGAACCCTAGAAAAGTCGGCTAGATTGACTCATGTGATGGGTCCAACAGTTTACAATAACTTACCGAATTCGGTGACTGAGGCACCAACTGACTCCATATTCAAGGCCAGATTGAAACGCTGGCTCATAAAACAGACATTTTATCACTATAACGAGTTCATTAATGGAAATGATTTAAAAAATTAATTTCAATTTACTTTATTATTATTTAATCTATTATTTCAATTTATTTGACATAGATTAAAATAATCCATTGTTGACATTCGTATCCATTGTTAATAGTAATTTTAAATTGACATTATTTATATTTTCTTGTTGTTAATGTATTTCAGATTTTGACATTTAATAATAATTATCGCATTAGTTATTTTGTTTTGAATAAGTTGTGGCATTGGGAAACCACGTTAAAAACCATATTGTGACTTATAATTTATATTATCAATAAATGACTATTATGACTATTATTACTTACACATTTAAACCTGAGGGTAAACGAAACAAGTAGAAAGCTTTCAACGTCCACAATGAGAGTAGTGATGTGCGAGTGTGACGCAACGCCGAGCGGTCCCGCTGCGCGCGAGGGCCGCTCGAGTGAGACCGCCGGCGGCGCCGGGACCGCGCCTAAGTGGTGCCCTTGTACTACATAGTTCGCCCAAACTAAGTTTGGTAACATGTTCACGGTCATCTAAGGCCGATCAAAAAACCCGAGCAAGACGCAATCGCTTACATAAACTATTGAAAATATGAGTCGAGGCATCGTCGTCGGCGCCGGAACGTGACGGGTCCGGGCCGTGAGCCGAGGACGCGGCGTTGCTACAATGTAAATAGCTAAAATCATATAAACCGGGATCGAAAGCTGCGGAAAGTATGGAGGACGCCTATACTGCCCTCCAGACACTAAAGTGCAGTAATAGGCCATTTGGTGATTTTCGTTTTATTATTGATTCTGATAGCGGGTTTCATAAGCTTTCTGCTGAATTTTATTTTTTTTTTCTAGTACAATTAGGTGGTTTTTATTTAACAGTTTACTCTTACTGCAAACCCAATAAAATTAACAATTTGGCATGATTTCCCAACTAAAGTGCAGTAAGCAGAGAAAATTTTAAGGTTTCCTATCTAAAATGCAGTAATCAATCAAATTTTACGGCTCTTTAGATAGTTTTGTGTTATTGGAAAAAAAAAAAAAACTAACTAATATGCAGTAAAATTTACCTCCATACAAGCAGTTTTTACTGCAATTAGAAAAATACAATTTATTGTCACGAACTCCCAACTAAAATGCAGTAAAATCAAAGCTAACTGTATTTTAGTTGCGAGTCATTACCTTTAATAATCATTGTAAACAAACTAAAATTAGACGGACTTACGTCACGAACGACGACTTGTAAACATTGCTCTGCTAAGAATTTTAAAGAAACATAGTTTAAAAGTATCTGTTGTGAACTAAAAGTGTAATAATACTTAACATAGTACCATAGTGCGGGTGTGGTGTATATAATAGAAAGGATATCTCTTTATATTAGACCACTAGCTGTGCCCTGCGGTGCTACCCGCGTTATAATGGATGAAGTACTCTTCACCAACAACATATTTATTTGAATAAAGATTAATATTATTATGTTGATACAACTCAAACAAATTATTTCGACCAAATTAGGTACCATAAAAACGGTTTTTGTGAGTTAATCTTAAAAGATAGACATATACTATCGCAGACTGTTTTTTAGATCATTAAAAGAGCTATTATTCTTTAATACATATTTTTTGTGTATCTTGAACCGTTTTCACGGCGCACGCAACGGAAGGCTTCAAAGATGAACAATTTCTCCCGTTTTTTACACATTTACCACTATATCTTTGCTCCTATTGGTCGTAGCGTGATGTTATATAGCCTATAGCCTTCCTCGATAACTGGACTATCCAACACAAAAAGAATTATTCAATTCGAACCAGTAGTTTCTGAGATTAGCGCGTTCAAACAAACAAACAATCAAACAAACAAACAAACAAACTCTTCAGCTTTATAATATTAGTATAGATAAATAGACAATTAAATTTTGGCAACATAATCTCAGTGTGCACGTACCCTCAGTTTCCGTGAAACATATAAAATAACGGAGTGTCCTCATATAGAGAATATTTCAATCACGTCTTATGCGAGGTGTCTGCAGTACTAAGGCCTGAGTGAGTAACGACGGGGCCACTGGAGAGCCTAGACTCACGATTTGATCAGAATCTAATTAATAAAAATTGTGCCATCTAGCGGTGAGTCGCAGAACTACAAAAAGTAAACAAAGTTATTAGTTTCTCTATAACAACTTTGTAAAGAATTATCAAAGAAGATGGCTCCAAGATGTACCGCATGTGGCAAATTTGTAAAGACTGGTGCTGGTATTGATTGTTTGGGCTGTAGCTCACACTCACAACGCGAGTGCGTTAGGATTCCTGCTGAGGCTGCCGTTCCAATCTCTTGGCGCTGCGGGGACTGCCAGATGAGAGTCCCCAAAGGCAGGGACCCCCTCACACCCGTCCGCTTCTCTCAGGTGTACGCAGGAGGTCACCCGTCGAGACCAAGGAGCGAGGAGAGAGTGGGTCAGAGAGACCTGCTGCTGCCGCACCTCGACGACAACAGGCCCTGTAGCGCCGAGCCCATGGACCAAACGGCGCTCGATATCACGGCGGATTTTAACGAGCATGAACTCCAGCTCAGCATGAGACCGTACAAGGAGGAGCTGCTCGCCGATGTACGCAGGATGCAGGAGGGGATGCTCGAGGAGCTCCGTGGGCTGAGGGCGGAGATTCGTGACCTCGGACTCGAGTTCAGGCAGGTGAGAGCCGAGGTTGCGGACATCAGATCCTCGGTCGCCAGCGTGGCCACTCGTATGGATAGCCTCGAACACCGTCTCGCAGATGTGGAGCGAGCCCGCGCGGATACCGGGGAGGCCACGCTGGGCGGCGCCGTCGTCGCAAACCTGCAGACCACGGTTTCTCTACTGCAGCAGGAGCTTAACCTCCGGGACCAGGAGGCGCTCCTGGCTGACGTGGAGATCGGCCAGCTACCCGAGGAAAAGGGGGAGAATGTCCTCCACTCCGTCACCGTGCTCACCGCCAAGCTCGGAGTGCAGCTCGAGGCACGCGACATCGTATTCGCCGAGCGCGTTGGCGCGGCGCCGGGCGGAGGCGCTGGCGACGAGCGGCCGCGGCCTCGCCGCATTGTGGTGCGGCTGCAGCGCCGCGACCTGCGCGACCGCCTGCTGCAGGCTGCGCGTGTGCGCCGCACGCTGACCGCCGAGGACGCAGGCCGCGCGGACGGCGGCGCGCGCATCTTCATCAATGAAAGATTGTCGCGCCTCAACCGTCAGCTTTTCCACCGCGCCAGGGAACATTGCCGGAGGATGCAGTGGAGATACGCCTGGACAAAGCGTGGACGGGTATCCGTGAGGCAGGCGGACGGTCGAGAAGCATTCCAGATTCGGTGTGAAGCTGACCTTGTCAGGATTTTTGGCCAGGCTTGAGGTTGGGTTATTTCGCTATAAATAAAATACTTTATAATTTCTCATTTCTTACTTTACTGGATACATTTGGTCAATATAGCAAAATTATTTACACTTTTTTACCAACAATATATTATGTGAATAACATCTGTGACATATATCTTTCAAAAAACGCTTATTCTAATGTCAGTTCACCTAGTTTTCTATTCTATATATTACATCTAATACTTCAGTATGCTTTGAAAGTTGCACATGTAGAAACCAAATCATGGACTCATAAATATGTTCTCATGATATTTGTTAAACGGAGGTTCAAACAACATGACTTTATGAGTTTCTTCTTCTACTACATACTGACTGCATTTTATTTATGTTATTTTGAACATTTATTCTTTATCTTTGTTAGGGTTTATGTTTACCTAAGTATACAAACGTTTATTTCAAGCGGAAAACAAATACAATTAATATTTCTCTCCGTATACAAGCTGAACAGTACAGACCTGCTATTGGATTACTCATACTCACATTCATACATACATTTTATTCTTTATATTTGTTATGGTTCATGTTTACCTAAGCAAACAGACGCTTTATTTCAAACTGGGAAAGTATTGCTATTATATCTTTATTCTATACATATTGATTTCACAGCCAGAGGAATTGAGTGGGCATTTATATATTTGCAACTTACCATGCAAATCAATTGTATAATAGCATTCGTTTTGGTTCGCCTTTTCTTTACACTTGGCTGCAAAGTATTAACAAGCATAAAGATCCTTTCACATATATCTTCTACAATTCTTCTATTTTTATGGTCAGCTGATATTTATAATTACCAAAACTTACTCTGACAAATATTAAGGTTGGGTTATTTAATGCAGGATCACTTAATACTAGACATGAAGAGTTTATAGTAGCCCTCAAAGAACTGTCTCCGGATATCTTAGCTGTTAATGAAACATGGCTGGCTGCAGGTGAGGAGGGTAAAGCACCTAAAGTTTCCGGTTATAAAATGATACACAGACCTAGACCTTCTAACATAAAGGGGGGTCGGGGAGGGGGAGTGGGGTTCTATATTCGTAGGGGCCTTAATGTACGAATATGTAACAATACCACACCTGATATCTCTATAGAAAATCTTTGGCTTAAACTTTGTGTTGCAGGTAAGCGAGTGATTATTGGTACAGCCTACAGACCCCCTGATCAGAGAGACGTTGAAGGGTTTTTTGACGGCCTTACAGAAACCATCACCTCCTTTGATAGTTTCGATCACCTAATTTTTATGGGAGACCTTAACATTGACATGCTTACTCCGGGAACAAACAAGTTTTTACAGCTTGACCAATTTATACATAGTCTGAATTTAAATCAAATAATAAAAAAACCAACTCACAGTTCTCGACATGGATCTTAACATAAATATAAATGGAGAAAAGATTCCTTACGCAAACGAAGCTAGGAATTTGGGTCTGGCCTTCGATAGTAATCTTAGGTTCGAGAGCTATATTGCAGAAACAGTTCGTCAATGCTTCTATAGGTTAAGACTACTCTACAAAATCCGTCCATATTTGTGTGACGCTAGTCGCATTACTTTATGTGAGGCACTAATTTTGTCAAAACTAAACTACTGTGACATAGTGTTTGGTCCTCGGTTGCTCAAGAGAACTGAAAAACTTATTCAGCGGGTGCAAAATGCATGTGCCCGTTTCTGTTTCACTATTCCCCCCCGCACACATGTTACCCCTTTCTTAAATGCAGCCAGCATGTTAAAAATGGAAGCAAGGAGAAAACTCCACTTAGCAGTAATGCTTTTTGGGCTTACCCAAACTAAAGTGCCTATCTATTTATATAACAAGCTCACCTGGGCTAAAAGTAAGTCTCGTTACCCTAGGCGCATGTGTACAAACGTCTTTGTTACTCCATGTCACCGAACTGTAGCTTTTCGGGGGTCTTTCCGTTTCGCTGCATCGCGCTGTTGGAATTCACTTCCGCCACCTTTGAGAGAGCTGAAAAGTATTTTTGTTTTTAAGCGTAAACTTAAGAACCATCTGCTAGACATGCAGAAATCAATTTCGGAGTGAGTTGCAGTGTTTTTATATATATATATATTTCATATTAAATAAATAGTAATAATATAATATTTATTTTATTATTATTATTTTTTTTAAATTTTTTTATATTAAATAAATAGTGGTAATAATAATTGTAAATTTTCATTGATAATAATAATCGTAAATTTTCATTGATTGAATTAATAAATAATTACTTGTAATTACTAATGATTGGTGATGAATTAATAAAATAGTCAATAAATATTTTAACATAAAGGGGGGTCGGGGAGGGGGAGTGGGGTTCTATATTCGTAGGGGCCTTAATGCACGAATATGTAACAATACCACACCTGATATCTCTATAGAAAATCTTTGGCTTAAACTTTGTGTTGCAGGTAAGCGAGTGATTATTGGTACAGCCTACAGACCCCCTGATCAGAGAGACGTTGAAGGGTTTTTTGACGGCCTTACAGAAACCATCACCTCCTTTGATAGTTTCGATCACCTAATTTTTATGGGAGACCTTAACATTGACATGCTTACTCCGGGAACAAACAAGTTTTTACAGCTTGACCAATTTATACATAGTCTGAATTTAAATCAAATAATAAAAAAACCAACTCACAGTTCTCGACATGGATCTTAACATAAATATAAATGGAGAAAAGATTCCTTACGCAAACGAAGCTAGGAATTTGGGTCTGGCCTTCGATAGTAATCTTAGGTTCGAGAGCTATATTGCAGAAACAGTTCGTCAATGCTTCTATAGGTTAAGACTACTCTACAAAATCCGTCCATATTTGTGTGACGCTATTCGCATTACTTTATGTGAGGCACTAATTTTGTCAAAACTAAACTACTGTGACATAGTGTTTGGTCCTCGGTTGCTCAAGAGAACTGAAAAACTTATTCAGCGGGTGCAAAATGCATGTGCCCGTTTCTGTTTCACTATTCCCCCCCGCACACATGTTACCCCTTTCTTAAATGCAGCCAGCATGTTAAAAATGGAAGCAAGGAGAAAACTCCACTTAGCAGTAATGCTTTTTGGGCTTACCCAAACTAAAGTGCCTATCTATTTATATAACAAGCTCACCTGGGCTAAAAGTAAGTCTCGTTACCCTAGGCGCATGTGTACAAACGTCTTTGTTACTCCATGTCACCGAACTGTAGCTTTTCGGGGGTCTTTCCGTTTCGCTGCATCGCGCTGTTGGAATTCACTTCCGCCACCTTTGAGAGAGCTGAAAAGTATTTTTGTTTTTAAGCGTAAACTTAAGAACCATCTGCTAGACATGCAGAAATCAATTTCGGAGTGAGTTGCAGTGTTTTTATATATATATATATTTCATATTAAATAAATAGTAATAATATAATATTTATTTTATTATTATTATTTTTTTTAAATTTTTTTATATTAAATAAATAGTGGTAATAATAATTGTAAATTTTCATTGATAATAATAATCGTAAATTTTCATTGATTGAATTAATAAATAATTACTTGTAATTACTAATGATTGGTGATGAATTAATAAAATAGTCAATAAATATTTTAACATAAAGGGGGGTCGGGGAGGGGGAGTGGGGTTCTATATTCGTAGGGGCCTTAATGCACGAATATGTAACAATACCACACCTGATATCTCTATAGAAAATCTTTGGCTTAAACTTTGTGTTGCAGGTAAGCGAGTGATTATTGGTACAGCCTACAGACCCCCTGATCAGAGAGACGTTGAAGGGTTTTTTGACGGCCTTACAGAAACCATCACCTCCTTTGATAGTTTCGATCACCTAATTTTTATGGGAGACCTTAACATTGACATGCTTACTCCGGGAACAAACAAGTTTTTACAGCTTGACCAATTTATACATAGTCTGAATTTAAATCAAATAATAAAAAAACCAACTCACAGTTCTCGACATGGATCTTAACATAAATATAAATGGAGAAAAGATTCCTTACGCAAACGAAGCTAGGAATTTGGGTCTGGCCTTCGATAGTAATCTTAGGTTCGAGAGCTATATTGCAGAAACAGTTCGTCAATGCTTCTATAGGTTAAGACTACTCTACAAAATCCGTCCATATTTGTGTGACGCTAGTCGCATTACTTTATGTGAGGCACTAATTTTGTCAAAACTAAACTACTGTGACATAGTGTTTGGTCCTCGGTTGCTCAAGAGAACTGAAAAACTTATTCAGCGGGTGCAAAATGCATGTGCCCGTTTCTGTTTCACTATTCCCCCCCGCACACATGTTACCCCTTTCTTAAATGCAGCCAGCATGTTAAAAATGGAAGCAAGGAGAAAACTCCACTTAGCAGTAATGCTTTTTGGGCTTACCCAAACTAAAGTGCCTATCTATTTATATAACAAGCTCACCTGGGCTAAAAGTAAGTCTCGTTACCCTAGGCGCATGTGTACAAACGTCTTTGTTACTCCATGTCACCGAACTGTAGCTTTTCGGGGGTCTTTCCGTTTCGCTGCATCGCGCTGTTGGAATTCACTTCCGCCACCTTTGAGAGAGCTGAAAAGTATTTTTGTTTTTAAGCGTAAACTTAAGAACCATCTGCTAGACATGCAGAAATCAATTTCGGAGTGAGTTGCAGTGTTTTTATATATATATATATTTCATATTAAATAAATAGTAATAATATAATATTTATTTTATTATTATTATTTTTTTTAAATTTTTTTATATTAAATAAATAGTGGTAATAATAATTGTAAATTTTCATTGATAATAATAATCGTAAATTTTCATTGATTGAATTAATAAATAATTACTTGTAATTACTAATGATTGGTGATGAATTAATAAAATAGTCAATAAATATTTTAACATAAAGGGGGGTCGGGGAGGGGGAGTGGGGTTCTATATTCGTAGGGGCCTTAATGCACGAATATGTAACAATACCACACCTGATATCTCTATAGAAAATCTTTGGCTTAAACTTTGTGTTGCAGGTAAGCGAGTGATTATTGGTACAGCCTACAGACCCCCTGATCAGAGAGACGTTGAAGGGTTTTTTGACGGCCTTACAGAAACCATCACCTCCTTTGATAGTTTCGATCACCTAATTTTTATGGGAGACCTTAACATTGACATGCTTACTCCGGGAACAAACAAGTTTTTACAGCTTGACCAATTTATACATAGTCTGAATTTAAATCAAATAATAAAAAAACCAACTCACAGTTCTCGACATGGATCTTAACATAAATATAAATGGAGAAAAGATTCCTTACGCAAACGAAGCTAGGAATTTGGGTCTGGCCTTCGATAGTAATCTTAGGTTCGAGAGCTATATTGCAGAAACAGTTCGTCAATGCTTCTATAGGTTAAGACTACTCTACAAAATCCGTCCATATTTGTGTGACGCTATTCGCATTACTTTATGTGAGGCACTAATTTTGTCAAAACTAAACTACTGTGACATAGTGTTTGGTCCTCGGTTGCTCAAGAGAACTGAAAAACTTATTCAGCGGGTGCAAAATGCATGTGCCCGTTTCTGTTTCACTATTCCCCCCCGCACACATGTTACCCCTTTCTTAAATGCAGCCAGCATGTTAAAAATGGAAGCAAGGAGAAAACTCCACTTAGCAGTAATGCTTTTTGGGCTTACCCAAACTAAAGTGCCTATCTATTTATATAACAAGCTCACCTGGGCTAAAAGTAAGTCTCGTTACCCTAGGCGCATGTGTACAAACGTCTTTGTTACTCCATGTCACCGAACTGTAGCTTTTCGGGGGTCTTTCCGTTTCGCTGCATCGCGCTGTTGGAATTCACTTCCGCCACCTTTGAGAGAGCTGAAAAGTATTTTTGTTTTTAAGCGTAAACTTAAGAACCATCTGCTAGACATGCAGAAATCAATTTCGGAGTGAGTTGCAGTGTTTTTATATATATATATATTTCATATTAAATAAATAGTAATAATATAATATTTATTTTATTATTATTATTTTTTTTAAAATTTTTTATATTAAATAAATAGTGGTAATAATAATTGTAAATTTTCATTGATAATAATAATCGTAAATTTTCATTGATTGAATTAATAAATAATTACTTGTAATTACTAATGATTGGTGATGAATTAATAAAATAGTCAATAAATATTTTAATTCAATAAAAAGCAGGAAGATATTAAATTGTTTTCTTTTTATTTCTTTGATTTTATTACTACTTTTATTTGTTTTTCTGTTAGTAGTTGTACTAAGTAGGTATATAAATCTCCAGTAATATTTTATAAAAGAATTTCCAATAATCATACTTAAGAATTAATAAAATAGTCAATAAATATTTTACTTGAACAAAAAGCAGGAAAATATCGAATTGTTTTCTTTTTATTTATTTGATTTTATTACTACTTTTATTTGTTTTTTCTGTTAGTAGTTGTACTAAGTAGGTATACAGGGTGTAATCAGACGACTATCAAAAAAGGGGGGGGGGTATGCAGGACACCAAACCAAACCAAAATAAAAAAACCGCAGTCCAAAAAAAAAATTGTAGCCGGAGATATCGATGGTTGAAATTTTCTGACTATTTAGCCAACCAGCAATGTAGCTGCAATGTTTTTATCGATAAATGGCATCGTTTCGTAGATGTAATAAACGTTAGTAGTAGCAGGCAGGTAAAAATAACATACAAAATGCCGTGTTGGCTAAGTGGGAGGACACTCGACTTTCATTCTGAACGACCTTCAGAATGAAAGTCGAGTGTCCTCCTACCTAAATAGCCCATTTATGCAGGAAAATATGGATTTTACCGCGGGAAAGTACTAGTACGCGGTACAGCTTTCCCGCGGTTTTGAAAGTAATAACTTGTTTTAAAATAAAATACAGCAGATACCTACCCTTCTCGCAATTCTAAAATCTCTCAGGTCATTGAACTTACTCAACATTCATAACAAACTCTATAAACATAATGTCACGATTTTGACTTGATAACCACAAAGTGTTATTATTATTATTACTGTGAATTATTGTTTTCTTCAGAGCCGCGTTGGCTTAGTGCAAGCACACTCGACTTTCATTCTGAAGGTCGTGGGTTCAAACCCCGCCACGCACCTCTGGATTTTTCTTTTTTTTTTTTTTTTTATTCTTACTATAAAATAAAATAAAAACTTCAACTAACTTTTTTGAAAAAGAAAGGATTTTACTAAAACTAATTAAAGAGAAATACTGGAAAAAATAAGCTGAACAGTGCAAAGATTCGCGATGCGACGCGCAAGTATTCAAAACGAGTTATGAACACCGACTCGACTGAATTGATTGATTTGATTCTCAAAACACTACGAAAATAATAGGCAATAATACATATCTTCAAAAAGCGCCGCCACGCGGCGCGGCTTATGGCAAAGGGTGCCGACATTGCCGGCGTCTTTTGTCAAACAGGATAATTTATTCTTTGCAAAAGCCGTGTTCACTATGCCTACGAAAATAATTAGAACAAACTCCGTTTGATAAATACCTTTCCCTATGTTAGGTATGACTACAAAAATAAAAAATAATTGATTATTTTTTAATGCGAACGAACTCGAACAGCTGGTTTAGATTTACATACCTACGTAATTGTATTATTAAACATAATATTTTTTTAAAGTGCTGTTATCTGAGTAGTTTTTAAATGGTTTTTGTTATTTAGACTTAGAATAAAATACTTACTTATGTAAGTACGTACCTAGGTTAGGTACCAAACTGTTTTTAATAAGAATATTAGCAATTTTATCTAGATGTCGTTCGTACAGTAGGCAAAGATTGCAGTAGGCCGATAATCTAATAACAGGTTGAGTTGAGTTCGTTTCAGCCCTAGCAACTCCATTACAGGACATAGGCCTCCTTCAATCTTATGATAGGTAGATTGAGTAATCAAAATAATTTTGAATTAATTTGTAGGTAGGTACTTAAAGTAAGTTAAAGTTTAACTTAACTAGCTTATGTTTGGCGGGAATTGTGCATGGATTTTAATAAAATCCATTATCTAGGTCACCAGAGTTCATTGCGCTTAGAGCAGGATAGCGCTCGCTTGCGTGTGTGCGTATGGGTCGTACACGCAAGCGCTATCACTGTGTGGATGCCATCAGCTGTGATTACGTATTTAGTTAGGGTATTAGAATGAATATCGGCGCGGCGCGCCGGCCGCGAAATCGAGCGCGAGAGTGAATTTAGATTCACTGATGATTTTTTTTTTTTTATGTTTTTTTTGTATTATTAGTGTGTTAATTACGTTGGTGTGTTCTTAAATTGACGTACAATGACTAAAAAACCTTTAAACAGAAAAAAAAATATTATGAAAAAAAAAAAATTTGCCTTTTTTTTTCGATAAATTTGTTCAGTATCGTGGTCTGAATCTCCCCTTTCATTTTTCGATAGTAGTCTAATTACACCCTGTATAAATCTCCAGTAATATTTTATAAAAGAATTTCCAATAATCATACCCTGCATATTTAATTTCAACTACCTACAAGCTTTGTGCCCGGGCCATCATACTACACTCTGCATAACCATATATTATTATTTTTGCGATGCTACTTTTTATCCTTTTATTTATCTGATTAAACCCTAAACAAGAATTTCTTATGTATTTTCAAGTAAACTAGTAGTACATAATGTACTACAGCTTGTGTAACTACTGTTTGTCTATTATGTTTAAAATTTCTTACCATGATGTTATTCTCTGCGGGTTATGTACACATAGGCAATGAGTTCAGTATTTCCTAGGGAGATCACCAAATATACATCGTTGTGTTTTCACATAACTTATTTGCCCACTCTGAGATCTGAAATAATAAAAATGTTACACTCGGCACAAAACCATACTTATTGATAACAGAGAGCTAATCCAATAGTAGCAAACGAATCTTTTATTTGTTTTAAGAATCTGATAAGTTATTTCCTATATAGATTTATTAATTGGGTTTGTACAAAGGCTGTTGCGATGTGAATTAAAGTTGCGTACTTACCATAATATCTTATGAGAATCTGAAGTCATTTTGAGGCGACGCGACGCCGCGCCGCCGCGCCAAAAAGTGGGCTGACGAGTGAAACTTTCACGGTAGCACTGTATTAATTGAGTTTGCTTGCACAAGTTCTTTGTTTTTTATTTTTCATCGAATGTCGACGCTGACTACCAAAAGAAAACTGTTTTTTCCACTGGTTGAACGAGTTGAACTTTGCGCCATCGGCAGAATTTTCATGAAGGCAAAGCGTCATTCACATTCACGTCATATCCCATTCATGAGCGCATACGTTCGTTCTTTCATGTTTTTTTTATTTTTTTGCTTTTTTCCGATTGGGTGAATAATGTGTCAACTTCTTCTTCTTTTTGTTGGGAAAACTGTTTGTATCGCGTGTAAGAAGTGCAAAATAAGTTTTGTTTTGTTTTCTCTATTTATTCCTATTTTGTTTAAAATATTTATTAACTAGTTAGTTAGCGAGTTATTATATTATATTATTATGTTATCATTTTAGTCCGTTTTGTTTGTTTGTTTTTGATTAATTCTATAACTTTTTTATCTCTTTTTTTTATGTTTATCATTTAGTCGTCGCTCGTGATGTTTTGTGTTCCAAGGTCTCGTCTGAAAATCAGCGCACCTCCGCGCTCTAAGTGTGGGGTTGCATTATGCTGAGACGGGGCCTTTTGACACATCACAAAATTATTTTTCTATTTGTTTTTCTTTGTTTTATTGTATTTTGTGTTGTGATGTGTCAATAAATGTTTCTCTCTCTCTCTCTCTCTCAAAATGCAGTAAAATACAGCATTGCTGCAGATTAGTTAGGCTAACATGTGACACTCATACAGTTATTCCCAGCTAATTTACATTTAGAGCGTTCTTACTAAGTAATCGTGATCGCACATCATTTTGTGGCTTGACAATTGCTCGGCACAAAATAAAAACTGGTGTTTTTTTACATTCCTGGTAAGTATAGTTAACAACTTAGAGATTTCAGCCATAACAATTGACGTCAAGTTTTTCGAACCAGGTCATACTTTTATGTCCGCTGATTCTTTTCATCATTTTGTGGAGCAGTCGATGGACAAAAAGGGTAAGCTTTATGATTATCAAGACTTTTTAGAAGCAGTTAAAAATTCATTGAAATCGGGGAAAGTTGAAGTCAAAAGCATGGAAATAAATGATTTTATTAATTACAAATCTCATATTTCACAAAAAAAAAACAAGGATAGTAATGGAAACCGGGTATACATCAAAGATATTGTGCATCTCATGGTAAAGAGGGGAAGTTACTGTTTATTTTACAAAAAGAGCTTTGATGAGATAGAATTCAAGGGTCTTGTCTCAAATCAAAGACCTTGCCTAACTTTACTGCAAAAACTGTTCATAAAGGTGTTGATGGTGAAAGGAAACGAAACATCTTAAAGATACTAGGGCCACTTATTCCACAAAGTAGATTGAGCTTCTGGAAAAACCTTTCTGTTCGTTCTACACCACAAGAACTAGAAGAATCATTTTTTGATATTGATGAATAATGTTGAATTTTGAAAAGATTGTGATTTTTTATTTCGGTTTATGTTTAAAGGATTTGCCGTATTTATTCTAAGAAATAATGTGACTTATGGTTAACTGTATAAGACTGATTATTATGTACAACGAAAAAACTTTTTTTATAATTGCATGCTGGAATGTAAGTTTAATTAGATTGTACTTCAATAAAAGTACTACACCTTGTGAGACTGTTTTATAATGATACATGATGCAATGATACAAGGTTGATACTGGCTGTGCATTAACTGTTGTCACATACATTTTTATAACTTTAACCTAGTAGCAAAGTACTTAGAGGCTTTAAAAGCTAAACTCCACCAATGCTATTTTCAAGCGTGTGTTTTACAGGCTTAAACATAGCATTGGTTGATTGTTAAAAAGAGCAAATTACTTCTAGAAACTAATTATGTAAGGTTTACCAAATTGTTTGATTTAGTTTTACTGTAATGTTGATCTCAAGATTATGTCCACCTTTTATTAATACGCAACTACATTGAGTATATTTTATTATTAAGCATTAAAGTAGGACTCCTTAATTCCAAGATAAATTGTTTAAAAAAAATACTTTAATGTTACTATTATGAGAAAACTGACAAGAATTTGTTAGATAACATGTTTTGTTTTGATAATTTTACTTCACTGAGTAGAAATATTGTTATTAATTATGCAAAAATAAACATTCTACTACATATAAACTAGCTGTTTTTCTTACTGCACTAGTAAAACAAGCAACTTTGCCCTATAAAACCAACTAACATGCAGTATTATGAAATATTATGAGCAAGAAAACTCAGAAAGTAGAAGTGTTATTGTCTAGCTCATTAGCGTGCGATGTGATAGGTTTTACGGAGCACTGGCTCAACGAAACTAAGTTAAAATGTGTCAGTATTGCGGGGTATAAACTTGCGTCATACTTTTGCCGAAATAACATTTCTCACGGAGGGTCATGCCTCTTTGTGAAAGAAACAATTAGAGTTATAGAAAATACTAACCTAAGTAAATTATCTGTGGAGCAATATTGTGAAATCAGCGCAATAGACTTATTAGATTATAACTTAACTATATTATGCGTCTATAGAACTAATCTTGTAAATGCTAGTGACTTTCTTCATCACTTAGGAACGCTGTTGTCAGCAGTTTGCGATTTAGGAGTGGAATGCCTGATTATGGGTGACTTTAACATTAATTATCTCGATGAATTTAGCTGTGATTGTAAGCGGTTATCGGATTTATTGTCAACTCACGGAATGACCAATATCGTTGATTTCCCTACACGCATAACAAAGAACACATCAACATGCCTCGACCATATGTATGTGAATCTGCCCGTGAGCTCTGTGATGGCCTCCTCTGTGACTACTCATCTGAGTGATCACTTAGCAATTAGGGCTAAGATCCAATACGGTAGGTTTATGTCAGATAAAGGTAAGAGAGTTTACAGGGACTTCTCATCTTTGAATATAAATAACTTTTTAGTTTCACTTTATAATAAGGATTGGGATTTAATCAAAAATAGACATCAATCGTTGGAATCCTATTCAATGTATATTATTAATGTGATTATTAATCAAATTGACATATGTTTTCCGATCAAATCAGGCAATCCAGTGACTAAACCTTCATGGGTTACCGATGAAATAAACGACTTTAGATTATTATTATTCGACATGATTGACATTTGCAATAAATTTGATAATAATGATTCAATTCAATTACTTCTAAATGACCTGCACCAAAAATATGATTACTTGACTATTAATAAAAAGAATGAATATTATTCAAATATGTTAATGAATAGTAAAAATAAATGTAAATCAATGTGGAGAGTTGTGAACATAGAAAAGGGCAAATACAATGTTTGCAATATTGATTTTACAAATTGTATAACTGATATGAATGGTAGTAAATTTCCGTGTAAGGAAAATGCTGTTAATGCTATAAATTCCAGGTTTATAAGTGCTGCTCTGACGTGTGGAGCGCCGGCCCCTGACATGGGCAGGGTACGGGAGACATTACAGCAGTCGCGCCCGTCGGCTGATCGGTCACTGCGGCTTGTTCCATTTACACCATATGAGGTATACGAAATTATTACCAAACGAATACGTCCTAAGCCTTCTAAAGACGTGTACGGTATATCTATGAAGCTCATTGCAAAGGCCGCTGAACCTCTAGCCCCAGTTCTGACAAACCTTTTTAATGAGTGTCTGCGCTCTGGTGAATTCCCGAAGTGCTTGAAACTCAGCAAGATTACACCGATATATAAGGGTAAGGGCAATAGAGACAGTCTGGACTCGTACAGGCCTGTATCTATAATACCAGCAATAGCTAAGATCATTGAAAACGGTATAAGCACTAGACTTACTAAGTACTTTAGTGAAATCGAGGCAATGTCAGATAGGCAGTATGCTTACAAAGAAGGCAGGTCGACCACGTCGCTGGCCCGGGAAGTGCTTAGAAAAGTCATGGACGCTCGTGAGAGCAAACAGCAGGTTGCCATGATCTGCTGTGACCTATCAAAGGCGTTTGATGTTGCCGACCATGAAGTACTTGTCACTAAGCTGGAACATTATGGGATAAGTGGAGCCGCGCTCTCTTTATTAGGGAACATGCTGAAACCAAGATCCCAGATTGTGGTGGGCGATAATGGCGACGTCCGTTCGACGCCTCTCACAACAACAATGGGCGTAGCACAGGGGTCTTCCGTCTCCAACATCTTGTTCTCGGTCTTACTTAACGACCTGCCGCAGGCGGTGAGCTCAGCCGACATATTAATGTACGCGGATGATGTTTGCGCTTTAGTTACAGGGCCGACAGTTGATGCTTTAGAAGTTAACATGATCGTAACAGCGAACAAGCTTGTGTGCTGGTTCAGGGCTAACGGGTTAGTATTAAACATTAAAAAAACCCACTTCATGCATATTTGCTTGTCAGGACGACAACCTAGAAACCTAACTGTAGTCGCTGGTGATACCAAGAAAGAGCAGGTAGCTCAAACCACTTTTCTTGGTTTTGAACTTGATAGGGGTCTCACATGGGAAGCACACATCGACAAGCTATGCAAAAAACTTGGAGGTGTATGCTATGCGCTGACCCGTTTGGCCAGGTTCTTGCCAGCACACGTAGTTCGTTATTGTTACTATGCAACTGTGCATTCATTGATGCAATACGGAGCCGAGCTTTGGGCACGCGCCGCCGATTGGCAGCGGGCGTTTCGTCTGCAAAAGCGGGCGATACGAGCTATCGTTAAGATCCCTCAAGACGTGTCTGCAAAGCCTTACTTCAAAGAACTGAGAATCCTCACGCTTCCTTCAATTATGATTTTCCAGGTAGCGGTTTATGTAAGGTGTAACCAGGATATGTTCACTAGAAATAGTGACATCCATGGATACAAAACCCGCAGAGCTAATAAAATTACCACACTGTCTCGAAATCTTGTAAAATCGGGTAAACTAACTAGCATAATGGGCCCGGTGGTGTACAACCACCTACCTGATGAGATAGTGACATCAGACACCCTTACCTCCTTTAAAAGTAAATTGAAACACTGGCTCACTGACAACTGCTTCTATTCATATGAGGAATTCCTAGCATATAAATAGTAAACCTATGTGTAAAATAGTTAACTATTAACTAGGTACTGACTATATTATTTTTTATTTTTTATGAATATTATTTTTTATGAATTCTTGACCTATTATTTAATTTTATATTGACTTTAAAGATTAAAGTATTTGTTAATTGTTGTTGTATTGACATGTTATTAATTTATGAAACAATCGTTATCCATGTAACAGTATATAGTATAGTTTTTACGAAAGTAGAACTTATATACAAATGTAATTGACGTGTAAATCTTGTATTATACGAAATAAATGATTTTATGATTTTTTTATTTTTATTATTTTCACCTTACTGCATGTTAGTTGGGTTTCTTGTTAAAAAAACGAATCCAAACGCAGTAATAGGACTTTTTACTGCGTCTTACTCAGTTTTAAATGTTTATTTTTATAAAAAGGGTGTTGCAGTAATAGGTACCATAAATTATAAATGGCCATAATAAATTAATTTATTATTAAATATTTGTTTTTGTCAATAAGACGAGTGAACGTACACCTTTACAACCGTTCTACATTTTTTGAAGTGAAACTTCTATAGAATCGTAGTGATTTCAAACCGGATGCAAAAAGATGAAACGGAAATGGTAAGAGACACAAATACAATGCTTTATTTAAATTTCTTTGCGCGATACTTCGTAGTTGAGACTACGAAGTATCGCGCATATCGCGCAAAGAGGTATTGCTGTATTTTATTTATATTATTTTTGTAACATACTTTATGTAATACGCTTTATTGAAGTAATTTAAATAATCCGAATAATTACAGATACATGTTTGTTTCTCTTAATATTTTAGCAGATGCGTTCATTTACCCTTTTTTTCTATTCGATATTTATATCATAATTATAGTTCGTAAGTAGTAGACTCCAATCGTGCGTCGTAGCTGACACACACAATACTTTTTTTTTATTCTTCTTATTCTTTCGTCGATTTACTGAAGTTTCACTTCTATCGTGTGTGAATCGCACACACACCTTTTTTTTTTGTTTTGTTTATGCATCCACTTATTTTTTAAATCAAATTCTTAACTTTAAATGCCGTTTTCTCGCAATCGTTATTTTGCTGATACTGCACTTTAGTCTCGGGAGGGCAGTATAGCTGGTGCCTGTTTGATGGGCACGATGTGTAGGAGGGGAGGCGCGTGCTGCGTGCTGGGCCGCGGCCTTGGGCGGCCCCGCTGCGCTGCGACGCCGCCGCGCGTCGGCGCTATCGCCGCGCGCCGCCGCCGCGCCGATAAGCGACGCAATCTCCGCGGAGATTAACTCCACTAAAACAGTGTACGAACCTTCCCACTATCTACTTCCACTATCTTAAGGAACCTTTTATCTGCATTTATCTGCCTAGATATTGTTCGCTACTTATCCGCGTCTTCTATTAGTTCGTAATTTCAGGTAGGTACGTGCCGAAAGTATTTACGACCTACCTACCTAATCATTGAGTTCGTAAGATATTATGTAGGTAGGGCTATCGTAAGTAAATTTTCCGTGCGACTGTTAAAATATGGAAATTCCAGAATTTACATTTATTTATAACTAGCGGCCCGCCCCGGCGTCGCACGGGTAAAAAAAGTTCCCGGCAATTTTTCCTTATTTGCTCACCGTTTAGACCTACCCTGGACTACGACAAACATTTTAAAACCAAAATTAGCTCAATCGGCCTAGGCGTTCTCGAGTTTTAATCAGACTAACGAACAACAATTCATTTTTATTTATATAGAAGATTAGGTTCCTATGTAATAAATTCCGGCACATTTTTTACTAATTCTTAACGCAAAAAGAAGGTTCTCAATTAGACGTATGTGTATGATTTTTTCATTTCCTCGGAGCTCCGTGGATTTTTTGATATTTATTATTTTAAACAAAATCTGTTGCTTGCAATTTGGCCCCATTTAAAAAAGTCTGTAAAGTAATTTTGGAGTTGTATTCAAAAGTGACCAAATTTTATACCGAATTGCTGTTTGTTGTGATGTTTTTTTTTTATAATTTATTGGAGTAGATTTTTTTGTTGTTATGTGTTTGTGACCATTTTTAGTTTAACCAACTATTAAAATATTCTGGTAGGTGTTCTTCATGTAGTAATTGAAATGAATTCGTATTTTTCAAACCAAAAGTAGATTTTTTTTGTTAAAAATCTACTTGATAATTAATAAGTAAGGACACCTAACACAAATCACATACATAACATATGTACTTTGCAGGGGATTTGTGGAGTAAGCCACGTGTTCTCGTAAAATAAATAAAAAAAAAGTGTGTGTGTGTTTGTCAGCTACGACGCACGATTGGAGTTTACTCCTTACGAACTATAATTATGATATAATATGTATATCGAATAGAAAAAAAGGGTAAATGAACGCATCTGCTAAAATGATAAGAGAAACAAACATATACCTAAGTATCTGTAATTATTCAGATTATTTATATTACTTCAATAAAGCGTATTACATAAAGTTTGTTACAAAATAATATAAATAAAATACAGCAATACCTCGGAGGAGACCCCGAGAATGAGATACGCTGTGTAATGTATTCCATCTCATTCTTTTACAGGTTCAATCCTACATATATATATGTTTGTCTCTTTCTACGTAACGCCTCAACTTTTCGTGTTACACTTTTTGATTTTACTCCTCATAAAATTTCCGTACCGGGCCTTATAACTCAAATCGTTTCTTAAGGAGTAAACTCCAATAAAATAAAAATAAATATTTCCGGACAATCCACACAACAACATCTAGCCCCGTGGTAAGCTCTTAGCTTGTGTTACGGGTACTAGACATCTGATATCTATATATATATATAAAAGAAAGTCGTGTTAGTTACACCACTTATAACTCAAGAACGGTAGAACAGATTTGAGTGAAAATTGGTATGGAGGTAGCTTAGAGCCAGGAGACGGACATAAGATACTTTTCATCCCGTTCGACTGCGTTCCCGTGTGCCTTGACATGAAACGTCAGTCACTATAAAACGTGTTATAACAAAAAAGAATCAGACTTTGAATAACAAAACGCAAATGATAGCTATGTAATTGACGTATAATGACAGCTATGTAATGACGTATAGATGACAATTTGATATTTGTAAGAAATCAATATTCAAACTATTTCTATTAAATAAATGAAAAACAATTATAATGTAATGATAGTGCCATTGCCCATTCGTGAAGTGAACTATAAAACTCGGTATGGTTGAAAATTTGAGTTTTGAAATAAAATTTTAGGTGAAGTGAAGTTAAAAAAAAGTAAAAAAGTAAAAGGAAGATCTACAAAACTATTATAAGACCTGTCGTAATGTATGGATGAAGAAGAATACATGCGGCAGAAATGCGAATGTTGAAATTACCACACTGTCTCGAAATCTTGTAAAATCGGGTAAACTAACTAGCATAATGGGCCCGGTGGTGTACAACCACCTACCTGATGAGATAGTGACATCAGACACCCTTACCTCCTTTAAAAGTAAATTGAAACACTGGCTCACTGACAACTGCTTCTATTCATATGAGGAATTCCTAGCATATAAATAGTAAACCTATGTGTAAAATAGTTAACTATTAACTAGGTACTGACTATATTATTTTTTATGAATATTTTTTTTTTTTTATGAATTTTTGACTTATAATTTAATTTTATATTGACTTTAAAGATTAAAGTATTTGTTAATTGTTATTGTATTGACATGTTATTAATTTATGAAACAATCGTTATCCATGTAACAGTATATAGTATAGTTTTTACGAAAGTAGAACTTATATACAAATGTAATTGACGTGTAAATCTTGTATTATACGAAATAAATGATTTTATGATTTTTTTATGATTTTTTTTATGAGATGGATGTGTGGAGTGACAAGGATGGATAAAATAAGAAATGAGTACATAAGAGGAAACTTGAAAGTAGCACCAGTGACAGAGAAGTTGAGAGGAAATCGGTTGGCAAGGTATGGACATATTATGAGAAGGGATGAATGTCATGTGCCGAAAAGAATGTTAGATATGTGTGTTGATGGATATGTGGGAAGAGGTAGGCCAAAGAAAAGATGGATGGACTGTGTGAAGGATGACATGTGTAAGAAAGGAGTGAGTGCTGAGATGACGAGTTTTGAAAGTTGAGAATTCGAGCGTGCAACACTGGCGCGAGTAGACGTTCAAATCAGCTGTGCTGAATTATTTAATTAATTTCGTTATAAAATTGTAAATATAACGTGTAAAGTGTTACTCTCGGTTGTGCTTAGTATATTGTGTTATAATTTATGTGAAACTTTATTGTAAATAAGTGCAAGACTAAGAAATTTACTGACAACCGCCATTGGACGCTGGCTGTTGTAATTTGAAAACAAGAGGGATTTACACATTGCCTGTGATTGCTATAGAATTATTCACCCGCTTGG
Organism: Gymnoscelis rufifasciata; assembly: GCA_929108375.1. Taxonomy (NCBI): domain Eukaryota; kingdom Metazoa; phylum Arthropoda; class Insecta; order Lepidoptera; family Geometridae; genus Gymnoscelis; species Gymnoscelis rufifasciata. The sequence continues at coordinate 256,728 of OV815319.1, read as the reverse complement.
TACTGTTTAACGTATCTGGAAGACATATGAAATCATCTGTATCCTAGTAAGCCTTGCCAGGAAGAGGATTCATCAACGGTTTTGGAAACGACGTCAATAAAGCATTCAAACTACAACGGAGTTACGAGTTACAACTACGACCAAAAACCCGGGAAGTTGCCAAACCTTGTTTATTTAAATCTAATAATTTTACTACTGTATTTCATAGCTACTAATATCTACACTCACTTTACCTTACAACACATAAATAACACAGATCACTTTGAGTGAGCTTCGCCACTTCTCACACACTGGCACCGTTTATTTCTCTCTTGACTTGACAAAAAGTGGAAGTCCAGTTGAAGATCTAAACACCTAGCCACAGACAATTTTATACTACTATCAGACTACACATGCAACTACTAATTAACTATTGTTATAATGATTTACCATTTAATTTTATAATTTGAGACAAGGCACTATAAATAAATACATACCTAAAGTCATAAGTTATATATCATAGGTACATAATTACCTACATTAATAAGGCCTAGTAGAATAAATAGCTGTGCTAATTAACTACATAAATTAATTTTAGCTCCAAAAGTACATAAAGAATTAATTCAAAGCAATACTTTTGTTCACTTTTACCCTTAAATACTATTACTCTGTCTTTCTATCTTAATTTCTGGTTGCTCATCATCACCAACCTTCATCACCGGTCACAGGGTCTGAGACTCACCATACCTCTATAATCACAGAGGGTGACCACGAAGGCTCACAACCTCTCTATCTTTATTTTCCTCAATTTGTTTTGTTTTTATCTTTCATTATAATTTCATAACATTCTACTGTACTTACCTTTCTCTCCCTTGTTCACCCTTGTTTTTCAGTCTGACTTACATAATCTTACTTCATATTGCTATTTTCAGAAACTATCACAATGACCATGACAAGGAAGGCATGCCAAGCTGACCTTGAGGGAAGGCTAAAACAAGTTACGGCTCAGCTGAAGGAAGTTAAAGAGGACCGGGACAGGCTTCTACAAGACAGGGAGGAATGTGAAGCTGAGTTCCTTGCAAATCTTGGGAAAATGAAAACCCTAAAAAATGAACTCGCTGAACTTCATTCCCACTATGAAGAGGCCCTCCTTGATATCAACAGACTGAAATCCTGCTTACATTCTGTGGATAGCTGCCATCAAGAATATGACTCAGTGCTACGAAAAAACAAGGACTTACAACAAGAACTCTCCGAGTGCAGGATAAAAATTGATAGGTTAGAATCTAAGCCATTGAGTTCAGCGATGAGTTTTGCTAGCATGGATCTGCAAACGGAGCTACAATGCTCACTTAATATGCCCATAGTAGATCTTACTTCTCCTCATCGCTTGAGCCAAACACCGGTCATAAAAGGGAGCAAAAAAATTAAAAAATATGTTAAATTAAATAATTTTATCAAAAAATCAGAAAAAAAGCTTAAAAAACAAAAGCTAATTATAAATAATACTAGGATAAGCAAAGAAAAGTGTAAAACGGACATGCAGGAAGAATTAAACTCTTGCTACAATTTGATAGGAAGAAATACAAAAGAATTAGATTATATGTCAGGTAAAATTGTAACCACATTTTGCAAAAGGAATTGCAAAATGTGTCTTGTAAATATCAGCAAGCCATGACAGAGGCTAAAGACAATTGCCATAAACTTAGTAAATATGTAGATCTATTCAATACATCCATTTATGTGCAAGTTTATAGCAGCAGCACTCAAACGGACCAGCCAGACACCTCACACTCAGCCTCTCATGCTGGCGCAGGACAGGAGTTGGCGCCGCCTTTGGAACATGAAGCCATTTCTCCTGTGGCGGCGCCTTCGCCTTCTCCGGAGTGGGCTGAAGGCTTAGGTGTACCATCTTCACAGTCTATGGTAAAGCAGAACACCTGCTGTCAGACCCGAAAAACTGTGATCTATTCAGATAGGATTGGCAACGGAATGGGCTCACTTTTAAATGACCTTCTGTCTCAGAGTGTGATTAATAACTGCTATATAAATGCTGCAACTAGAACTATCACAAATTCTATTGATAAGGATGTTAGTTTTGATAAATTGACTTCACTAATAGTACAGTTAAGTGAAATAAATGTTAAGCGGTTAGATATTTTACAACTTTTTGAGGTATTGCTTCATAAATTAGAATGTGGTCTAGGTAAATTGATTATATGTGCCTTCCCATACTCAAAGTCATTGAGTATAAAACAAAATAGACATATAAGTAATATGAATTTACTACTTTACAACTTGACATGTCGTCATAGTGACGTTTTATTTTTAGACACTAATATTTTTATTAGTAACAGTTTTTTGATAAGAGATACTTTGTATCTTAACAACCAGAACAAGAATGTTCTTGCTAAATTATTAGCATACAATATTAATGACACAGTTATAAATTCTATAACAAAGTTTTCTGACGAGCCTATATCTTTAGCTAGTTATTCTGCTAATAAGGGTGTAGATTTAACAAAGTCAGCTTATCATAATTTCAACTGACTTTGCCGACAATGGGTAACAACTTGCAGTTACATGTAGTCCACCAAAATATTCAAGGTTTACCCAGCAAAATTCTGGAATTAGAATTATTTCTAAATTGTTTTAATGTAGATGTTATGTGCATATCAGAACACTGGATCACAAGTAATCAGTCAATACCATATTACAGTAATTATTCTTGTGCTAGTAGTTTCAAAAGAAGTACTGCTATTAGAGGCGGAACTGTTATCCTGGTTAAAAATAATCTTAAATTTAAAGAACGTAAAGATATTGCTAAGTTAAGTGTTGAGAGATGCATTGAACTGTCTTGTGTGGAACTTGAGCGACATATTTGTGTTTGCGTTTATCGACCTCCGATTGCGGATCTGGCAACCTTCGAGTCTACCATGGAGGATGCCTTACTGAAAATATTTACTTGTAATAAAACTATTATTGTATGTGGAGACTTTAACATTGATATCATTAGTAATCCTCTTGCAGACAGACTAATTAATTTATTTAAATGTTTTAATATGATAAATAATTTTCATGACCCCACACGCGTAACATCAACTACTGCAACATGCATAGATAACATATTCTCCTCTCAGTCACCAACAGTAAAATCAGTAGTTAAACATTTTAATTCAGACCACTATGGTCAGAGTATTAAGTTTTCTTTAGAAAGAGGTCATAATAAGTTATTAGAATTTACATACAGACCCATAACTAATGAACGTATTTTAGCTTTTCAAAGTAGAGTAGAACAAAGACTTTTAACATTACCAATTCATTAGGGTGATGACCCTAATGAATTGTTTATGTTTTTATCAGAAACAATAGCAAGGGAAAATAACGAAGTATTTACAAAGAAAACTTGCAAAATTAAAGAAAAAGTAGGATTCACAGATTGGGCTACGCCTGGTATTTATAAAAGTAGAAATAAGTTATATGATCTGTATTCGGAAAGAGAATCTAAACTAAATGATGACGAATTCATAACATATGTCAGAAATTACGGAAAATTATTTAAACAAGTATGCAACATAGCAAAATCAAATTTTCATAAGAATAAAATAATTAACTCTTCAAATAAAGTTAAAGCCACTTGGAAGCTTATCAATAATGAGACTGGCAAATCAGTACCCCGTAGTAAACAGATTAAGTTAAAAATAAATGATAATATCCTAGTCAAAGACAATGACATTGCCAATGCTTTTGAAAGTTTTTTCTGTAACATACCGAAAACTATAACGCAGTCATTAAACTCATCTACATCTAAGGCTGTGGAACTATTAGAGGCATCCGTAGATGCATGTGCTGAAGTCTTTTACTTTACTCATGTAACTGCCGACAGCATAGTGAAAACATTCAAATCTCTCAACATCAAATACACAGAAGATCTTTGGAATATCTCAACAAAAGTGCTAGGTAATATTATTAATGATATTGCCCCCCTACTGGCCTTCATTTTTAACAGCTGTGTCGATGTTGGTATCTTTCCGGATCTCATGAAATATGGCAAGCTTGTCCCTCTTCATAAATCTGGTACTCAATTTGATCCTGCAAATTATCGGCCTATCTCAGTTCTTCCCGTAATGAGTAAAATCTTTGAAAAAATTATTTTAACACAATTAATTAATCACTTTGATCGCAACAGACTTCTGCATAGCAATCAGTTTGGCTTCACCAAAGGTACATCAACTACTGATGCTGGAACACTATTGATAAAGCACATTTTGGCGGCTTGGGATAGAGCGCAAAATACTATCGGCGTGTTCTGTGATCTCTCCAAGGCTTTTGATTGTGTCTGCCATGCAACACTTATAAATAAATTAAAGCATTACGGCATTCACAACAAAGCCCTTGAGCTCCTACATTCCTACTTGACCGATAGAATTCAAATGGTTCAAGTAGGTAATGAAAGATCCTCAGGATCAAAAATCGAATTAGGGGTTCCACAAGGATCAATACTTGGGCCTTTTTTGTTTTTAGTATATGTAAATGATCTCCCGTATTTTGCTAAAGACCTTTGTGACATAGTCTTATTTGCTGATGATACTTCTTTATTATTTAAAGTTGATAGGAATAAAAATAATTTTGACGATGTAAATAACTCACTGTCACTAGTACTAAATTGGTTTACGGTTAATAACTTACTGCTAAACGCAAAAAAAACTAAATGTATTAAATTCAAACTCCCTAATGTTAAAGAATTTCCTACAAAAATCATATTAAACGATGAAATTCTCGAGCTCGTTGACTCAACAGTGTTTCTAGGTTTACATATTGATTCTCGTCTACAATGGAAACCCCAAATTACAAACCTTGCAGGTAGACTTAGTTCAGCCGCTTATGCAGTGCGAACAATGAGATATATCACAGATGAGGGTACAGCTAGACTGGTTTATTTTAGTTACTTTCATAGTATTATGTCATATGGTATCCTACTCTGGGGTGCTGCAGCCGATATTCATACTATATTCGTGCTGCAAAAAAGGGCTGTACGTGCAATATATAAAATGAAACCACGTGACTCCCTCAAAGAAAAATTCAAAGAGATTAACATTCTAACTGTAATCTCACAGTAACTTTTTGAGAACTTGATGTTCACCCACAAGAATAAGCATTTGTTTCTAAGAAAAAGTGACGTACATAGTATTAACACTAGAAGTAAAGAAAAGTTACTAATTCCTACTTACAGACTAAAAAAACTAGGCAAATCATTTATGGGTAACTCTGTACGTTTTTATAATAAGCTTCCTCATAATGTAACAGAGCTTCCTATTAGAAAATTTAAATCATTTATTAAGAGAAGTCTAATGAAAAAAGCGTATTACTCTATAAATGATTATATAAAGGATGATGCAGCTTGGATAGATGTTGCTTAGTTCCACAGTAACAGGCTCTAATAATTCTGGTTGACCAGGACTGATATGCTCATGCTAAAATAGCTTCCTTATATGACAAACATTTTTTTTATTGTAAATGTTAAACTTATAATAGTTACCTATAAATAAGAACTCCAAAATTGTAATAACTACAAAATTGTAATAACTGATAAAGCTGTGTTGTTCTATTCGCTTCTCAACTCAGTATAAACATTGAAGCGAACTGTCAAGACAATGTTATTTCCTTGATATTTGTTATTTAAGCAATTTAGTTTTATTAATTTTAATTTTAAGTTGACCTGTCCATGTAGGCTATGTGCTTCTAAGGAAATAAACGTTTTGACTTTGACTTTGACTTTGACGAGTGACAGAGGAAAATGGAAGGAAAAAACATGTTGTGCCGACCCTACGTAGGTAATGTGGGATAAGGGCAGGAGAATGATGATGAAGTGAAGTGAAGTTTAATTAATAATGCCGCGAGCAAGACGATCGAATCTTTCCCGACAAAGCCGTAATGATTGTATTGATAATAAAACAAAAAATGTTGTGTATCACAAGGTACTTAAGTGAAGAGCAACCTATGTACTAAAATACAGAAATAATAATGAATGATTAATGTAGGTATTACATTCTTTTGTATTTTTTCCAATAAAAAAAAACAAACGGCTTATTTATTGCCATTAAGGCGGAACAAAGTTCGCCGGGTCAGCTAGTCTATATAAATAAAAATAAATTGTTGTTCGTTAGTCTGATTAAAACTCGAGAACGGCTGGGCCCATTGAGCTGATTTTGGTTTTAAAATGTTTGTCGTAGTCCAGGGTAGGTCTAAACGGTGAGCAAATAAGGAAAAATGGCCGGGAACTTTTTTTACCCGTGCGACGCCGGGGCGGGCCGCTAGTACTTAATATAATAGACATACGTAATATTTTTTATACTTATTAAACACCCAGACCAAGGAGAAAGTGCTTGCAGAACATACAAACACTTGACCCCTCGGCGGGAATCGAACCCGCACCGCGCCACTGAGGCAGTCGCAGTAACTGGGCACCACATAGTCACATAGTGTACTCACATCGTGAGGCCGGTCCCCCACAGAGCCCGGTCCCAGGCCGCGGCCGTTCTACTTGAAGCCTCATTGAAACATTCAGCGCTGCCTCGCAATTGACCTCATTATTACCCCTACATATTATATATGCGTAAGTTATGCCAATCGAGGATAGCACTGCGCCTGCGACGCGCGACACATTCACACATTACGGCTCTCTGCATTCTGTGACTAAACTGACACACGCATATTCTACCAATGTATTGTTTCTATAATTATGGGACAATCAACAGCTGTTGCTTCCGAAACGGTTCTAATTAAGTATTTGTCTAGAAGATTGATACCTAGTTATCGTTTATTGAATACATGTTTGGTGAGGTGATTTTGTTATGTAGGTACGTACCTACTCGTTTCTAACCAACAGCTACAACACAAATGAGCGCTACAGATGTACTATCATGAAACGGATAAAGGACAAGTCTAATTTCGGTCATCATTAATAACCATGCATTGTTGATAAATTAGTCATTGTGAAACGAATGCATTACAAGAGTGACTTATATCTCCCTACCGGAACGCGGTAGGTAATTAATTATTCTACTGATGGATACTAGACCTTGTATTTTATTCTCAAACTAGTCGACCCGACAGACGTTGTCCTGTCCCACGTCTCAAAAAACAATATCCAGTTGACCGTATTGTGAATCTAAACCATTCCCAGATCCCCTCGAACAAACACAAAAAATTTCATCAAAATCGGTCCAGTCGTTTGAGAGAAGTTCAGTGACATACACACTCACAGAAGAATTATATTATTGTTATTGTTATGTAGACTCTTTTAGTGTCCACTACACGGTCCAAAGGGGACAATTCCGGAGGGAACCATGTAATATACTTATAACTGTGTAGTAGGCAGTGATGTACATGTGGACAAGTAGTTAGCGCCTGCCTCGGTGCGTTGCGTTGTTTACAGGAATGATTGACAACGTTATCGGCGAGTTATCGGCGCGCGAGCCCGCTCTGCCCGCGCGCTCACTCTGCCCACTGCCCACCGACGACAGGCGTGGCCGATACAACTTTGTGGGCACTATGGGCATGCCTTGATGTGTGAAACCCGTTCCTTTTTCAAAGACAAACTATTTGAAAAAACTTTATTACATTTCACAAGTTTAAGAGAGTAAATAAATAAGCTTTGGTTTATTTAATGTTGTGTTTCATGATGTGTAGGTTATCATAGAGTAAACTTACAATTACGGTAACACTTCCCACAGTACTATTTAATGTAAATTAATTCTGTTTCAACTTTTAGTGAATTCATTATCTTTGCTGCGAATGCGAGTAAAATTCAGCGCGTCATTCGTAATAACCCGTTGGGAATTAATAAAATAAGTGAATAAATAAATATAAACTAATATTTCCAGACAAATATTTATTTATTTACTTATGTAATAAGCAAGAACTCAAGCTAAGGAGCAATCGTCTCTCTGTCATAACTACGATAATGTTAATTGAAAGTAATTTATATACAAAAATACATTTTCAATTTAGTTTAATTATCAGGCCGAGTGGATTGGAGGGAGATGGGCGGAAAACCGCCCGATTGAATTGTCCAATCGAAGTTTGTTTTCCCACTTCGGCAGTCAGATTGAAAACCACAAATAAATCGAACAATGGTATGCGAGATTGGATGTCCAGGTAATTTGTCTAAACATTCTAAATAGTGCTTCAATATTTCAGGCCTTCTTTTTTCAAACAGTTTTAGCAGCTTGCTGACTTATTAGAAACGATATCTAGAACTTTAGAAAAGTCGGCTAGATTGACTCATGTGATGGGTCCAACAGTTTACAATAACTTACCGGATTCGGTGACTGAGGCTCCAACTGACTCCATATTCAAGGCCAGATAGAAACGCTGGCTCATAGAACAGACATTTTACAAGTATAACGAGTTCATTAATGGGAATTATTTTTAATTTATAAAAATAATTTAAATTTACAATATTATTTAATCTATTATTTAAATTTCTCCATATTTATATTTCTTGATGTTATAATTATTAATGTATTTCAGATTTTTACATTAAAGAATAATTATGATGTTTGTTATTATATTTTGTGGCATTGGGGAACCACGCTAAAAACATTTATAATTTATATTATCTATAAATTACTATTATTAAGACTAAAATGCTATGTTCAAAAACGAATTCTTGCAATTGCACGCTTGTCGCTGTAATTGGGTGCATAAACCACTTGAGAGCTCATTGGTGTTGCTTAGCAAAATCAGATAGGTACAACACAGCGCTCAACTGAAATTAATCTGCATATTAAAGCTAAACGGGGCATAATATCCTATTCTAAAGTATCATATGGAGTAACACGTTGTGAACAGCTTTTTGTGTTTTAGTCACATGACAAGTATTAGCAGCCTTCTTTATACAAACATACAGCATAATTTGAGCATTTATTGTGGAAGTGACATATCACAAAATGTTTACAAAGGTACAAAGGCATACACGTGACACATATCCGAGGCCACAGCGGGCATTGAGCCCACCTGGTGGCGCGGGCGAGCTATCTACAACTATTACATTTTGGAGAGCGTACCACACACGGCTACTGTAACGAGATTTTTAATGATATTGTCATAAACCATTTCTCTAAGCTTTGATATTAGATAGGTTATGATGTAGGTATGTAAGATAGTTGTAATGACAAGTACATTTTTGTACAAAAGCACTGTGTGGTTCTTCAATGAGCTTTTAATTTGCTGTTTTTTATAAGTAACAAAAAGACGAGGACCACTAACATGAGTGTACCGGAGCCGGTAAAGTGGATATTTTAGATTGTCGGCAAAACTGTCACCAGTTCAAATTTTTTGAAGATGGCATCATCGAAAGTTATAATAAAAAAAAAAATATTTTTTTTCGGGAATGTGTGATATTTTGTATAAGATGGCATAGTAACGTAAATCGGCATTGAGCACCATAGCCCACTGTTTTATCTGCATCAGTATGTTAATTATAATAAAAACTCTAAAAAACTCAATAATATATATATAACAAATAATATATATAACAAAGTTAAAAATATGTTACTCAAACAAATGCCGTTATACACGTCTTCCTTTATTAAATCCTACAATCACAAGGAGGTAAAATATTATGCGTCGTATATTAAGAAATATTCTAACGAGAGACAAACGATTTTTTATATGGCTTCCTAAGAGTTTAAATTGAAGGTTTATTGTAAACAAGCAGTGCCCGCAATGTTGCCCGCGGTCTACATAGTTTTACCGCGGTTAGAAGTAGTCTTTGCCCTAATCCAGTGTAATCCTTTACCATATTTCAGGCTAATCGGCTCAGTCGTTTTGCTATGAAAGACGAACAAACAAATAAACACAGTTTCCCATTTATTTGATTAGTATGGATTATAATGGTGTAGAATCTCATATCAATATTGATTTGAATTTGTAAGCTGTCTCAAAATAGAAACACAAAGTAACAAATTCTACGCGTATCTCGTAATGAAATGATGTTACAAACAGGAATTAATTGCGGTGACCATGGCTCAAAGCAATAGGTTTCAGTATGTTTTAAAATACATTTTAATCCAGTAAGAGTAACGTTGAAATGCATTGGTAATTATCTTAATTTAATATTGAGCCGAAGCGTCTATGGATGCATTGAGATATTGTAAAGTATTATTACTTTACAATATCTCAATACTGAAAAAGAGCTGATGCAATTACGCGATGGCACGAGGATTAAGGTTCGATACCTGTCGGGGCTTAATATGCAAGGCGATAGTCTGTAAGCCGCCTGGGGGCTGCGGGCGCGGGCCCACTCCGTTGCCGCGACATGTGGCCGATAACTCCATTCTGGTGGAACCTTGTGTTTTTCGGTTCACAAAATGATCACTGAGACTTAGACTCGTATCGTTCCAATGTAGTAAAGTCGATTGGCACTTAATAACGATACGTTTTGCAGCCTCAGTGTGGAAAGAAATAATGTAACTATGTTATACTGATTAATGTCATTCTTAAGTTCTACTAGGATATTGGTCTTCGAGTATATTTCACTGGAGGTAAAATAAAGCATCAATAAAGTTTAGATAAGTGTGAAATCCCTTTGTCTCAGCAGTGGAAAAAAGTAAATAAACGTGCTTTACTGATAGATTGAAACCGAAAAAGGGCTTACTACTTTTAGGCAAAAAACTACTGTCCAGAAACCGGTTTTGTTATTCAATGTTAGTGACTAGCCAAGCCCTCTAGCCCGAGCTATACAACAGGTGCACAGAAATGCACATCTGTGTTCCGCGCGCCGACACGCCGTGGTTCCCCTAATGGCGCGCCGCCGAGGTCTTTGTTCCTAAGAATGAGCTGTGCAATAGATTGCGAGATCTTCATTCGAAGTGGATGCCATTTTTTACAGATTGACAACAAAATGAAACGTCTTTAAGCTTAAATAATCACATAGTATTTCGTTTAAGCAGATTCATATCCTACAGTTGTCCTAAATTCTTTAATTTCAATACCATCATTATTTTAGGTTTCCAGTTTCCAGTAAGATTTCCAGTTATTGTTATTATTTCTGAGTTTTTAATCTAAATAACTAGTACTTACTCAGAAGTGTCGTGTCACACTACTTGTTGTGTAATTGCGCTCCGTAAGACGCTATAGGAGGCAGCACGAGCGCGCCGCTCGCTCCGCGTATTGCAATATTCCGCGCGTCACGTCCTTCTTGTTCACAATATGCATACTCCTTTTAGCTTACTTCAATTATGAATATTACTTCAAAATTAAAATTAAGACCCAGTTCAAAATGGAAAATAATTTTTATCCTGTATCTTAATTTACATCAAAGACATCTGTCTGTTAGTAGCAAATATATACAGTTCCAGATTCAAATCAAAATGTAATTCAAGATATCGGAGAAATCCGAGCCTTGGTAATTGGCTAGTTATTTGAGTTTCCTCTTCTAGGAACTAGTACAGTCTGTATTTAAGGTACTCCGGCTTTCTGTTTTAGATGGCATTAAATCAAAATGGTATATTTTCTCAACAAGCATCCTTTATGTTTATTTCCACTAACAACCTAACTAATAATAAACTTGTCTTTTATTAAACCTTTAAATAATATTATATTCATTAAAATAGTAGTATAATAATTAATTCATTTAAAAAACATCCGCTTGTGACCATTTTAAAACTATATATTAAATATTTTAATTTATTATGCAATAAAAAATCCGTAAACTTCACGCACAGGATTCGAACCGGCATCTCCGGGATAGCGCCCCGACGTGATAGCCAAATCATTAAAATTAAAAAATAGTTTAACCTGCAAAGAGAGGTTTATCACTTATTAAAAATATCATTAAAATATGTAACGAAACTAAACGCCAAGTGTCATAATTAAAAGTTTTTCGACTCAACTAGGTACAGCTTGTTTGGTAGCGTGTCACATTTCAAATGGCTCAAACTTTTATACACAGCCGAATTTGAACATTTTATATTAAAATACACAGAATTCACTTTTAAACTCTAATATTCGTATAATTTATTGGTAACATATTATTATTTGTTTTAACAACATACAAAGCACTGCGTCCAAGGTGTTTCAATCAAAGTTTGAATAATGAATGTTTCGGCGGCCGTGTTGTGTTTACCGTAGCTGAGCTACGCCGATACTACGCTACTGTAGTGCTACGGGATTCTCAATGCTACGAAACTCGTAGCACGCCCACGCGCTACGCCGTAGGCCTCTACACCAAGTTTGCATACTTGGCATTCTAGCACACCATTCGACCTTATTGTCACTGTCTAAATACAGGGTGTTCGGTAGAACGTTGGACAAACGAAAATGGGCGGTAGGTGGGGTGGTCTGCTTACTAACTAGCTTAAGATTTTTACCTAGGTCTCAAGATTATGTAAATATCCATGTTTAATTTGTCAATTTCTGGAATTTTTCGTTTTGGTACCTTTAACAATTTTTTTAAGTCAGACTAATTATTTTTTTATATTACAGTCTTAGTAATTGGTAACTTTAATTAAAAGTTGTAAACTGCACATTGCTTGAAACAAAGTTAGAGACCCTGATACATAAAATTAAAGTCAAATAAATAATGAGGACAACTATTCAAATTATCCTACTACTATTATAAAGGCGAAAGTTTGTAAGTATGGATGTATGGATGTTTGTTACTCTTTCACGCGAAAACTACTGAACCGATTTAAATGAAATTTGGTACACAGAATCTCTAGAGCCTGAAAAATAACATAGGCTACTTTTTACCGCGGGAAAACGTCATTCCGCGGGAAAATCCATTATAACGCGGGTAACACCGCGGGGCACAGCTAGTTTAAAAATAAATTAAAGTCAAATATGACTTCAAATTTGTTAAAAACCGTTTTAAAGTATGAGCTTTCTAACGATAGGTAGTTTGCGATAAACTCGAAAATAACTGACCGTATCTTTATACGGTTTTCAGCAATAGGTAGAGTGATCAAGTGGAAGGTTTTGGTAAAAGTGCAAAACGGGAATGGGCCGGCTGATAGAAATATATAAAATCCGATTTTATTCTTAAGTTTTTGTCATTGTGATAATTTTCTGTAATGATAATTTTATTATGGTGATGGAAAATAATAGATAACAGTGAGTTTCAAGTATTCCATTCCAATGGAACACCACGGGAGTGAGATTTGATTTGTTCCGCATCACCTGATTTCACGATGCAAGGTTTAAAATGATCTGATTAAGTTTGTGTGCAGGAGCGGAGCGGAGACGTTTGATTAAAGTCTGCGAATGGAGCTTAACTCAATATTAGCGTCGCCCGCTCCGGCTCGTGCCCGCGAACCTCGTACGAACGGATGACTCAATTAAAGATAATCTTTAAAGGGTGGTTTGGTCACAGTAAATATATGTTTGTTCACGTTTTAAGAACAACTACGTGTTCAAATAACTAAATAACAAGTACTAAGCTTGTGTAACGGTTACTAGATTTCTGATTATTAAAATAGTCAAACATTATTTAGAATTTTATATTATAAGATATAACATCAAGTCTAAGTCTAAATAAAAAGTGGAAAAGCTCCTCTCGCGGCCCGATGGGGCGTCTGGAAGGATATTGTTTCATCTCACAGCAAAAATAAGAATTTCTCATTTGTCCGTATTCTTTAAATTGGTGCCTCGATTTACATTTACTCTGAGAAAATATTTTGAGATTTTTTAATGATATACGGGACGTGTATGGAACAGGGTAATCATTTATTGAGTAATTTTTTACGACTTTTAAATGCAACAATTTTCTCAATTTGACTGTATCTAAGTGTGTTAGCCCATCACTTTGTGGTGTATGAACCGATTTTAATAATTATTTTGTTTTATAGGAGATGAATACCAAGGGTGGTCTACCGTTGAGCATAGTTGAGTTGATACTTAAGTATAGATAAATAAAATATTTCTGGACAATCCACACAAAAACATCTAGCCCCTTGGTAAGCTCTAAGCTTGTGTTACAGGTTCTAGATATCTAAATTAGACATTCATATAAAAAAAAACCAAGGATAATACCATGATCTGGATGACATCCCAAAAAAGCGTGTTAAGAATTGTATGCATAATTGTAAATGTTTTATAGAAATAAGTATTTTATGATGTGTTCGATATTAGAGAAATGGCTTGTAAATGGCGAACCCTGCGCTACATATATTATTAGCAGATGGTCAACGTAGCTATTATGCGTAATTATAGTCAGACAGTCCAGCTGTAAGTGATATTCACATTTACTAGGAAATAACTAAGTAGTCAATAATTAAACCCATTTCAAGGAAACAAATTGACATTGAAATCACTACAAAAAAAAAAGTATTCTGACAGTCCGTCCGTTACCTGGACAAATATTTATTGCTTTATTATCAGTTTAATAAGAAAGTTCATATATAGAGCATCAGAGTTCCGGAGTGGGGGCTGGTGACTGCGAAATTTTGTACAAATCGCACGAAAGCGTTACGTCACGCTAAAATTCAATGCACTGTATCGTCTTAATTTATGCGTCTTCAAAATTAGTGTACAAGCTTTCTAAAAAATCTCAATTACGGACAAGCAATATGAATTCGAGCCTACGCTGCCCGTCCTGAATGGATTCAAGAATTACATGCGAATTACTAAAGTGAAATTACACTTTTCGCACTTTGAAGGATAATTCGTTTGGGGATTCATCCCGAGAGGATTAGGCCGTCGAGTGAGCTGTGGCCCTTAGCCGCTCTCAGTTACTGTAATCCCACTTCAGCATATTCACTTATCTAAGTGCCTCTCTTACCTGCTATATTGGCTTAGATAAGCCAATATAGCACAGCCAGCGTCTAAATGATATAAGCGTCTAGAATAGTTTAAATTATCTGAAAATTATAAAAGCAAATTGAAATAAGCTGTTGGATTCATCATAAGTACCTATATTAAGTATTTTATTAATTGACAGATGGCAGTACCCGTGACACAAGGTAAAAGATGTTATTGTGTGAATTGTCCAGATATATTTATTTATTTTATAATATTGTAAGCCCAAAGAAGTGTCTAAAGTTATTTTAATTTTTATTTAATTGGGCAAAATATCTCACTTCAATTGATTCATATTTATCTAAGCTGACTTTTTTGACTCAATGGTTGACTCATCTTAGTTGTTTCAGATTTATCATCTTATGAACACCCTCCATGCTATCTTTGGTAGCTTTGTTTACACAGATCATTTTGAACACTTTGTCAACTTTCTGAACATTTTGACGACTCCAGACACTATATCGATATGAACTGATGCTTGCTTACATTTTAATGGATACGGCACGCTTTTGCTCTCTAGTTTTTTAAAGGTCCATGAAGTTTTGTAAGAACGGACTCATATCAATATTTTGTATACTAGCAGATGTAATACAATGTGATAATACGAATGTTTGATAATAATAACAATAATATTAATTCAGAAAATCACTTAAAGCTAAAGATGACAAAAATCCTTAAAATTTAATTAGAACTATGAGGTATTTATTTATAATGTGTGTGTAATACGTTGTGTGTGTTTAATTAATACATATATCACCTATTAAAAACCTGTTTCAGTGAACTTCATGTCGTGTCTAAAACATGTCCTACTCAAATGTTTAAAACACTAAAGCAACGAACAACCCTGTATTTTCATAAACATGAAACACTTAATTAATACGAGATAATTATGTATATTAAGCCAGATAAAATTATATCCTCATTTTCAATTTTATAATTAAATTTATAATGCCTGAGTGAGTTCTACTTTTGGCTTTGCCAGCTGTGTTCCGGCTCCTAATAGACAAATTAAAAACAGTCGGGGTTCCCCTTTGTTGATTACGACGCGGGGCGTTACGAGTACTGCCGACATAAAACAAATAAATACTGGTTTGCAAATCTTGCAAGCTTGCTGCGGAGGCGGACTGTACTCGTTCTCTATCCCACTAATGTGAGAGGCGCTAGTTTGTGAGGATGTGTGTAAGAGTTTTTTGCTCTTTTTCACGCAAAAACTACAAAATCGATTGTGACGAAAATTTTTCGATTAAATAGCTAACATATGAAAATAATACATCGACGTCCCCCGCGAATAATCCAGTAATGACCTATTACGGGGTTTTTCATGTTATGCGTTTTTCGGCATCTAGAAGTCAAAATACACCATGTGAATTTTTTTCAGAATGTTTCTATCTTTATTTACGAAGATATGAAAAATTACGCGTATATTCCATAAAAAATAATTAAAAATTATTTTAAACGAATAATATGGTTTTAGATCTTTACGAAACAAAATATCAATATGATTTGACAGTATACATTGTTACGATATTATTCGGGTAAAAAGTTTTCTACGTTATTTAAGTAAGTGCTAGTACAGGTTTATTCGGGGTTTTATTTAGAAAACGATATACAGCCATATTCATTATCGAGTGGCTCCTTACTTCGGTTATGCCTATTGCAACGGATTCTATGCAAAGATTAAAAATATACAAAAGAGGATTTATGAAGAATTCTCTACAATCCTTTACAACGAAAGATGGAATTCCATCAGGACCATACGACAACTTCGGCTTAAGCACTTTCAGTGCAAATTTGACATCGGAGTGTGTCAAGCGCTCTACTACCACGCGTTGAGCGCTGCTTCCTACCGCCGCGCGCATAGCCTCTGCAACATCAAGTCTAGGAGGTTTATCGTTGTAGACTGAATGGAAATAGCTCGCAAATTCTTGACTACATTCTGACGAAGACAGCTCATTTCCCTCTTTAATGATACAACAGCGGCGTAATTTAGACTTTTTAGATTTTATAAAAGTCCAAAACGACTTCGGATCTTTAGAAAAACGACTTTGTAACGTATATATATATGCATCGTAAGCCTCTTTAATCATTGTTTTTACAAGCGCTCTCTTATTTGAGAAATCATGGTAATCATTTATATTCTTACTAATTTTATATATTTTGTGCAGTTCACTCTTAGATTTTATCTCGTATTTAATATCACGGGTATACCGATCTGGATAACAGGGACGTTTTTTATGACTATAGTTATCCTTGCGCGGCACCGACCTATCGATAGCATTATTTATTAATGAATAAAAGTATGGTACAGCTCTATTTATATCTTTCATGCTATATAACATCAACCAGTCTATAGTACCGATTTCAGTATAAAGACTTAGCAAGTCCCCCCTCTTATAATCCCATTGACATCTTTGATTCCCAGACTGAACATAAGTAAGGCAGGGTTCACCACTCAGCCGGTGACTATCAAAATATCTCAAGTTTACAACAAGTGGAGGATGTTGATTGTCAATTGGTACAATCGGGTTATTACAAACATTTACCTCTATATCAAAATCATCTAAGTTGGACAAAACTAAATCTAAAACTCGATCGTTACAATTCATTATATTATTAGCCTGATGAAATCCACAGTAAGCAACAAAATACTCGTAGTAATTATTTATATCAGTTGAGGCCGAGTATAAATTAAAATCCCCTACAACTAGCATTTTACGATAACGAGAGCATAACTTCTCGATTTCTTTAAACAATGATAAATATTCTTGTTCTTTACTACCAAGAGGTATGTATACAACGCAAAATACAAAAAGGTTTTTACTCTTTCCTGTTATCATAGAGCATACAAGTTCAAATACGAAATCATTTACATTAATGGATAGTGCAATATTTCTCAAGTCTAGGCGGGACGGGGCCGAGGCTAGTAAAGCGCCTCCTTGTTTCCGTCCATCCGCACGATCACAACGATGAACAGTGAAGCCCGGAGGTATAAGCTCGCCATCGCTGAACGAGTCATTCAAACCCGTTTCAGTAATCGCGAATAGGTCTTCTGATGATGCCAGCATGCCCTGGGTAAACAAGTCTAGTTTTGTCCTTAATCCTCGTACATTCTGGTAGTATATACTCGCATATTGGGGGCGAGGCTTAGAGCGAAGGTGGTTTTTGTGCTTTGACGGCGTTGCGATTTGCTGTGTGTTTTCGAAACCACTGCTATTCAGAGAACGCAGCATTCACAGGCCATACGGAACCATTTGACAACAGCTCGTAAGCGCTTTCAGGAACACCTATTACGAACGATGAGTAATCACGTTTACTCTTCGGCTTTATTTTCTCAACTTTAACCTCAGAGGTTTTGCACGGCGTTTAGTTTCAGGGTGTAAGAACCAGACATGAAGGTGTTTTTTCCTTTCTACAGCCACGATGGTGTTCAACAAGTTATTCTCCCCTTTTTTTATTTCGGAGAGCCTCTTATTTGAAGTCCAACCTCGAACATTCGTAGAAGTCGTCATCTCGGTTTCATCGCCCTTTCCATTATTGTTTGTCACCAACAAAGTATTGTTTGCCGATATAGGAAACTTAGACACCGCAGAGCTCTTTGGTCTTCGTATACTATGGTTATTTGTAAGCGGCTGCATAGTAAGTGGCAACACCGGGAACTCGTCGGACGACAACGGAGTCTCAACTAGTTGTATTGGAGCGACCAACGTTTAGTTACCGTCAGATGACCCAAGCGGAGGTTGAAAATACCGGCTTTCTGATTCTATAACCTTATTATGTAGAAATTGTACATGATCGGCATACTTTTCCAGTTTGGACTCATAAGAGACGATGGTCTTAACGGCCAATGCTAGGTGTTGTTTAAGATCTGCAATTTCCTCTCTCAGAATACGTAAATCACCTGATAAATCCATCTGTTCCACTTTTAACTCCTCATCTCGTTTAGGTTTGGATGCAGGATATTGAATTGGATTACGATGCAGGCAGAAGTAGACAGCGACGGCAGAAACAGGTGTCCAAATCAATTGAAAGTATTGAATTAAAGCCAGCATACGACAAGCCCCTCCCTATTAAGAAAGCTCTGTATAACGATCTCCTAAGCCTGTGTAACTCCCAAGCAATTCCCCACCATTATCAACAATTTTATAGGAACTTAAGCTTTTGTGATACTGAATCAGGTCACGATGAGGATTCTGATTAAGAATTTTAACTGTAATAGGACCTTATTATAATTTTCATGATTGTGTAATCAAGTGTAATAGTCGTGTCTTCAGTGCAGTGTCATTTTTTATAATAATAATAACTATCGTGCTTTCTCAAACTAACCAAAGTTGTTTCGTTTACTAGAATGCCCTTTATTTTTATAGTATATTTCATGAAATTAAGGCTTTATTTCATAAAATATACTAAAAAAATCACCAAATAATACTTTAGTAAACTATTCAAATAAACAGTAAAAGTCATAACAATAAAATGTACGTTACTGTCAAACAATCGAATAACCACATAATTGGCTTTTACAAATGTTCAGTATACAAAACAAATTACACGAATAATAGCGTTACACGATTTTACCATTGCCATCGAAACTATAAATTTACACGAATAATATCGCAAGAAGATTTTACTGTTGCCGTCGAAAATATAAACTTACACGAACAATATCGTAAGTGACATTACTGACCAGACCTTCACGTACACTAATATAGTAAAATGCATCCAGCTAAATTATAAGGAAGCCCATGGGCCTAGTTAAATTTTGTTGAAACAACCAGATAACTGAAAAAATTTGCTTCCTTATGCGATATAAAAAGTCTCTGATACTTGTTGTTAAATGGAGTTATTAAGGAAAAATGGTTTTATATTTTTCCTGAACATTTACACTTTTACGATTACCGGATTATTCGCGGGGGGCGTCGACATAGGCTATTTTTTAACCGCGTAAAATACCACTTTTTGCGGGAATATCAAGGATTGCAAGCGAAACCAGTGACAAAAGCTAATTTTAACGGCGGGAAAACTTATTACTACTTGGGCAATGCCGCAGACAGCGAGTCATTTATAATCTCTACCAGCGGGCATCGCTGCGGACGGCCAGCCCCGCCGCGCCCCTTCGGTGTCGAGCTTCCAAATATCCGTTCTTAGAGGACGTCTACACCCTGTATGAAACCTACCTGCCCAATTTCAAGTTACTTGGTGGTTTCTGAGATTTCGTGATTAATCAGAGAGTGGTAAAAAAGTGTTTAGATTTTATGTAATATAGATTGGCCAGTCTTTATAGCAGATATTTGAACTTTTTTTTTTTAAGATCCTCTGGTGTCTCACTTCATGGCAAAGGCCTCCCTACCCTAATAGTTGAACTAAAATAAAAAAAATATAATAATACCTCTATTTTTTTTTTATTTTTTTTTTTATTATTGATAAGCCTTCATTTGACTACAATCTCACCTGATGTAAAGTGACGATGTGGTCTAAGATGGAGCATGAAGGCCTAGAAGATGGCTTCTCCGGGCCACATTACGAAACACGAAAAAATCGCTTCACGCACTGGCCCAGCCCGGAGGGTGGTGACAAGCCGCGGCCGAAGCCTACCACCAGAGACTGTTCTTAGCACCACCCGGAGGTCACGTGTAAGGATTCAGAGGGTTACCACTTACGGACGTGAACAGACAAAACCTCCAAGAAAAAAATTATGTTGTCTATAAAGAATTTATGTCGCTGTGAACCAACTTAACTGCTTTACTATTCAGAATTGCCTACACTTAGTCAGGCATTGGTTTATTCATGATTAGTTATAGGCAATTTTGTGAATTATTACCAATTGCAAAATAATTCTTCTAATTATAAATCTACTCGTATCATGCATTTGCTTCATTTAATAGACCATCTACATAATTTAATTGATCATAATAAATGATATAACAGTAAATACTGCTAGTCGAAGAAAATTACGTTACCTGGTAGATCATTATTATAAGGTATTAAGTAAATTTTCTGCCGTAAGCGTACGAAGAAAGTGCGCCTTCAGGACGCCGTTTTGAATTTCGTGACTTAATGTTGCTGTAGTTAGAATATAATGTATTGTTGATCAACAATTTACCAACCAGTGTGCCGGAGATTAAATTGTAGATCCGACATGTCGATGCGTGATGTTGTGGGCTAGAATAGGTTCAGGGTCGCTTAAAGAGCTGTCATGTTTCTTTACGAGATCGAATGATGAGGATATAGATACGTTGCAAATTGCCAATTGGTTTTTTGTTATTGGTTTATATACACATGGATCGGACTAGAATTGGGGCCGAATAGTTCTCGGACGGGAGCCCTGGCCTATTCGGGGGTATGACTCGGCTAGGTCTAGCAGTGGACGACCTACAACTGAAATAATACGATCTTAATAAGTTGTTTAGATATCTAAACAATAAAACTTTATGGTTTCAAATTCAAATTCAAAAAATCTTTATTGGGAACAGTAATTATATGGTATACGGTACAATTTGAGAGTTGACAACCGCAAAAGTTAAAAAACTGCGTAGCGGTGACAGCGCCCCCCTCCAATGACAATAATGTGAAGTAGTTCCTTATGATAAGACTTAAAAATTAAATTTAACTAAAGGTACGAAATAAATGTTAGGTAAATTAACAATAAAAATTATAACAAAAAAAAATAGCTTAATAAAAAAAAAGAAAGTGAAGGAAAACCCTAGGGAGCGTATATTATGTGCATGTGTGTATGAGTGTGTGTTTGTGTGTGTGTGTGTGTGTATGTGTGAGGTCAGTGAGAGTGTATGTGTGTGTGTGTGTGTGTTTGTTTGTGGTGTATGTGTGTATAATGACAAGTGCTTGAATGTAAACATTTTGTAGAATATTTAAAGACTATGACTGTGACTGAGAACACCAGTCTCGAGAGAGTCTGGGCAACAGTACATTACTTGCTTAAGGTTTTAAGATTTCTTCAGCATCATTATAGGAAACAGAAAGAAGCCACTCAGTGCACTTACATTTACATTTATGTAGAGAAAGAGGGTAAATATTTATTATTTTGTTTATCCTATTATATAACCGGTCACTTAGGAAATGGTAATGTCGTCCAGCGACAGCAGTTTTGCATGGAACTGAACGACACACAATATCAGAGCGGCGTTTATTCCTCAGAAGCATCGGGTCAAAAGGAGTTTCAGAATGTTTACGCATTATAGTCGAAAGTATGAATAGTTTTCGAACTGAGAGAACATTTGTCAATTTATAAAGAGCATCAGTCGAAAAACGCCGTGGTTTAGAGGTCATAACTTTCAATACCGCTCTCTGTGCTCTCTCTATTCTAAGTAAGAGCATTTTGCCAGCCCCACCCCAGACTGTTATACAGTATGAAAGGATTGACTGGGCAAGAGCAAAATACACCATTCGCATACACTTGAAATCGGCACTGTCTCTTAGATTTTTGAAGACAAATATAAGTTTCCTTAACCTTGAGACAGTGCATTCAATATGCTGTCTCCAAGACAAGTTGCAGTCTATCCAAACTCCCAGATATTTTATATTGGTAACTGGTTCCATTTTTGGGCATTCGCAGTTGAGAGGAGAGGAACAGGTGTGTCCACACACTGAGAAAGAGGAAGAAGGAGCGGTTTTTATTGTAGGTGAGAAGGCGATGTACTTACTTTTACTTAAATTGATGGTGAGAAGATAAAAATACAATTCCATCGTAAATATCAGATATGTAAATTTTAAGAAAACTGACTTGAGGTTTAAGATTCTTTATTTCTCATAAGAAAATAATTTCACTTACATGAGAAAACAATATTAACACTTAAAATTATCCATCTTCAGGCTTGTACACATACACTAACTTATAATAATCAATCACGAATACTAATTTCACAATACTATAAAATTAAAATAAGGGTAGTGAAAAAAAAACATTTTGTGACAAACTAAGTAGTAAACAAAGGCACGGAACAAAGGCCAGTCCGGCCGGCCAGCTTATCTATGACGCAGAGCTAGCACAACTGGAAGTGACAAGACTTCGTTACAATGATTATTAATTATTATATTAATTTTGACATCAGATAATTTTTTAATAGTTTTTTAAATCGAAATAATGTTTTTGTAATGTTTTGTATTGAAACACTTGTTGATATTTACTTAGGTTTTATTTTTGATGTTTTCTCACAGTACATAATTAATATTATTAATTATCGGAGCAACGGTGTGCTCTTGTCCCTGGCCAGTGATCAAGAGAAGGAGGCCCTTCAACGTCAGCTGTCAACGGGTTGCTCGTTGACAGCTGCGTTCCATTACACATTATGCTACATCTTCCCCTTTTAAACAAAGAATTAGAAAGCTATGTTTATATAAACAAATTAGGATACTTAATTAACTTACTAAGTTTTTATAATTACATTAAATGATCTTAAATTAAAATGCAATGCTTTTAATCGCTTTTCCTTCCCCTTCCAACAGGGAAAAAAAATAACTCACAATAGCTATACCTACTTAATTAAGTTAACACTAGCAATCAATATAACAAACAAATCAATTAGAAGCTGTACATTCAATCTCTTACAATTAGAACATGTTTTGCCATATGCGGGACACTGCCTTGGCCCATGCTCGGAGTTACATTTTTTACAATGGTAAAATGATCTGTTAAAATACTTATTCGACTTTGCTGAACTGCGGGCTCTATTTTGATTATTCATAGTATTAAAATACTTAGCTTTATTATTAGTGGTATGGTGCTGTTGTACATTTCTCGCCTGCACTGCATGCACCTCCGGGGAACCGCTGAGGGTCTTCATAAATCCTTTGGACAGCTCAGCCGCCCTGCAGATCTCGATGGTCTTGTCCAATGAGAGATCTTTAACTTCCAGCAACTTTTGCTGTATTCGCTGTTCCCGAACCCCCATTATAATTTTGTCCCGCAGCATCCTGTCCTTGAAATCACCAAAGTTGCAGTTTTCTGCCAATCTTCTTATTGAAGAGTAAAAATAATCAAAGGTTTCCCCTTCTTCTTGATGTCTTTGGTTAAATTTGAAGGTGTTGATTACTTCGTTTTGCTTCGGCATGAAGTAATTATCAAAAATAATTATTATGTCTTCCAATTTTTCTTTTTCTTCCGTCTTGAGGACATTATAATAGAGCTCCTCAGCTTGCTCTCCAATGCAATTTATTAAAATTGCCGCTTTTCTTCCTTCTGCCAATCTTTCCAAGCCCGCCGCCATTATATAGGTGCGAAATGACCGCTTGAATCTCTGCCATTGCTGCCAGCAGTTCTCCAGATCTTCTAAATTCAGTGCTTGAGGCCTTCTGTATTCAACGGCCGTCATTTTATCACACAGTTCCTCTTTGTTCATATTTAATATTAGTATTTATTTGTAATATGTAGTTCTTCGACCATGTGCCTTATTTCACTTGAGGTTACCTTGTGTGATCCGACTTAATCTTGGAAACTTCGGTTCTTTTTCGGCTGCGCCATGTAATGTTTTGTTGAAACACTTGTTGATATTTACTTAGGTTTTATTTTTGATGTTTTCTCACAGTACATAATTAATATTATTAATTATCGGAGCAACGGTGTGCTCTTGTCCCTGGCCAGTGATCAAGAGAAGGAGGCCCTTCAACGTCAGCTGTCAACGGGTTGCTCGTTGACAGCTGCGTTCCATTACACATTATGCTACAGTTTTAGCATCCTTTATATCTTTAGGTAGTTTGTTGTACAATTGGGCGCCCTCGTACAAGATAGTTTTTTTCCCGAATTTTGTTCGAGGAACGTTTAATTTAATGTCATTTGCACTGCGTAGCCTAATTTGTTGAAATTGTTGTTTTTTAGTAAATGTTATATGGGTGTGAATGTCTTTGCCTAATATTTTCCTAATTAAAACACAGTTATAGAATGTATATGTTTGAGCAATGTTCATTATTTTGGTTATTTTGTAAACTTCTTTTGTTGGCGTTAAAAAATCTAAATTGAATAAGCGTTTTATTAATTTATTTTGTGATATCTGAATTATGTCAGTGTTAGATTTAGCTGCCGTTCCCCAAATTTGAAAATGAAAATGAAATGAAAAATGAAAATATATTTCAATTAAGTAATCGATGTGTGGCTTTATCAATGAATTATAAACCATATAACGTACTTTGTTTGGAAGACACCGAACATAATTTCGTAAGCAACTGTTTAGAGAGTTCATTTTTGATTTTAGTTTTTTGATATGAGTCTTCCATGTTAAATTACTGTCTAAAGTTAGTCCCAGATATTTTTCTTCGTAAACTCTAGTTATTTTCATATTGTTTATTTTTAGTGAGTTAAAATTAGGGATAGGTTTATTTTTTGCTGTAAAGATTATGATTTGTTTTTGAAATGTTTATAGTTAGTAAATTTATTTGAAACCATTTTTGTAAAATATCTAAGTCATTTTGTGCATTTTCTATTATTTTATCTATGTCCTTACCAAAGTAGAATAAGCTAGTATCATCTGCATATAACGTAGCATCACCTTTTAGCCCAATTTTGTTTACACTATTAATATAAATCAGAAAGAACAAGGGACCTAGTATTGAGCCTTGAGGTACGCCGTAGGTAACACTGTTAGTTTTGCTTTGAGATGAACCGATTTTAACTACTTGTTGACGATTTTTTAAGTAAGATTCGAACATTTTGTAAGCTACGCCTTCGATACCAACTTCTTTAAGTTTTTGAAGTAGTAAGACGTGTGGCTAACGGTATCGAAAGCTTTTTTTAAATCTATAAAGATACCAAGTGCTATATTTTTATCGTCAATATTTAATTTAATTTTTGTTATTAAGTCTATTGTAGCTGATAGAGTATTTGATTTTGGTCTGAAGCCGTATTGTTTCTCGTAAAAAAAGTTTTTTGAGTTTAAGTAGTTTGCTAGTCGTATTTAAAGAACTCTTTCAAAAATTTTTGACATTATTGGTAGCACTGAGATAGGACGATAATTTTCCGGTTCAGTTTTTTTTCCACTTTTATAAATTGGTGTTACCTTTGCAATTTTAAGATTATCTGGGAATAACCCTTCTTCAAGACATTTGTTGATGCAATAAGATAAATCTAAAAGTATATGTTGTTTCACTGATTTTAAAGCTTTTGTGTTTATGCCATCGATACCGCTACTAGTATTATTGTTAAGATTGTCTATAATTTTGTCTAGCTCTTTTACATTAGTTGGTGATAAAGCGTACAAATTCGGTATATTGGGTGTTCCTGTTGTGCAAGCTTGGTCGTCATTTTTAAACTCCATGTTTAGTACGGTCTTTGAGATATTATTAGCTAGAGTCGCTCCAATGTTAGAAAAATAATTGTTGAATGTTTCGCACATTTTCGTGATATCACTTGTAATTCCGTGTTCAGTTGTAAGTTTACTTGGTGCACGATTTCCTTGTGTTGTGTTGTTTGCTAAACTATTCAGTAACTTCCACATTTTGTTAGGCTTATTGTAACATTCCATAAACGATTTCATGTAAAATTTACCCTTTGTTCTCTGTATGGTTTCAGTTACTTCGTTTCTTTTCTTTTTAAACACTTCTTCTTTTTTCTTGTCTTTTGGGTATCTTTTATGTTCAACCCAGAGGAGATTCCTATAATTAATTTCTTGAACTATGGTTTTATTTATCCAGTCTTGAGTGGGTTTATTAGTCATCTTGATCTTAGTTTCTTTAGATTTGTTTATACAGTCTAGTATTTGTTCTTCTAGTTGGTTATAATCGTAAGTTTTATTTAATTTCGTTTTATTTTCTACATATTTGGATAGTTTTTTATAATTAATCGCTGAGTAGTAAGTTTTTTGTATTGGATCAGGCTGGTATTTTTTTATTTCAAAATAAATCTGCTTATGGTCTGATATTGAAGAATCTGTGATTGCAAGGTAATATTTTTCTTTTATGTTTAAACTTATGTCGTCTATTATTGTTTTTGTTGTGTTTGTCTCTCTGGTACAGAAATTTTCTTCAATTTTGTTAGCTATTGTGTAACCCAGCTCTTGTAGCATTTCTTCATACATGGAAGATGTGCGGTCTTTTAGTAGCAAATTTATGTTAAAATCTCCTAGTACCACTCCTCTTTTCATTTTATGAAGTTGGTTTGCGTACGTGGCTAGAAAGTTTTTCATATTTGTCGAATCAGGTTTCCGATAGACAACTCCAACATCTAATGCGAAGTTTTCTATATGAATCCATAAGAAGTGGTTATCATCTTGACATAATTCTTCATGCAGTTACACACTTCATAACAGTATGCTTTAAATTGTTGTGAGTAAAAATTGATACGCCCCCTCCTCTTGTATTGGTTCTGTGGTTGCTGTAGTGATAATAACCAGGGATTTGAACTCGTTCAGCCTCTTCATCGGTTTTTATCCAAGTTTCCGTCAGAACAATGAGGTGTACTATATTTGGATAAGATTTAATGATACATTTTAGTTCGTCCAACTTCCCAGTCTTTACTATGCTACGTATATTCATGTATAGGAATTTCAAAGACTTTTTGTGTTTTGTAATAAATTCAGGATTCGTAACTATTTCATATGTGTTTTCTTGAGTTGTCGATGTTTCTGCTAAATTTAGTTTTTTGGAACATTCTTGTAAATCTTGGGTACACCTTTCACATATTTTATAGTAAGTTCTTTCTCACCTGCATCAATACGTTGCCGTAGCTCTACCTTTAGATTTCTTAGGTATTGTTGTTGGGATGGTGTTTGGTCTGAGAAAATCAACAGCATCAACCTTCAAGTTGTTTTTATTTTTTAAAATATCTAGTGCTACCTCTTGAGATCTGTAGCAGACTTTAATTGGTCTATTCTTTATAGGATTATATTTTCCAAGCCGCATTACGTATGTCGGTTCTAAGCAATCTCTATTTATATTTTTCGTTATTGTGACCACTTCCTCAAAATCCCGTTTCTTTCTGTCTTCTTTGTTAGCTTCATTTTGTTCTTTTACTCCAATTACTATTATATTTTTGCGCCTTTCATCGCGTTCGTAAATCTCTTTAGCAAAGTTTTCTAAAAGACACATGGAAGATTCAACAGGTGAACTTTTTTTTATTGCTTGGACTTCAACCTTAATGTTTTCTAATGTTTTGGTAGTTTCACTGTTTGAAGTTTTTAATTTATCGATATCAGATTTGATTAGATTCTGCTCTTTTGACAGCTTATTAGTTATGTTTTTAATGTCAGCAACTTGTTCTTTAATAGTTTCAACATCTGTGTTTATTTTCTCGATAAATTCTTGCTGATTTTGATTCAGTGTACTCATCATGGTCATCATTTGTGAGAATTGTTTGCGGATCTCACTTAGTTCTTCTTTAATTTGACCGTAATCATCAGTTTGTTTTCGTTTTTGTCGTAAATTAACTCTTGTACCAGCAGTATTCTCCAAAAACAAATTTCCAGTAGAAAGATCGGGCTGAGACGAGTGAGTACGTCCAGTGACGGCTAGATCACTTCCAGTGGAGTTAGACATCTTTGTTATTTGCGGACAGGTTTCACAATGGGTTGAATGACGTAAAAACGGCTTTAACTTAATGTGCACTTTAAAACAATATTGTTATGATCGACTTTAGCGTTTGACTTTTTTTTTAAATATTTGAGCGAAAATTTTGCGACACGTCTTTATTGTACAAGGCCCGACGGCGTAACTTCTGAGTTGCAAGTTTCTGAGTTAAACATTCAGGAAAAGATCATTTAAATGAGTTTGTTATCTTAAGATTCTTGGCATTGTTTCAATTAGATACCACCACGCGTCCTTATGCAAATTTGGTGGTCTGAAAAATGAAGTGATCCGATTAGTTTATTTTTTGGAGTCGTGTACATTATAAGTATATAATATACTATAACACCTATTTAGACAAAGAATAAATAGCTGTCATAGTAGCTAGTAGATAAAAGACTAGGCGATTAAAGTGCCTATAACTTTATAAGTATGATAATTGTCATGGATAAGACTATGCTTTTGGCGAAGGGCTGGGCAAGTTTGTGGGCATATTATGATGAACCGAAATATGCAAACGTGGTCGGCAACGGATGTGTTTACGTGATAATCTCTAGTAATTCAGGCAAACCTTTTGGAAAACGGCACTTGATAGGGTCTGTCGGAGGGAAACGGTAACTCCGCCCAGCAGCAGGCATATAAGATCTTTAAATAAATAAAAAAAAATAAAGGCTACCAAAAATGACTACTTATTTTTTATAATTTATTTCTATTGCATCCAGACGAAGCAAGTAATTTTGTCTGGAGTGCTCAAAAACTCTCCTAGATAATAATCGAAACTTAAAAAGTTAAAAAAAAAAGTGTTGATATACACTTACACAAGAACGTTACAAAATAAAACAATGTTTTCTTCCATTAAATTATCGTAACTATGTGCGATATTTAGTGGTGGGTACTGAGGCTTTCCCTTCCTTAAGTGTTGCGGTGTTATATGGAGTTGACCCGGTGTACCACGGGAAGTGATCGCTCCGTTGGGAGTGTACGCCTGGAGACAAGAAATGCTGCACTAATGCTGCACTAATGCTGCAAGAGAGCGGACGTACAGCTCCCCAGGCACTACAACTAATAGCCGTCCATTATCGCACTATCGGATATTTACGAACGCCTATAACGTTCCTGAACTAATTCTGTTAACGAATTTATTCGTCCAATAAACACAGATATATTCCATCGTTCTTTATTTTAATTTGTTAACAATGTTCCCGCTGATTTCATTGAGACAAGTTCTTGACATGCAAGCTCTATACAGTATACAATGAAGTACAGTGTACCTAATAAAATGAAACAGGGGATAGTTAGAATATTTTTCAAAGATGGCAAACGCGTTTCCTTCAAGCGGTGGCAGGGCATTTCTGGAAATTTATTCCAACAATGCCTTTCGCAGGGAATACTCTCAGGGCATTTCTGGAGTAAGACCTG
The DNA here is from genome assembly GCA_929108375.1 of Gymnoscelis rufifasciata. Taxonomy (NCBI): domain Eukaryota; kingdom Metazoa; phylum Arthropoda; class Insecta; order Lepidoptera; family Geometridae; genus Gymnoscelis; species Gymnoscelis rufifasciata. The sequence continues at coordinate 227,028 of OV815319.1, read as the reverse complement.
ATCCTGAACTTTTTATATCTTACGTCTCAAGTGGACATACGTCTGCTGAACCACCGAGGCAGTCCATTTTCAAAATAGAAATGAAAATCTATAAAATCAAGACGAAATCTGTCAATTTGCATGAGTTAAGCGGAGGAGTAGATTATAATAATTACCATTTCAGTATCAATTATCCTTTACGCGTTTAAAATTCGTTGGTAATGGCTTGCCTTATTATTAAATTTTTGTTACTTAACAAGTTTTGATTATAATTTGAGATTTGGTTCCAATTCAGAAATAACTGGTTGGAACTCTTATCACAATCTTATCCACATACATTAAAATATCATAAAATATCAGGTATCTGTCGTTTTCCAGATCGTAAATATGATTATATTTTGTCAAACACGTTTTACCGTAAATAGAGGTTAATCAATGAAAAGTTTTCCGATTAGGTTAAGATTGTACATGAAAACCGCAACAAAAATAATTATATAAGCAGTGCTCCTTCATTAGAAAGGACTTTCCCGCATTAAAATAGTAGCTAATTTCCTTTCTAAAGCTCTAAAGAATGTGTATAGGCATTTCGTTTACGTATCAAATCGGTTCAGTGGATGTTGGCGTACAAGTGAGAAAGCTAGACGGACAACACTTATTTTCGCATTTATAATTGTACATTTTTTAATACGACGCGACGCCGTGATATTGACAATGATATTCTACATGTGACAGAAATGCATAATTGTTTCTGTTCTTATGTAAAAAAACGTAAGCAAAGTAAATAATAAATAAATGATTTATTATTATTATTATCAAAGTCTTCGATATGATTGACTGACACTGTTCAGAACAACGATTGTCTCGTGTGATATTAAAATACAAGAAGTATTTATTTATTTCATCGCTCGAGCATTCGCTATAAATGATGTTTGTAATAACTAAAGTTTACTTTCAACAGAGTTAAGTCTCAGCCGCAAAAGAACCCGTTTATTATGTTGGTCACAGAGAAGTTTAATGGCTGTAGCATTGCGGCACCTTCATAGACGAGTGCAACTTCTGCAGCCGGCGGCGACTTTACGACGCCGGCACGAGGCTGTTTAACGTTTCATAATGTACACTGTTATTGTTCCAATATAACTTCGACGATTTTTAGATAGATAGATAGATAGATAGATAGATAACACTTTATTGCACACCACACAAAACACACAAAGAATAAAAACAAACATAGACTTAATCATAATGTTGGAGTACAATGGGCGGCCTTATCGCTATGAGCGATCTCTTCCAGGCAACCTTTGGATGGACAGGATCAATAGTAACAAAAAAGACCGTGGTGTAATAGGAAGGAAACATATGACTATATAACACACATAAATATATACATATATATTATACATATAGTAATACTGTTTATAAATATACAATACTTACTTGAGAAAGGGACAAATGGTATTGAAAGTAATATAAAGAGATTTTAAACGAATAAACTTAATAAAAAGATTAAATATACATACATAGTGAAACTGCAACTAAGAAGATATAGCATAGTAATCGGAAAGTTTTTTCTTGAATATAGGAAGAGATTTAGCATTTCGAATATCAAGTGGGAGAGCATTCCAGAGGCGGATAGCTTGAACAGTAAAAGATTTTTCATAGAAAGTGGAAGTATGATAGGGTGTTTTTAAAAGTAAAGTTTTAGAAGATCGCAGTGATAGAGCGTGAGAGTCAGAGAGAAACTCAAAGTTCTCTTTAAGATACTGTGGAAAAGGAAGATAGAATAGAATGTTGTACAAGAAGGATAGAATATGAGTATTCCTGCGAAGGCGGATGGGCAACCACTTGAGCTTTTTGCGGTATTCAGAAACGTGATCAAATTTGCGAAGGCCAAAAATGAACCTAACGCAGAAATTCTGGAGCCGCTCAAGTTTATTCAACTGATTTTCAGTGAGGTCCGGATAGCAAACATCGGCGTAATCAATTATAGTATAGGTAATAAAAGCGATTGGGCAAGCATAACTTTGGTGGAAGTAGGTAGAAGATTGCGTAAGCGTCGCAGAGAAGCTGCAAATGCGAACATTTTGCGACTAACTTCAGCTAGATGCGGTGCCCAAGTCATTTCTTCGTCTAAAATTAAACCTAAATCCTTTACTTTTTTAGCAAGAGGTATGGGAACCCCATCAAAAACGATTGGCGGAAGAGCGGGCTTGTCCACACGAGATGTCATTCTAGAGCTACCCAATATAATAACCTGGGTCTTGCTCGGATTAACTGCAAGACCAAAAGACTTACTCCAAGTTAATATTCGTGATAGGTCAGTGTTAATTGTATTAATGCCTAAATGGAGATCACCTATTGAAACTTGTGTATAAATTTGTAGATCATCGGCGTAAAGGTGGTAGGAACTAGATAAATTGTTGGAAATTGAATCAATAAATATAGCGAAGAGAAGAGGAGAAAGAACACCACCCTGTGGTACGCCGGCGGTAACATCACACCACGATGAAATTTTTTCATCAATGCGGATGCGTTGCCGGCGACCAACCAGGTAACTGTGAAACCAATCAGTAACTGTAGGAGATACGTTAAGAGAGCGAAGCTTAGCCAGAAGCACATCGTAGTCAACATTATTAAAGGCGTTGCTAATATCTAGTAAACATAGTACCGTTACTAGCCCATCATCCATACCCCGACGTACATCGTCCGTGATTTTGGTGAGAGCTGTAACCGTACTATGCCCACGTCGAAAACCCGATTGATAGGAATTTAAAAGTAGATGAGTAGAGAGGAAGAGGTTAAGTTGATCGTGAACAAGTCGTTCAAGAACTTTAGACAAGAAAGGGAGGATAGAAATGGGTCGGAAATCAGAAAAAGTACAAGGTTTAGATTTTTTGGGAAGCGGGATAATCTGAGCATTTTTCCAAATGTTTGGAAAAGTGCTGCTGGATATGGAGAAATTAAGAATAAATACAATAATGTGAATGATGTCATCAAGGATTGGTAGCAACATATTTCGACTGATATTGTCGTCCCCAACAGCTTTTGACGCAATAGACATAACGCTTCTCTTAACGTCACAATCGGTAAACTCACTTATAGAAAAAGATGGAGACACAGTGGTTGGAATAGAAGACAGAAGCTGAAGAGTTTTAAATTTTGCTACACCATCGAATTGGGATGACGCAGAGAAATGTTGATTGAGGGCGTCTATATTAAGATCTTTTGGGAGATCATCATTACGAGATTTCCCAACCCCTAAAGTTTTAAGAAACTGCCACACTTTTGAAGAATCCTTATTGCTTACTGAACTATGGATAAAACGGCGATGTTCGTCCCTACACACCATATTACACCGGTTACGGATTTTTATATATTTTTCGACATTATCATCCGTAGGAGAACACTTTGCCTTAAACTTAGCTGAATTTTTACGATGCATTAATTTTTTTATAGAGTCAGTAAGCCAAGGGGCTGGTTGGTGCTTCAATTTAATCTTCTTCAATGGAGCATGCTTGTCAAACAAAGTTATAATGGAAGAATTGAAATTTGAAATCATAGCATCAACACACGTAGCATCGAGCACTGGTGCCCAGTCGATCAGTCGAGCATCTTCACGAAGCCGCTCCAAATCAACACCACCAAAGTTACGCTGTAAAATAGTTTTAGGTTTGGCTTTAGGCGGACGGACTTTATAAGAAACAAAAATTAAATCATGATACGAAAAAGCGTCCGCTGAACATTGCCCATGCGAAAAAACATTATTAGGTGAGGAAACAATGATAAGATCTAGAAGAGAGGGGATGCAATTAGGAAAGTGGTGAGTAGCGCTTAAAGGGAGCATAGTAAAATTATTAGAGGAAACAAGAGACTCCATATTACGCGTACGAGAATCTTGCTTTAAAAGGCAGGTATTAAAGTCACCCATAATTATAGTATGACTATATAGAGGAGCAAAAGTTTCCAAGATTTTGTCAAGCGAAGAAAAGAAGTTAATGCGAAGAGAAGGACTATAATAAACACCAAGAAGTAGTTTAGTATTGGACAGCGTTACCTCAATAAAGAGGTGCTCGCCCGCATCAGCCGGAGGAGGAGATGATGAAGAACTAATTATAGTGTATGGAATATGAGACCGAAGGTAGATAGAAACTCCACCGCCACCACAGTGAACACGATCGTTCCTAAGAAGAATAAATCCAGGAAGAGTGTAGCAGGTAGACGGTAGACAAGGCTTGAGAAAAGACTCGGAAACAAGAATAGCATCAACTGAACGTACATTAAAAGATGCAAGCAGGTCCGGATAGTGTGCAGGAATACTCTGGGCATTAATATGAACAATGTTGAAATTATGAGGACAGTTAGAAAAGTTAGACTCCAGAGATTCACAGAGTGTGGGGATACTGCTGAAACTATCCTCACTGGAGCTGGAGGATGAAAGAGATAGAAATGCATCATCTTCACTATCAATACTTACCATTCAAAATAAATTGAAATTAAAAAAAAATATTATTATTATTATTATAATAATAAAGTAATGCTAAATAATAATAATTACAGATACATAAAAATATATATACTTAAGCAAATATTTGTCCATCTGCCGGTAGTGCTACAAGATATCAGTATGATAAAACTCACATAATTTATTACAATTCATCATTTACAACACATCGCCTTAAAATTACACACAATTCAATTCACAGAAACAAATAATAGGAGAAAAAAAAAAAAATACAAATAACATGTAAAATTATACCATACAGAAAATAATAATGATTTTATACAAAACAATCACATCCTAAAAGCTACAGAGCCAAGACACGCTACGTCACGAAAATAAAAAAATAAGAATAACGAAACGTCAAACATCAAACCAAACCACTTGTCAATCAAATTACAAGGTAAACAGAACTACAATGAATTTTTTAGTTGGAATTTGAAGGTGTTTGATAAAAAGGCGGACAGTAACTATCGAAGCAAAGAGACGGTTATTTCGGAAGGACAGAAAACTAATTCTAGCAACGAGATGATGGCGATGTGTTGTCTGACAGCATACCTACTAAAAACATAGCTAAATAATTACTTTTTCGAAGTCGCTGCCCGACGTGTTTTGACCACAGGAACCGGAGCCGGCATTGCCGCTAATGTTGTAGTAGACCTAGGAGCTGCGACTTCAAGCGCCGCCACGGCGACTCTTGGCGAGTTCATATGGACACCAGAGGGTTGAGAAACCATCAGTTTTTGAAGATCGCCCATCCAGTTAACTCGATGACGCGTAGATCCTTCACCGCCGACAAACACATTACCTTCTCGTGTCCAGCACTTGTTCACGCCGAAGTGCTGCCTCGCCTTCATGAAAACTTCATGTCGGGCCTTGGTCAAGAACTCAGAGAGGGTTACTCCTGAATCTTTTAGCTCCGACTTAGTAAACCAAATCTTGTCCCGCATGACCATATCTCTGAACTTTATGAGGATTGGCCTAGGTCTGATGGAATTAGCACGGCCCATTCTGTGACAACGGCTTATATCAGTGCTTGAGAAGGCAGTCAACTTCAATTTACTGGCCAACAAGTTGACAACAGAGGAGCAAGTGTTTTCTTGTTTTACTTCAGCCACTCCATGTAGAAGTAGAAACTTGCGACGCATGTGCATCTCTAATCTGTCCACAGTTTGTGAGGCTAACTGTATTTGATCTTGAAGAGCACGGAGTGTAGACACAGTGAACTCTCTAAATGCAGTAAACTCAACCGCTAGTGATTGTACAGTTGGTGAGGGATTTACATTTTGCTGAAGCTCAGCCTCAAAGTAATCCATACGCTGCAGTAGCTCACCCATCAGCTGCTGAACTGTAGTATGTAGTGAAGCAGTAGACATCCTCTGTGATTTATTTAGATTTGGCTCAGTGAAAGTGTGGTAAAACACTCTGTTGAATATTGTGAAGTGAGTTGTATAGGAAATCAGAAGATAACACTAGACGGCAGGTGTATAGCACTAATAATTCATTTGCAATTATAATATACCAAGTAAGTAAAATATAACTATTTGTTTTATTTAATTTAAACTGGAATAAATTTTAAACTTCTGTATTGTACAACTACCCACGTCCAAAAAAAGGACTTACTTTCACAGGAAGCGTTGAACACGATTTAGTGATTAACCTTCTTTAAAACAAATGTATTCTAGTTACACGCAACCACTAGAGATTGTGGAGAATAAATCATTTCTTTATTAAATTAAGATTGACACGAAATGTTTAACCACATCCCAACAATTTTTTACTTTTTACTTTACCTTTTTTATAAGATTGACGTGTCAGTTTGTCTGTATGTCTGGGATATCATATTTTTTTTTTGTATAAATGGTGAGTTTTGCGCGACTGTTTTTTGACATGTTTAATAAAAATCGGTTTACTGGTTTAAAAGTTATGAGGATAAAAGTGGGGAAGGGAAACCAAAAATCTGCAAATATACTCGAGTGGGGTCTCAAATAAAAGCGCATCACGTGCACATTACAAAATAGTATGTCTTTTTACTTTTCAGGGAATAAAAGTTCTGGAATCGAAGGTTTTTTTAACATTAAATTTAGATTATTAGCAAACAAAATAAATAGGTAATTATTGAAAAAACACAGATTAGTTTTATCGAATTAATTATTCAGTCTCAATATACTTCGAAAGTATACCAGAAAATATTAAAAGGATTCAAATAATGTATGTATCCGGAATAATCTTTTGCTTATTAAGTAAATTACTTAGACCCTGACCTTGAGAGGTTTTATTAAATGAGGGCGCACCCGAAGATATTTTATTGACCTACTCCATGTCAAAGAGCGGGGACCTTTTTTCCACAGTGGAAAAATAATGTTTAGCCTTTTTAAGACATGAATTATGCCGAATACATGCGTGACTAATGTATTTATTATGCGTGGGACTAATAAGTCAATATTACCAAATGGTAGTTCTAGTTATTCTGTCTTACTATGTATATTCTTATAAGAAAAAAAGGATGATCTATCTCTCTAGTTCGAGATATAAGTAATCTTCGTATTTGCATCTGTTTTAATAATAAATATTATGTATATCCTTAATCATCGTTACTGGAATTGCCTTATTCTCGTTTCAGATGTATGTAGATTCTACTCTAATGGACATAACCCATCATATACCTATTTTAGGGCATTGCCACACCACGCTGGGACACTCATGGGCTAAAAAAAAAAAAAAAAAAAAAAAAAAAAAAAAAAAAAAAAAAAATTACTAATTCCTACTTACAGACTAAAAAAACTAGGCAAATCATTTATGGGTAACTCTGTACGTTTTTATAATAAGCTTCCTCATAATGTAACAGAGCTTCCTATTAGAAAATTTAAATCATTTATTAAGAGAAGTCTAATGAAAAAAGCGTATTACTCTATAAATGATTATGATGCAGCTTGGATAGATGTTGCTTAGTTCCACAGTAACAGGCTCTAATAATTCTGGTTGACCAGGACTGATATGCTCATGCTAAAATAGCTTCCTTATATGACAAACATTTTTTTTATTGTAAATGTTAAACTTATAATAGTTACCTATAAATAAGAACTCCAAAATTGTAATAACTACAAAATTGTAATAACTGATATAGCTGTGTTGTTCTATTCGCTTCTCAACTCAGTATAAAACATTGAAGCGAACTGTCAAGACAATGTTATTTCCTTGATATTTGTTATTTAAGCAATTTAGTTTTATTAATTTTAAGTTGACCTGTCCATGTAGGCTATGTGCTTCTAAGGAAATAAACGTTTTGACTTTGACTTTGACTTTGAAACTTATTTCATATTAGATCATACGATCTACTAAAACACAAATGTTAATCTGTATTTTTTTCTCAAGTAAAATGTTCCCAGCTCTCTTACAAATATTTTCACTAAAAGCAATTGTACAAATGTTAATACTCTTTTTGAAAAACCGCGCCGAGAGGCAAACAGGTCCGCTCTTACAGAGGCGCCTCTCACCGACACCCTCCTACAGGGTGCACCGCGCTACGGGCGGATATTCCACGCAAACTTCATAACGCCGGAGCTCCCGCGGCTACTTGTACACTCCCACTTCGCAACTAACACGCGGTATCGCACACCCGGGAGGAAATATCATACGGGAACAGAGTTTCATTGGTTTCGCAAGCGTCCGTCCGTAACTTACGAGAGGTTTGAAGGGGGGAGGGGGTTGATAAAAAAAGAAGAAATTTACATGCAATTTCTAAACCGAAAAACAATATGTGACCTGCAAACTTATTCTGTCTAGTCATTTTTATCAAGGCCCTTTATTTAGAATAAATAAGTTTATACTATTTTTTACTAGTGATGGTTTTAAACTTGAACCTCACCACATGTCACCAAAGAGGAGAGGGGGTTAAAATTGCTAAAAAAAAATACGTGATTAATGAAAGACCCCCAAATCAAAATTGTTCAAAGTTTGCATTAATTTTCGAATGCATGCAATGTTCTAAGTGAACCGTCAATTTTTAGCTGTGCCATAATTGTGCAAAAACGTAAGAGTTTTAAGATAATTTATTCTTAACTAGTATTTATATTAGACTAGCTGTGCCCCGCGGTGTTACCCACGTTATAATGGATTTTCCCGCGGAATGACGTTTTCCCGCGGTAAAAAGTATTTTTCAGGCTCTAGAGATTCTGTGTACCAAATTTCATTTAAATCGGTTCAGTAGTTTTTACGTGAAAGAGTAACAAACATCCATACTTACAAACTTTCGCCTTTATAATAGTAGTAGGATTTGCGGGCTACGGCGCATATTCCTGTCAACACCATGAGTAACATGTGTGACTGTTGCAACGCGAGCTATTCGGGCGATGTTTGTCACGGGCGTAGCTACAATTACGTCAAATCAAAATCTTGTAGCGCACATCGCGACACGAACTTCGCCCGCTGATGAACAAACTGGATTAAAATACAGTAGTGAGGCAGGAGCGATGTCTTCTCGAGCATCACGTCTTTAACATTCGCGGAATGATAAGCTCTTTAAGACTGTACGAGACTACATTTCATGGATAATTTAAATCCAGGAAGCTATTTTCAAAACAAAATAACAAAATAATTTTCAGTTTATTTAAACAATTTGAACAAGCTCGAGGAGTTGGTAAGAGCTCTAGTTAGTCATTATAATGATATTGTATGGACGACATTTGTATATGTCATAAATACGGATCCGATACGATCGAAAATAATACAAATCATATTTTTTTATCAATTTCCTATTGAATTAACTTGTCTTACAGACACATCGAACATGAACGTTATACTAGACTTCTTACAAGAACATAATTATTATCGATGAATTTCTTTATAAATGAGAAGCATTTTGAACATCTTTTGTTTATTAGTGAAAAACATAAATCTCTTTTTTTTAATCTTCTAAGTCATAATTAGTTAAATACAATAAAATACCGTGTTTTGTAAAATGATGTATTGGTTCTAAATTGCTACTTTTCTACATCAATATAATTCTCATATCGCTTTGGACACGATACTGAATAAAACCATTATAAAATATACTTGAACCTATCATTATTTTAAAATAGTTGGTTGATTGATCCATGTTTTAATACTTCTTTTTCACACAGCGTTCGGTTTTCACCATACAGATTTCTCTATAATACATAATTCCAAAAAGGATTTATAATATCCACTCACACAACAATACGGTTCCTATAGTACGTGACCGCTTTATTAATTATTTTATGAAATTGTCGTACAAATAAAATAGATTTCCGCAGCTGTACAGGTGAGGCATTCACAAAAAATAGAGTGTAACATATTCAATCGGCCATTTATTTCGGTCGGTGTCCGCGAGCGGCCGGAAAGCCGTGTTTTACGCCGGACTTATACCGGCGCGCAGTTTTCCATTTCAATTGTAGGCTTTAGCCTTTATAACAGTATTTTTATTAAAAAAACAGCTATGAAACAATAGTATTTAAAACGAACTGACCTGGCATACGTTTTGAAATTACTAAACCCAGTCCCACCTCTACTCCCATTACACCTTCTACCCTCCTACATGTACTCCTACGACCGTCTTCACTAATACTCCTACATCTAATCCCCCCCCCTACTACCCTTACCTACGTATCTTCTATATTAGAGTTGTTCTATTCTATATTTGAGAAGAACGAACGAGAACATTTTGTATGGGGAAATTTTTGTTTCATTTATTCACTATTTTGCATTACAATATTTTTTATTCAATTAAATTAAAATTAACATTAAAAATTTCTTTATTGTTTAAATTCCATGTACAAAATACAATGGGGTTCTGACTCCTAAACTAGGGTTACCTGTGTGTCAGGAGTCAGCTCCTTTCTTACAATGTAATTAAATTCTAGGAATTATCAATGTTTATTTTACAAGCTTATATTCAGTTTACTATGTACATTTATTTAAGTGTAAGTAATGGTAATATAAGTTAAGTTAAGTTAAGAGTGTATAAATTTAAATGACATGAAGTTACTTAAAAATAAATCAATACAAGAGCAATTAGTTGTACAAACAAATATTTAGTTATTTAACAGCTTTACATATGTTTTCCATCTCGTCGTAGCTGAATGAATTCAGCCAGTTAACAATTTCATTTTTCATTTTGTAATTATTGAGTTCTTTTATATTATTATTAAATCTATACATTTTTTCATAGAGAAAGGGGGCAATATAATTATAGTGTCTCCTAGCTATTTGACATCTGGTTATTGGTTTCGGGAATCTAGTTATACGTTTATTACTTTTTGGAATATACGGTACTGTCAAACGATGATAGCGTCTTAAACATTGAAATATAAATAATTTACGAACACTGAGCACTTGTGCTGTTTGGTACAGATTGGTGGTAGGGTGCCTGAAGGGGAGAAACATAAGAACTTTAAGTACGGTACGTTGAGCCCTCTCCACTTCAACCATGTGACTTTTGCAGGCACCTCCCCAGACACAAATACCATAGTTGATTATGCATTGACAAAGTGCCTTATATACTTGGATTCGGGTCGCAAAAGTTGCGACATGGCGCAAAGCTTTGAATGCGTATACTAATCTGCGCACTCTCCGTGATACCATACTAATGTGGCTAACCCAGGACATAGTATCATCAATAGTAACTCCTAAGTATTTAAGTTTACATTCTTTTTGTAGCTGTGGACAGGGACAGGACGACTCAGTAGTGTTTTGGCAGTGAGACGAGTGAATTTGTAATGGAAAGTGACCTTTAGGACTTCCACGTTTGCTATTGCTGAAACATAAGTATTTTGTTTTTGCTGCATTAAGACTAAGTAGGTTAGTTTCTAACCATTTACTAACGTTGCGAAGTCCTTCTTTCTTTCAACTTTTGTACTGTTTCCCAATTATCAGCATAAAAGATTAGTGCAGTGTCATCAGCAAACATAGTAATTTTACAATTTTTTAATTTGAGTCTATTTAGTATGTCTATGTAAATAAGAAAAAGCGTTGGTCCTAGTGTGCTGCCTTGAGGCACTCCGAAATTACAGTCAAAGCTCTCACTTAAATAGTTTCCTACTTTAACAAATTGTTTTCACTCATGGAGGTAGCTCTTAAACCACGAGTTAGCTATACCCCTAATACCGACAGCTTCCAATCTTTTAAGAAGAATGTTTGGTGATACTGTGTCAAAAGCCTTTTGTAGATCAAGGAAAACTCCTATACATTTTTTTCCTCCATTGAGGTATTCAGTTACTTGAGAGGTAAGAGTAAGCATAGCGTCCTCAGTAGAACATCCTTTGCGAAAGCCGAATTGGTTAGGAGAAAGTAGTGTATGGTTTTCCAAATAAGAATACAGTCTAACGTTCATAACTTTCTCCAAGATCTTTGATACAGTGGACAAAAGTGAGATAGGCCTATAGTTATTAGGAGACTTTCTATCTCCCGATTTATGAATCGGAATAACCACTGCAGTTTTGAAAATTGACGGAAATTCGCCATTAGACAGACTTAAGTTGCATAGATGTGATAAAGGTGGCGAGATAGTATGGCTACAAAGTTTCAGTAATTTACTAGGAATCATATCCCAACCAGCAGCACTATTTGCTTTAAGAGAAGAAATTATTGTAGCTATTTCTTTGGGATCGGTAAGGAAGAGAGATATCGAATGTAGTGGCCCCGAGTTAGTAGAAATTTCTTCGACAAGCCTCTCTTCACTAATTCCTATATCATTAATGATTTTATTTGCAAGACTTTGACCTATTGAAGTAAAATACCTATTAACTTCATTGAGTGAATTCGCCGGATTATCTTTTATTGATAGTAAATCAGTTGGTACATTCTTAGTAGTCTCTAAATTACATATCTCTTTAACTATCTTCCATGTTTCCTTAATATCCCTAGAACTTTCCCTTAGTTTATTCTTATAATATTCACGTTTTAATGATTTGACCAATTTGTTACATGCATTTCTATATTTTTAGGAATCAAAAGCAAAATGATTTAAAAAAACAAAATTTATTAACCTAAAAAGTAATTTTACAGAAAACAAAAGATTATGATCAAACCGACACAAAAATAGCGAATGAACACTGAATCTAAACGATACCAATGCACACAAGAGAGAGAGATCCTTCCAGCGCGAAGACTCGATGTGGAATGAGAGGCCCGTTCCTGTTGACAGCGCCTTTTATAGGGCACTGTTTTTGTAACCTCAAATTATTTCTATCACGGCTTTCCTGGCAACGTCTGGCGTCTCGACAGACTTTATTCCTCGTGTATGTCCAGACTAGGCATGTCTAGACCTCGTGAAAGCCCTGATACGCTATGGTCCAACAGGGCAGGCGGCTCCGGTGTTCGATCGCTCACGTCAGGTGTCTCGGGGCCCGACTGTGCTGCTCTGGGTCATCATTATCATGTAGCTGTAATTAATAAAACTGCGATTTATAAAAGGCACTACAGCCACATATGACGAATTATTGTTTTAGTGTGTTATTCTTGTTAGGTTAGGAGTAGGTTACACTTTATAATAAAAGTCATGGTTCAAGCAAGCATTAACCTAGGAGGAACGATATAGAGTTGTACCAGTACAGAATAACCGTCACCAATTACATGCCAAATATATCACGCTGTGTACGCACTCGACACAACGACTGGTCGGTTTGCAAAGCCGACCAGCTTCCATGGCCATCGTAGACACTATCCTGGGGCCGCCAGAATAGCGCTACCTTCAGTAACCCAGGACTCGAAACAGCCCGAATCAATTACTGGAAACGTTACAATGACCCAGGGCTATACCCGAATCAATCACTGTAACACATCTTCAAGACTCCAGCAACCCAGGGCTGTACCCGAATCAATTACCGGAATCGCGTCGGTGACCCAGGGCTGTACCCGAATCAATCACCGCCACGCTGCCTTGAAGACTCCAACAACTCAGGGCTGCATGTACCCCTAAAGAAGGCGGCGCATGACTCGGGAGTCCACTCGCCCTGCCACCGAACCATATGTTGTACAGCGGCGAGTGACGTCGTCCCGTACGACCCAGACAGCAGTCTCAACTCATAGCGATCATGAGCCAGCACTCTGATCACTCGATACGGGCCGCGCATGCCATGATCCAGTTTGCTCCTCGACTGAGCATACTTGATCACGAACACCAGATTGCCTTCCTGAAACACACGAAGGGGACGTTTGTCCCGATTAACACGAGCGTCCATCGACGCCTGATTAATCAACAACTGTTCGGCCGTCCTTTGTCTTGCAATTTCTCTCTTAGCCTCACGATTCGACAATCGAGGTTCAGGAGTAACATCCCGCACTAACTTTTTAATAGCAGGTGTAGCATTCACAGTACTTGCTGAACCCATCCACAACTAACATAACATGTTTAAGCCTTTCGATTCAGGTAACGGTCCCAGTGCATCGATATGAAGCGTGTCAAGGGGACGTCGGGCCTTGTCCATGATGAGATGGGTTGAAGAGGAGCTCTAAGGTCCCTCTTGTGTGCAATACATGATATACAGTGACCTATTTACAAACGCTCTTATACCAGGGAACCAAAAATGTCTCAAGATAAGATCTAGCGTACATTACCAAAATGACAATGTTCATCATCAAATACGCGGAGAAAGCTCAAGCACTGACCTTTAGAAATGTAACAAAGCAGTCTTGCTTTTTCTCCTACAGGTACATACCGAAAGTACAACACATCGTTTTGTAGTACATATCGAGAAAGATCTAATTCCCCCCGCTCTAAGGCCTAAATCATGTTACGCGTTTCGTCATCCCCAGCTTGCGCTATCTGAGCCCAGTTACGGTCTATCAATGTTATTTACCGAACTACACGGGTAACAGCTAAGATCATCTGCATGTGGCAACATGGCGCCCTTTCTGTATGTGATAACGAAATAAAAATCTTGCAAGTACTTCCACAATCTTGCCACACGGAGGCAACTCCTTTTTTTGTCTGAGTAGCCTTAAGGGCATTACAGCCTGTGACAACAGTAAATTTATTGCCAACCAAGTATTGTCTGAAATGTCAAAGAGCCTTGACCATAGCCAGGGTCTCAAGCTCGTATGAATGATATCGCGGCTCAGCAGCCTTGGTCACCTGGCTTGTAGTAAGCATTTACCCGCTTAGAACCATCGTCAGGTATCTGCATCAAAATAGCCCATAGCCTAAGCTACTAGCGTCTGTATGGACTTTTGTTTTTGTTATGTACCTGTTTTCAAAGTAGTATCAAATGTATTCAAAACAGGAGCACTAGTTAACCTTTGTATGATACCCAGTCTAACTTCTTCCTGTTCAGTTCACCAATTAAAAGTTACTTCCTTACGTGTCAAGTTAGCTATACGTGCTGTTTTTAGGGAGTAATTCGGAATGTACTTTATAAAATACCCAGCTAATCCCAAGAACTGGCGTACTTGCTTGACGCTTTGTGGGGGACTAGAATTTACAAGCGCCTTAACCTTATCAGGCGACGGTTGAACCTCCCCATTAGATATAACACGCCCTAGGTACTCTATTTTGGTACACATAAATGAGCACTTCTTTAGATTAATTGAGAACCCTGCTTTAGTTAAAGTGGCTAAAACTTCCCTTAAAGATAGCAAACCCTCATTGATTGTATCAGACAAAATAAGGCAATTTTCTATGTACAGTACACAAGGACTTTTCCTGAATTTATAAAATCACGTTAAGTAGTTCTTATGATGCGTTGGTAAACAATAGGCGCATTAGTAAGCCCATACGTCATCTTCAAAAATTAATAGTGCGATTCACTAGTGACAAACCCCGTAAGTGGGATGGATACATCATCAAGGCGTATTTGATGGAAACCTGTTGCCATAACAAATGTGGTAAAATACTTAACCTTTCCGAGTCTATCTATGTGGTCGTCAATTAAAGATAAGGGATACCTATAATTAACTGTAATCTTGTTGAGCGCGCACGAAAATCAACACACATACGATCGGAGCCATCCTTCTTTTCAACCAAAAGCACTGGACCTGAGTAGGGTGACTCCAATGATAGTGCCTGGAAGAGATCGCTCACAGCGATAAGGCCGCTCTTTGTACTCCAATGTTATTGTCTTGTTATGGTTTGCAATTTGTAGTTGTGGTGTACAATAAAGAGTTAAAGAGTTATCTATCCGATTCACGTTCGATCCCTTTTGACAATAGATCATCAACTATATCCCTTACTTTAAATTTTTCGCTATGGGACATCTTTTAGGGTCAATAACATAAAGGAACATTGCTATTTTGAGTGGATGTGCATAGAACCCGTATTGACAGTTGACACAGCAGTACCCGAAATCATGTGTTCAGAGTATTTTTAACGGGGATAGATTGACACCTACCAAATCTGTGTTGATTACTAGCTTTGTGTCGGATTCAACAACGATGATGTACTTGAATCGCGAGTAATACATTGAGAGTCTTTAGTTCGTATATATGTCACACCTTCCCTGTTCAGTACATCGGTCCCTATATTAATAGGTGCGTTCATACATTCGCTCGGTACAGCTAAAGGATCTACCTCTAGCGAAATATTGTCTAGTTCGATAGTAAGAGTTACATACGAGTTTATTTTGGTAATAGACTCACTTATCCCCTTAGTCTAACAGTTTGTTATTTTCTTGGGGCAGGAGAAGTGGTTAGCCACAGCAGAAGATATTAGTGACACGCAGATGGCACCACTGTCGATCAATATGTCGATGGGAATACCTTGGACAACTCCTACCACTATATCACTGCGTTTGTTTGGTGGGGTGGAAAAAAGTAGTTAGTTTTATTTTATTTTTATCCGAACTGGCCTCTGCTCGCTGTTTAGCAAAGCACTGTTTTTCATTCATTCGTGGCCAGGTTTTTGCAAAAGGCACATATATATGATTTACTAGCTGACAAATGATGTCTGAAAATGAAAAATAGATGCCGGATCGTTTTCATAGACACCGGACAAGCTCAAAAATTTCATCAAAATCAGTCAAGCCGGAGGAGCACGGCAACGAAAACTGCGACACGAGGATTTTATACATTAGATTAGGGCTCCTATTAGGCTTGGCAACTGAGGGTTACTCAGTGTTCAATTTTAAACTCTTAGTAGCTTGCCTATGTCCTGCCTCACTACACAAATATCATTTATTATTTTTTTATTTGCATTAAAAGATTTCTTATAACCCTGTATTTTATGATGGCTATTTGCATTCGCTTGGACATTCGTGCGAATGTGAGTAGTGGTACTTTTACCTGGCTTAATAAAACTTGATAGATAAATTAACCAAGTCGTTCGGTTTTAGGTTAGCATTAATGGCAGTTACATCACGGGGGGAGTCTTTAATATCTCTCAATATAATGTCCCTCGTAAGATCATCGCTGAGACACCGAACTATACGTAAGCGAAGCAATGACTCACGCGCAAACTCCGCATATGTCTGGAATTTATCAGAGTTCGTGGACATAACCTCAAAGATAATGTTTGCGGAGTCTACTTTTTTTTTAAACACAATGGTTTGAAATCTTCTTTGAAGTTAGTCCACGACCTATCGTTGGACACACGAGATAAACATTCCCGGTAGTCACATACGTTAATCGATTTAGCCCTGTCTACCTCTTCAAACCAAGCGCCATCATGTATACTTGGATCAAAGTTTGACACATAATAATGATGAGTACGACCTAATGGCTCTAAACGTGACAAAACACTTTTACAAAAGACTTACAATTGCTCTGCGATACCTGTCTTGTTGATTACGAGATGGTTCCGGAGACCGCCCGGCTTGCGAGCGGCGACGTGTGCGCCTGTCACGGGAGCGACTGCGCAGTGGGCTGCGCAATCGGCGATCGCCGCAGAGGCGGTGCCATGCGCTCTGTGGCTGCTGGCAGCGAGAACGGCAGCGCGAGGGCCCTCGGAAACGCCCATCACGAGAGCGGCAGCCCGGAGATACGCCTGAGTGCCCGACAAGCGAGTGACGGCAGTCGGCAGCTCCACCAGAGCGCCCGTCCAGCGAGCGCCGGCAGTCGGCAGCTCCACCAGAGCGCCCGTCCAGCGAGCGTCGGCAGTGGGCAGCTCCACCAGAGCGCCCGTCCCGCGAGCGCCGGCAGTCGGCAGCTCCACCAGAGCGCCCGTCCAGCGAGCGTCGGCAGTGGGCAGCTCCACCAGAGCGCCCGTCCAGCGAGCGCCGGCAGTGGGCAGCTCCACCAGAGCGCCCGTCCCGCGAGCGCCGGCAGTCGGCAGCTCCACCAGAGCGCCCGTCCAGCGAGCGCCGGCAGTGGGCAGCTCCACCAGAGCGCCCGTCCCGCGAGCGCCGGCAGTGGGCAGCTCCACCAGAGCGCCCGTCCCGCGAGCGCCGGCAGTCGGCAGCTCCACCAGAGCGCCCGTCCAGCGAGCGCCGGCAGTGGGCAGCTCCACCAGAGCGCCCGTCCCGCGAGCGCCGGCTGTCCGGAGATGCGCCTAAGCCGCCCGCGTGGCTGCGAGAGCGCCGGCCACGAGACGCCCGGGACCGCGAGCGCCACAGCCTCATTGAGCGCCGTCCTTGACGAGACCGGGTGCGGCTCGTCCTCATTTCCTTGAAAACACAAAGACAATAACGGTGCAACGATGCACCTTTGTTAGAAAATGTAAACAAAGCACAATATTAAAATCTTCAAAAACTGAGTTTGTAAAACTTGAAACTAGTCAGAATGAATGTGGACAATGAGAAGTATCCCACTTCTGATTTTAGGAATCAAAAGCAAAATGATTTAAAAAAACAAAATTTATTAACCTAAAAAGTAATTTTACAGAAAACAAAAGATTATGATCAAACCGACACAAAAATAGCGAATGGACACTGAATCTAAACGATACCAATGCACACAAGAGAGAGAGATCCTTCCAGCGCGAAGACTCGATGTGGAATGAGAGGCCCGTTCCTGTTGACAGCGCCTTTTATAGGGCACTGTTTTTGTAACCTCAAATTATTTCTATCAATATAATATATATTTTATTTTGTTTTCCTCACTGTCTTTATTTTTATTGTACTTTTTATGTAGTTTATCTCTTTTTCTGATACATTTAACTATTCCTATCGAAATCCACGGTTTGAGCGGTCTTTTCCTAGAAGGTATTTTTACACATTTGCTACTCAGTTGAATAACACCTTTCAATTTATTGACGAGAAATTCAGCTGCTGCATCAGTTGAGTCTATCTCGTAAAATTATTTCCAATCGATTTCATCTATTAATGCGCGAGCTTTGTCAAAGTTAACGCTGACTTTCTCACGTGGCCCGTTAAATCCACTTACTAAGTTAGGAATTGTAATGTGAACAAGTACGGGGCAGTGATCTGTTAATTCAGGAAATACGACTGTGCGAAAAGGAAGGTCAGTTTTAATCATAATATGATCTAAACAACTTTCCCTTCTTGTGGGAACATTGATGCCAGGCTTTAGACCATGGGTTGCCATAAGATTGAGATAATCAGTAGACTGAGAAGACATTCTTTCCGGTATAATATCAAGGTTGACATCGCCCGTAAGTATAACGTGTTTGGTGGTACTATTTTTAAGTATGCTGTCTAACCCATCTAGGTAGTTTGTGGGATTTCTAAAGCTTGGTGGTCTATATGTGCAAATTATTGTGTAAATACCGATTAGTTCAATAACCAAGCAGTTTCCACCTATGACAGTTGGTTCTTTAATATCTACCTTATTGTATTTATTGTTCACATACACCACTACTCCATCGTTTTGGTTTAAACATTTGTGTGTCATGAATGCTTGATACCCACTTAATGTTGGAATTATGGTATCTTTGTTTGTCCAACATTCAGTTAAAACGATTATGTCAATTTCAATGTCAAATCTAGCTAAAAACACGAGGAAATAGTCTATATTTTTATTAATACTAAGAATATTTAGTGATATGATATTAAGCGATGAAGTTGTTTTGTTTAAACCAAACAATTTACTGCAGTTACTTGGGTCATCTGATAGGTTACACAATATATTGCACGAGGAGTCAACCTCTTCAATTACGTTCTTAATTAAACCAAATTTTAAGCCGTGTATAAACTATGTTCAAAATTCTATGGTTTAGTAGTAAGTTTAGTATCCAAAGCGCACTTTCTAATGAAAAGATGAACTCAATAATTGTATATAGCAAAAAGATGAATAAAAACTTTACAATATGTGAAGTGATAAATAAAAAAGCGGTAACACCCTGTAAACTGTTGAGCGTTAAAAGTACATAATCTATAAATTCTACAACTAATCTTAGTACTAAATTAATTTTGCCACGTGTATCAGTGCATAAGTATATGTATACTGAGTAGAATACACCTAGTCACTTTTTGGCCTTCAGGTTATTCAAGTCCTCTTCTTCTCGAATACGTAGAGCTGGTGCTCCCTCAGTTTCACGCAGGTACACTATTCCATGAGATGTCCAACAATACCTATAGTTATTGTTACGAGCGAACTCTCGCGTTTGTGAAAATATACGCCGTGTTTTAGCAGTTAGGTTATCCGACACATATACAGGAACCGGAGACCCTCCAATGCCCATCATACTTGACGTAAGCTGAGTTCCTTTACTGTCTTTTTTTAGGGACTTTATGGAGTTTAGTGTTTTATCCTTGCGAAGAACCGACGTAAACTCAACCACTATCGGCTGATTAACCTGCTTGGAACGTGCCCTGAAAATATCTTTTATTTCAGCTGTTTCTATTTGCGTATTTAGTAATTGCCCTAGGTTTTTCACTATTTTAATGAGGTCATCTTTTGTTTCGGGTTTGGCTTGGGGTACATTTCTTATTTCTAAACTAGTCAACTTACTACTTCTTTCTAGATACTCAATTTTTTCTTCCATTTTTTTGAAGAGTAAATAGTTATTCTTTCTTTCCTTCTCCATGCTGTCTAATGCTATTTTCATTTCATCGTATTTCTGTGTCATGAAGTCTATTGACTTATGTAATTCCGCATTTTGCTTCTTCATGTCCTTGAGATCTGACTGAAGCGCCTTGTATCTATCCTCCTGTAGGGAGCAAGAGCTTGCCACCATCTTTTTTAGCTCATCAAGAGAAGCCCTGATATCCTCTATTTGATTCTCATCGCGTTTTCTTTTCCTGGCAATAGTGTGTCGATCGACTTTTGTTTCGCGTTCAAGATCTTCTAGATTAGGTGCAGAGTCGCATCTCTGTGGTGGGGGGGATCTATTAATAGGCATAAAGGCTCTTCCCTGTCTCCCTCAGCGTCACTCATTGTAGTTGGCAATAAATCGGTTGATGTTAAAATGAAAAGAATCTTCAATGGATTTTAACACAATATAATAATTGTTCATGTAGAAAACTAATACGACGAATATCTTCTATTAGGCACTAGTAATAAAGTTCAACACTTAATAATCGCTTTTATTAATCAATATACGATGATTTAAACGGATTTAATTCACAGACGTCGGCGATCCGTCAATGCTTCGTCACGCGCCATATTTCTTGTCCGCTCAAGCCACAGACAGCTCAAGCCAATATGGCCGCCCGCTTTGACGTTCCACCAGAGCGAGTTGTCAGAAACGTCACTCTCGTCCGTGTAGATGTCAGATTAGTTCGCAACAATAATCATAGATGGCGCTTTGCGAGAGCGCCGTCACGGCCGGACTGACAGTCGACCGTCCACGGGCGATCATTGATGTAGTCACTCTGTAATCATAAGTGAAAGATAAATATCACACGCTCGTCCATTCTGACATATCACCTTATAATATGTTGGACCGGACAACTACGTCCCTTCGACCATACCAGCGTATGGACCGGACAATAGCGTCCTATCGACCAGCGTTATCTCTCTTAATCTCACAGAATAAAGTAAAGTAGACCTCTGCGTCCTTTCGACCAAGCATGGACCGGACAACAGTTCCACTTAAATCGAGTCAACGAAACATATGGACCGGACAAGCGCTTTCTCCAAGCACCGTCCCTTCGACCACAATAAAATTTTACATTCACATTCACATTTTACATTCACTAATGCGTCCCTGCAAACGAACCAAATCACATAGAACACTATTGCTCGGGTTCCGAATCGGACAACATTATCTTACAAGCCACAAAGAAATTAGTTAACTGCAAATATAACTGTTTAGTACCTCTGTTTTGCGGACTATCTTTCTTATTGCGCCTCTCTTCATAGACATGATTATTAAATAATTTATTTTAATTGTAATCGGCATATTTCATTTAAATTTTTGTATTATACGGTGTAATTTTCGGAACAGCATGATATTGTATCTGAACCTGCAGTCATTGTGTCAGAGTCTGCGGATAAGGTATCGTAACTGCACACGGATATTGTGTCGCTATTCCCATCATAAGGACCCCCGTTTTCAACATCATCTGGCGCCGTCACGGCCTCCTCATCACTACTTTCGTTCAGCATGCTCATAGCTACTTCACTTAACCCTACATGACCTTCAGGTACGAGACGCAAGTTTTCGTGAGCGTATTTGTATGTTCTTTGCGACCCATTAAGATTTTTCAGTTCGTATCTATCATTATCGAGGACTTCGGTTAGAAGAAAAGGCCCTTTAAATTTTCGGTCTAACTTTGTCTGATTACGCTCAGAGCTTTTAATAAAAACAAAGTCCCCTTTGGCAAATGGTTTTACAGTGGCTCGACCGCGATTAAACCTCTCAGTATCAGATTTAGCTGCTTTTTCTATATTTTCTGAAGCTTCCATTCGAACAGAAGTCAGATCAAGGCGAGGATCTGGAAGACTAGAGGAGATTTTAGCTAAGCCCAGAGACTGCGCACGAATACCGAACATGAGCTCCGTCGGGGAAAATTTGGTGACTGATGATTTTGTGCTATTGAGTGCTAATTGAACCTTGCCAAGCTCATCGCGCCAAGTTTTATTGGGATTGTTTTCCACAATGGTCAAAAGACTTTTTAATGTGCGCATAACCCGCTCAACCTGCCCATTTGCCCTACTCGATCCCGTTGCGATGAAATGGAGTTCTATGTTGTTCTCTGAACAGAACGTTTTGAACTCTGTACTTACATAGCAACGTCCTTGGTCTGCTATAACGCGTTTTGGTGCTCCAAAAAGATTTACTGCTTTTTCAAGGGCGACTACAGCACTAGCGGAATTTAGGGAAGAAGTGTGTTCCAGTAATACATATTTTGTAAATCCGTCTATGATTACGGAGCAATATTCTTTTTGGTCGCTTTTTCCACTTAACTTGCCTGAAAAGTCTATGTGGATCGTATGCCATGGCACTGATACTTTGGGGATGGAGTGGAGACGTATAGGCTGCGCTCCGGATGGGCCCTTGGAAGCTTTACAAATGATACACGAGTCAATATACTTGCGAACGCATTTCGACATCTCTGGAAACCAGTAGTGCTCGTATAACTTGTCTATGGTTTTATCGCTTCCTAAGTGTTGGATTTCGGAGTGAACATGGTTAATGAGCGTCCATATGAGTGATCGTGGCACAATTGGAAGCCAAGAACAAACCTTATTCCTATTGATCTTTCGGTAAAGCAATCCGTTGCGAACATCATACGTACTCGCTACCTTCTCAGGAAGCTCTTTATTAGAATGTTGCTTGATAATATTTTGAATTTCAGTATCCCTTTTTTGCTCTACTAACAACCAACCCTCATGAAGTTCTGTAAAGTTTACTTCCCTATGCTGCGGTAAAGAACCGGAAGAATTGGGTTTTACACCATTAACAAAGTGATTTCGTGACAAATAATCAGCGTGCTCCATATTGCGGCCTTCTCGATACAGAATGTCGAAGACAAAAGACTGTAGGTAGGCCCACCACCGATGGACACGTGGGGTCAGGTCTGTTTTGGACTTTGATGCTTTCAACGAGTTACAGTCTGTGAACACTGTGAATTTGTGTTTGTGACCAACAAGATAATGACGAAAATGCTCTATTGCTCGCACTACAGCCATCGTCTCAAGCTCATATGAGTGATATCTTGACTCAACTTCGGTTGTACGGCGGCTGTAGTACGCTATAACATGAGGCATAGAGTCTTTCTTCTGTATGAGAATCGCACCATATCCCTCAGAGCTCGCATCAGTGTGTAATTCGACTGGTAGCTCGGGGTCAAATATCGTCAATACTGGACTAGATGTCAGTACAGCTATTATGGATTGACGGATCGATTCATGTTTATCTGTCCATTTAATGGGACCTTTCAAACTCGTCAATGGATACAAGGGGCCAGCAATTTTCGAGAAATTAGGGATAAACTTCCTGAAGTAAGAAGCCAGGCCTAAAAACTGTCTTACTTGTGTTGCAGTCTTGGGAGGTGGGGCATTTGTTAGAGCCTGAATTTTAAGAGAATTGGGTTTTATGGTACCTGCTTCGATAGCGTAACCCAAATATTCTATTTTAGTTTTCATGAATTTACACTTTCGCAAATTGAACGAGAAGCCTGCTTCTGAAAGGGTCCGAAGCACCTCATCTAGTCGTCGAAGACCATCAGTAACATCCGAGGAGCAGCATAGCACATCGTCAATATAGGCCAGTGGTTTATCATCTAAGGGCTTTAGAGCATTATTTATGCACCTCTGATATACGGAGGGCGCGTTGCGTAAACCAAAAGGCATGGCTACATACTCGTACTGCCCCTCGGGTGTGACGAATGCTGTTTTATGAATGGAATCAGGATGTATTAGAATTTGGTGGAATCCTGAAGCCATATCCAGAGATGAAAAGAAATTGGCACCGGTAAGTTTGTCTATCTGCTCCTCAATGAGTGGTAATGGGAAATGTTCAGGTATCGTATTCGAGTTTAGATGCCTGTAATCGACGCACAACCGATCGGTTCCATCTTTCTTCTTTACGAGAAGTATTGGACTAGCAAATGCCGAAGAACTTTCACGAATTACACCCGCATCCAATAATTCCTGAACTTTTTGCCTGACTGTCAGTTTTTCGGCAGGTGCTAGTCTATACGGGCTTCTGCTAACTACTTTTTGTGGGTCTTGTAATTTAATTTCCATTTTCCCCGTCTTGACTCGCTTACTTGGGACACCCTCTATAAAATTATCAGCATATTTATTCAGAATTTCAATAAGTTTCATCCTATCGTTTCCCGTTAAATCAGTGTCTATCTCATTGAAATAAATTTTACTTTTCTGTACTCTACATGTGTTAGTTTGCTCTATAGCTTTAATCACAAGGTTATTGTTATCAATTTGAACACGAACACCGCTGTTTAGAATGTCCCTACCTATAATAATAGGGTCACTGATGCACGTATCAGGGACAACATGAAATAACAAGGATGTTGAAATATCCCCAATTTTGATGGCACTGTAGATTTGCGATGTGCACTTCAAATCGTCTCCACCTATTCCAGTAAGATAAACTAGATTTTTATGCATGTTACCCTGAAAGCATTTAGTTAAACCCTCTTTAAGCAATGAGCAAGATGACCCGCTATCGAAAAGAAAAGGGACTGTCTCACCAGATGATGTTGTAAGGGTACCTCTTGACGACTTATGCTCGCAAGTTTGTACGCTTTCCTTGGCCGTCGATCCTATAATCTTCTTTTCGTTGCATGTGGTAGACAAGTGACCTAGCTTGCCACAGGAGAAACATTTCACTTGAGCTTTTTCAATAGCACGCTGTGACCCGCTACGTGCATCACTAGATTTATGTTGCAGATGTTGGTTTTGGACACGTTTCCAGCAATCTGCTTGCTTGTGTCCAGGTACACCACAGGTGTGACACGTTCCCGTAAATTTGGTGTCTGACAGACGTGCCTTCTTTCTATCGGGCTCTTGACCAACATTTCCTTCTGTGCGCCGTTTCAAAGAAATGCCACCGAGTATGCGAAACAATTGCGTTCTGGTACTAATGACGTGTGAGTTTAACTCGCGGCGTATCATTCCATCTTTGTAGGATAGTACCGAAATAACGAATCCTGTGATAACTTCTTCAGCCATTTCAAGTTTTGGTATGCGCTCGATCATATTCCATAATCTCATGGCAGCAGCAGCTGCTGTTTCCTTTTCACTGATTTGAAATCGCAGAACTTCATCAAAATGATCTTGAACACACTTTGGTTTCGCAAATTTGGCCAATAGCGATTCCTTTACCGTGATCCACTTTAAATCATTGAGATTTAACATTGTTAAACAATTTGCAGCCCGTCCTTTGAGAGCGCTGGTAAGTGCCATGAGTAAATCGACCCCTGTTAAGCCCTTTTTGTTTACAATCATCTCCGTAACCCTGCACCATCCTTCAATGTCAGCATCGTTGTCATCAGGGTTAAACTGGATCAAATGGGCATTACTTGTGCTCACTGTTTGCGTTTCCGACTTATTCAGGATACGAGATAGCAAACTTTCCATGTTGCTAAAGAATTTCATCGCGCTATGTTCCGAGCTAGGTTTTTCATTTGTGGGGGAAGCTTTTGATCCCACTTCTGATAAAGGCTCTTCCCTGTCTCCCTCAGCGTCACTCATTGTAGTTGGCAATAAATCGGTTGATGTTAAAATGAAAAGAATCTTCAATGGATTTTAACACAATATAATAATTGTTCATGTAGAAAACTAATACGACGAATATCTTCTATTAGGCACTAGTAATAAAGTTCAACACTTAATAATCGCTTTTATTAATCAATATACGATGATTTAAACGGATTTAATTCACAGACGTCGGCGATCCGTCAATGCTTCGTCACGCGCCATATTTCTTGTCCGCTCAAGCCACAGACAGCTCAAGCCAATATGGCCGCCCGCTTTGACGTTCCACCAGAGCGAGTTGTCAGAAACGTCACTCTCGTCCGTGTAGATGTCAGATTAGTTCGCAACAATAATCATAGATGGCGCTTTGCGAGAGCGCCGTCAGGCATAATGGTAACTTAAGTACTTTACCTTTGCTTTATTCAAACAAATTTTGCGATAGAGTAATGTGAAGAAACACGTAGATAGCACCAGGCAAGCAGAACCGCTAAGGTGTTTTTTGTTCTGGTCGTTGGCTGTAATTTAGCAAGTCCTTGCAGAGCCAAAGTACCAGGCGGGCATAAGCGCACAGTGATACCAGCGCCTGTAGCGATGAGTCAGAGCAGTAGGTGGAACCAGGCGGCGGCGATGCATGCGATAAATAGTTATTACACTATCTTGACGGAGACTAATCAAATAAATCAACTATTGAAATCGGTTCAGCCGTTTTCTAGTTCTAAGAGCTGTAATTCACACGACTTTTTCTTTATTTAAACACTAGCCGCCCGCCCCGGCTTCGCTCGGGTTATTATTCAAAATTATTTTTCTCGGCAATTATTCTTCGCTTCGCAACACATTTTGGGATTCATTTTTATATATAAGATATAATATTTATACAACACAGCAACTATTTATAATATTATATTATGTTTCAAGAAAGCACTATCGTCATACTGTCCGGTTTCAACAGTGACAAATATTATGTTACTTAGACACTTTAAACAAAGTAGAGCTGTAATATCTGCATTGTTCCAAAGATCCGCATGAGACACAGTCGCAGCGTCCATTTATACGGTAAATAAACGAGTACACGCAGCTTTCGATGATATAGTAGATGATTATATAGGACTATAGGTCCTACTTCTTTGCATTGTATCACTTTCGTCACTTCTGTGATGTTTCACCATCATAAGCATCCCTATTTACGTTCCCACTACTGGGACGCAGGCAATTCTTTCTGGCCAAGTGCAATTTGGTGAATGTCACATGTTCTTCAAACTTTTCGAAGTTATCAGAACATGCTGGTTTCCTCACGATATATTGCCTTCACCGTTTGAGCACTTCTTTTCAAAATGTTTTAAAAGAAAACCCCAGACTGCTAGGTGCGATTTTCGAACTCACGACCATCGGAATGAAAGTCAAGGTTTCTCCTAGCCATGTTAAGGTTAATAGAATTCTGTTGTTGACTTTGATAGAGTCATATTGTCTTTGCCGGGAATCTACCAAAAGCCATGTCTCGCGTGCACGGAGGCAGACTTGGACGATATATGATTATTTTCCTGGCATTTTATTCTTCCTGTGAGCAAGGTCGCGAACCTACCGCCGGCCTCGCAGCGCCGAGACAACGAGCCCAGAGTACATGCGGTAAGGTTTCATATGTTTATGAATGGATGTGCGAGAAAGCATTGCTATTTTCGTGATGAACCCGAGTTTTAAACATTATTAATTATAAATGTGTATAGGCTAAGTGTAGATTAAAATCAGTAATATAAGTACTTAATGTTTACTTATTAGTTGGCGATGGTCACAGACAAACTTTCGTTTTGTGGTAAATCATTAAAGTAGGCAAAACCTTAATGACTTTTATAAAAAACAAAACAATTTTAGTATAGACATAATTTTATTTTATATAATATTTTTACCCTTTGAGAAAAGTTTGCCAATTAGCCAAATCAAATAACAGTCAATGACATCCATAATATCTTTGAATTAAAAATGTATAATTCCTCAATAAATGAAGACACCGACGAAGCTGACGCTTTTAATTTGTCTTTTAAATGTTTTGTTGTAGAAACAGCAGAGTCATTACTTAGAGAATGTGTGCCTTACCTGCGAGAAACAATTTAAATTTCATTACGGAATGCCTCAAATATTAAAAATGCTTTCAAAATGATCAACTAAATATGAATAAGCCGTGTATATATAATACATGATTGTGTACATACCAAAGCATCAATTTGTTGACGTTGCACATACCTATTTTTGAGCGTAACCTGGTTATTGCACTATCCGGGCGGAGACTAATCCAATAAATCAACAAGTTATAAAATTAGTTCAGTCGTTATCCCGATATAAGTGCTGTAACGCATACGACTTCATGTTATATTTATATAGATTACTTATACAACAAACTGCAATGAGGACCACATATCGATGGGTAATGTGAAAGCATAAGTTATGATGACAAGCATGTCCGCATAATTTGGGTGGTGTAACGGACATGCCTGAATTAATCAATCAATCAATAAAAGTTAAAATCTCCCGTTTCGTCTGTCTGTCTGACTTTGAGTTCACGTTAAACTCAAAAACTCGGTTTTCAATAATAGGTAGGCTGATTCATGAAGATATTAACGGGCCAGCTAGTTTATGAATCAAATAATAAAATGCTTTATAATTTTGATAGTATTTTGACCCACTCTAAAATGGGTTAAGCCGCATATTTGGGTAATGGCGCTGGGAAAAAATAAAAAGGGGTGAAAGTAGAATGGACAGAAGGATTGGGCAGGTGCTGTGCCTCACGCGATGCGCAATGCTGCAGTGCCGCATTGCAGAACGGGGCGTAAGACGGACGACGGGTCGTTAGCTAAAGGACTTCCACTGACGGACATGGATATGGATGAATTCCAGTTATTTCGCTTGGAAGCAACAGGCAACCCCGTCAACCAGTAGCTTTCACTGCATCATCCTCATCATATCTTATTGGTGGATGTCCGACGCTGCGTTTTCCGATCCGCGAAAATCTTTCGGTACCAACGGCCATCTGTTTTTACGTGCTTATTGCTCACTACTTATGTTCTTATCAGTGTGAGTATGTCGGTGACCCTAGTTTAGCTACGATCTCTTAGTTGGCACACATATTAAACTTATCTAGAAGACTAAATTTTATAATAAAATCAAAATGATTATATTTTTCTTCTTTACATGATAATAACTATGTAAAAGTAAAAGTAACCTATCCTAACCTTTTAAAACCTATTTATCGGATAAAAGATGTATTTCTTTTTATAAAATTCATAAAAATATTTAACTTTTTATATCAGTCTGTTTATAGAACTTTTGGTACAAATTAAACGAACGACTAAATTAACCTTAATTAGTGCCAAATCTTTTTGAAAGCAGTTCAATAAAAGCTTGTCATTTTTGTTAAGTTATATAAATATATATAGTACCAAAATAAGGTAATAAAATAGGCCTTCTGTGTGTTTTAGCTAATTCAGTTTTATAAACCAGAAATAGGAGTTTTCATGAATACAAGCGAAATATTTAACATTTTCATAACTCACGACGTTTTATTGAAAAAGTCAAGAAGTCGCAAACGTAGGTAGTAAGCCAGACATTAACTTGAGAGTTCCGAACTAATCTTGTTCCGATAAAAATGCCTCGAGATGTTAAATTGGAAGACAAGAGTCCTCCTTAAAGTTAGGAATGTTTAAAATACAGAGGCTCGGCCCTGTCTTTGACCCGAGATGAACATTATTCCTGGCCCTGTGCCATGCGGGTGAAGTTTCAATGATTCACGGCACAAGAACATTGCTATTTATTAGATTTGTCGTAAGAATTGCTATTGTCTAGGGCCGATATATTGCTCTCGCGTGGGATATATGAGGTACTCCTATTGCAGCGAGATCTAGCGAGCATTGTATCTGAGTTGATGGTTTTAAATCGGAATCTCTCCGGTTCTGAAACCGTCAATGCATCGTGGCCGCGTAATGACTTCCTCATTTCTCCGCGTTATTGTAATCCGAAGGAAGTTGGATCTCTTGACTTCGATTAAAGTCTGTGTTTTTCTATTTTTTGTTATGTAACTTTTGGAAAATGGCACATATTTTATTAAGTGTGTTAATTCAGTTTTTTAAACAATTTTGTTACGAATACTTCTTTAGCTTTGAGTTCTGAAAATGTTTCCAAAATAATATTTATATTTAGAAATGCTTATATTTGATTACATAATATTATTATTATTTGCTTTGAAATTTTTTTCTTCACAAAATATAATACATATTACAATGTACAACGTGCATTCGTTTCCGCTGTTTGCAGGATTAGCTCTTTTAAACTACACTGATTTTAATAAAGTTTTAGGAATAAGATAGAGTTATTACATCGGTTGCACTAAGATGGCCAAAAATAGCTAAACTTCGATTTTTTTCTGTTACGTACATGTTTGACTAGCATTTGTTTGTGAATGTTAAATGCTCAATAAGTGGTAACTATGTTGTACACCAGTCTTGTTATAATAACAAAATAAGTAATGAAAGCTGGGTTGTTCTATTAACTCCTCAACTTAGTATAAAAAATTTAAGCGAACCATAAAGACAATGTTATTTCCTGGTTATTGTTAGTTTTTATTTAAATTCATTTTAAGTTGACCGGTCCATGTCCTGGGCCTTTAAGGAAATAAACGTTTTGACTTTGAGTTTGATCAGAGAATAGTATGTATAAATTTCACTTGTACAGTTCAAGCGGGGTTAATCAGGAGATTAAGAAAATAATACAAAATACGTATCTTAGACATTGCAAGAGTGAGTACTTAAGGAAGGCTATTTTCAGCAGCAGCATTATTACAGGATTAGGCTTTGGAGGAACATGTGTATGCTTTTACTTATCCCGTATCCCTCTCCGAGCTGCGCGGGCTACCTGCGACTCAGTGAGTATCCCTCTCCGAGCTGCGCGGGCTACCTGCGACTCAGTGAGTATCCCTCTCCGAGCTGCGCGGGCTACCTGCGACTCAGTGAGTATCGCTCTCCGAGCTGCGCGGGCTACCTGCGACTCAGTGAGTATCCCTCTCCGAGCTGCGCGGGCTACCTGCGACTCAGTGAGTATCCCTCTCCGAGCTGCGCGGGCTACCTGCGACTCAGTGAGTATCCCTCTCCGAGCTGCGCGGGCTACCTGCGACTCAGTGAGTATCCCTCTCCGAGCTGCGCGGGCTACCTGCGACTCAGTGAGTATCCCTCTCCGAGCTGCGCGGGCTACCTGCGACTCAGTGAGTATCCCTCTCCGAGCTGCGCGGGCTACCTGCGACTCAGTGAGTATCCCTCTCCGAGCTGCGCGGGCTACCTGCGACTCAGTGAGTATCCCTCTCCGAGCAGCGCGGGCTACCTGCGACTCAGTGAGTATCCCTCTCCGAGCTGCGCGGGCTACCTGCGACTCAGTGAGTATCCCTCTCCGAGCTGCGCGGGCTACCTGCGACTCAGTGAGTATCCCTCTCCGAGCTGCGCGGGCTACCTGCGACTCAGTGAGTATCCCTCTCCGAGCTGCGCGGGCTACCTGCGACTCAGTGAGTATCCCTCTCCGAGCTGCGCGGGCTACCTGCGACTCAGTGAGTATCCCTCTCCGAGCTGCGCGGGCTACCTGCGACTCAGTGAGTATCCCTCTCCGAGCTGCGCGGGCTACCTGCGACTCAGTGAGTATCCCTCTCCGAGCTGCGCGGGCTACCTGCGACTCAGTGAGTATCCCTCTCCGAGCTGCGCGGGCTACCTGCGACTCAGTGAGTATCCCTCTCCGAGCTGCGCGGGCTACCTGCGACTCAGTGAGTATCCCTCTCCGAGCTGCGCGGGCTACCTGCGACTCAGTGAGTATCCCTCTCCGAGCTGCGCGGGCTACCTGCGACTCAGTGAGTATCCCTCTCCGAGCAGCGCGGGCTACCTGCGACTCAGTGAGTTTCCCTCTCCGAGCTGCGCGGGCTACCTGCGACTCAGTGAGTATCCCTCTCCGAGCTGCGCGGGCTACCTGCGACTCAGTGAGTATCCCTCTCCGAGCTGCGCGGGCTACCTGCGACTCAGTGAGTATCCTTCTCCGAGCTGCGCGGGCTACCTGCGACTCAGTGAGTATCCCTCTCCGAGCTGCGCGGGCTACCTGCGACTCAGTGAGTATCCCTCTCCGAGCTGCGCGGGCTACCTGCGACTCAGTGAGTATCCCTCTCCGAGCTGCGCGGGCTACCTGCGACTCAGTGAGTATCCCTCTCCGAGCTGCGCGGGCTACCTGCGACTCAGTGAGTATCCCTCTCCGAGCTGCGCGGGCTACCTGCGACTCAGTGAGTATCCCTCTCCGAGCTGCGCGGGCTACCTGCGACTCAGTGAGTATCCCTCTCCGAGCAGCGCGGGCTACCTGCGACTCAGTGAGTATCCCTCTCCGAGCTGCGCGGGCTACCTGCGACTCAGTGAGTATCCCTCTCCGAGCTGCGCAGGCTACCTGCGACTCAGTGACGGCTACAGTATTAACAATAATACTCTTTAGAGTACTCTACTCGTGCTCACCCGGACGGGGAGCTAGTATCCTAAAAGGTTAATAATAAATGGTAACCTTTACGTAAATATCAATCTATATTTGAATTTTTGTATTAAATATTAAGAGAGTCTAAAGCAAGCGCCCACACGACAACACAGCATGACGTTTTCAGGCAAAATAGTCCCGCGTTGCAGAAATTCCCGCGTCTGAGTTTTAAGTTTTTGTTCTTTTAGTAATTGGTATGTATTTATATCTGATTGAGGTATTAAACAACTACACTTATAAAGGTAGGACTACTTAGCCGTCTTAGCCTCCACACATCGCACACAGGCTGTACCATACATAGGTGCTGTATCACACACCAGCACCGCGGCATGTACTCGAGGGCCGACAAATAACTTTCTACTTAATTACTTGGGCCGCTGTCTTTCTGGGTCACGTGTGCCGCCAATTCATATTTAGCCCAATTAGGAGCGCGCCGCACGTCACATCATCACGTGGGACCTCTTTGTACTAACATTTTTCTATTAGCGAGGTCGATAAGGTTGAATTACGATGAAAGCGCGCGACTAAATTCATCAGTTCGCGTGAGATCATACATTTTGCAGAAACTCCAGTTACTCGCCTTTTTTTTCACCGTAGAAATTAGAGATTTGGCCCTCTGCAGTGGATTATCATTCTGTCCCGCATAGAGCAACTATTCTGTTTGAGTGAGCAGGCAGCGTGCCAACGACTAACGAGGAATGAGTCACGCGAGGTAACAACTTGCAATGCTGCATTTTCTAGTTACACTGTTTCATCCTCAATGTCACAGTAATCTACGAAGTTCCACTATAAGACTTGTTCAACTCAAATCAAACGAAGCGGAAATAAAACAAACTTTGAATTCTTTTTGATAGTTTCTACAGACATCAATATTTTTTGACGCAAACAGCTTTAGTACAATCTTTTCTCTGAAGAGATATTAGAGCTTCGCTCAAAGACAGGTGATATACCGGGTTCGATATTAGATATTTAAAAAGCTTTTCGCCAAAATTCTCTAGGAGTTTTCCTTAGCAACTTCACCCTTAGCAACGGCGGCGATCAACAACCCATTGTGTCGAGGCGCGCTACACACTCCTCAGTCACGTGAGAAGCCTAGCGGAGTCAAAGTCAAAAGGTTTCAAATATGTGAGATGTTCACCTTGAGCGTCACGTTTTACTTGAGACGCTAAACAGCGGTAAGCTGAGCAAGCTTACTTACTCGGAACTACTGTGTGTACCTAGTTGTGCACCGGTGACTGGTTATCAAGCGCAGGCTGGCCGCTTTTAATTTCATTATGAAAACGTAGCGAAGGGAATAGCTTTACTTGAAAATAAATGTCAAATTTTGTTATCCTAAGTTTGTGTTGTATTACGTAAGAGGAATGCCAAGTGACATTGAGAGCCCAAGGAAAACAGTGAAGATTGTAGTCGAATTAATTATTTACTCGATTTTAAGTGACGGGATATAATCATTGCATTGAATTTTAACAAATTATGACTTCGTATTCATTTTTGTGTGAAAAGCTTTAAGGTTGTGGTTGCCACCTACAAATACACAAATGTACTTTACATGATGCTAAGGCTCAGGTTTAAATGATGTATCATAAGTGGAATGTTACTTGCCGCTGCGGCTGAGACTTAATGATAGGATCCAGTTGTAACATCTACTTAAAGGAGTCCCGTTCCCGGATGCTGACACTGGCTTGAACACGCTAATTAGGAGTGAAGCGAGACTCCAGTTAATGTTGCATCACCGATACAGGCAAGTCTTTTGAATGCACCATGTCTAATACTAAAACAAACACAGCGCCTAAGCTCTTCGTCAGAAGGCAATCGTTATTCCAATTCGTTAATACAGAGAATAAGTATTTTCTGTCTCAGTGAATTGACTTCCTACTGGAAGCAGAGTTACAAAAACGTTTAGTATTTAGCGTTCCGTTTTTTGTAAAAAAGAAATAGTTTCATGTTACGAGCGGCGAGCGGCGGGGAACGGGGGGGAGGGGGGACAGCGCCTGCAAGCGCCACATTTTTATAATTTATGGCAATTTCACCGGCTGCTTTCCTATTAATTCACTTCTTAACGGCCATTTGTTGTTTTTTAATTATGCGACGTTGAATGAAAGCCATTTCGTTAAGGATTTACTTTAACCAGTTCCAGCGGTGTACTCCAGTTCTCGACGACGTCGCACGTACACGGCAGGTACATGCAAAGAACATTATATTGCTTAGCATAATGATTTTTGTCATTTTCAGACATACACCAATTACTCGTACAAGTATAATAGTTATTTATAAATTTATTTTTTGGTTTATTTAATAACTAAAACAGATTGATTTATTTTGGAGTAAACGTTATCGAAAAATCAGATTTGACACCAGTAAGACTTACAAAAATTTGCATCCTTAGTTTTGTGAAACTTACCAGGTCTTATTTTGTAAAATGTAGACGTTGGCTTTAAATTTGTTCGGAGTTTTATTTCTTACTTTCACACCGGAATTTACACATGTTAGTATAAATTGAGTCGGTGGGAACCTGGAAAAATATTCTAGGTCAAGAGATTTTTTTACGGTGTTGTTAAGGAAACCAGTCGCAAATCGCGCCGGCCGCCGTAAAATTTACTGCCCCGGGCACCAGTAACATTCCAAATTTATTGAGCCGCATTCAGAGTAAGGTCTGTTTTGTTCTGCAAGGTGCCGACTGCAGCGCCCTCACCCTCGCACCTCCCCAGGGTTACTAGAATCACTAATGATTGTGAAAACCTCAGAGTGATAAGCTACATAAAGAATCTTAGCCTCAACTTTGTGGACATCTTTACCCAATCGATACTTGTTGATGCGCCCTTAGAGCCTTAAGAGGCTCTTTTCCCGAAGATGCTTTTCTAGAATATCTTGGCCTCCGAACCGCGGCACTCTAGCAACTGAGGAGAACTGAGTAGAAAGTAGGTTGCACTTGGAGCAGGCGAACTCTTGCACGGCCCATTGCATCAGCTTTAACCGGCGACTATTACACTCTCAGAGTATACGAACCCAATGCTGCGTTATTTTCACGGAAATCTACAATTGGAAATGTATGCGGAATTCCTAGCCCAGCTTTAACCAAGGTACGCTTACGTTTATAAATACGGCTATATGCATATTTTATATATTATTATAAGTGTATAAAGGAAGCTGCATTAATGTAGGGGACATGCTAAAGCCAGAGGGAGAAAGATAGTTATTTTTTATACTTTTTATAATACTAGCCAGCGGAGACGGCGCTAGTTTAAACAGAGTCGAATACGGTGGTTCTTTTGCATCACGACGTGACATGGCAGCCCGACAGACGATATATCATTCCATGTGCCATACAGATGTCTGCTTGTTCGTCACACTGTATATGCGAATGTCAGGTTGTAAAGCACGCCGTTTTCATTACGGCTAACAGGTACATAAAACAGCGTGGTTTTGTAATGGGGCGGTTTAACGATTACCACATTGTCATTGGGATACGTTTTTCAATATGGCGGTCCACATTTAGCTGCCTGGAAATATTGTAAGTTAGTTTATGTTTGTTAATGAAACCCCATGCGCGAGGCGAGCTAGCGTAGCGAGCCGTTTGAAATGTAATATATAGAAAAAACATGTTTATGACCTAAGGAGCGCCATGACAGTTGAAAATCGGAAATAAAACTATTAAAGAGACGGCTAGTGGGGGTCTATATTATGGCAAGCCGTGTTGTATGCGTTCAATCCGGATAATCGTTGAACGACCGATGTCTTACAAAACGCCGCGGTTTTATATAACAGTTAGCGGTAATATAAAGAGCGGATTATACGGCCCGACTGTGTATGTCGCAGTCCATTACAGTTAAGCTCAAGCACAAACAAACTGCATATAAAACTTCACAGAGAGCTACAAATCTCATAGAACTCACAAAAATATGCGCGGGAATTAGCTCGCCGCTCCGAGTTCTATCGCCAGTTAATACCAAATTATATTTTCATCTAATGTTGAGTAGCTACGAGTAACTCATTGATCTATGCAAATACCTAGATTTTCTTTGCATGCACGCGGTAGTTGATGTTAGAATTTTCTCCTCTTGAAATTGTTTATAAACATATTTCTCACATACGTGTTTTATGTATAAGTATAAGAGTTTATTGATGGCATTGGCATATCGTTTTTTAAGTAACTCGATCAGTATACCTTGCAGTCAATTTCAAAACATTATAAATTATAGAACGATTGGTTGTGAAATGCATCCTCGGATACAATCCGCATAGTTAGAAAACGATTAAGCTCATGAAGCATGCAGCGTCCGGTTCGCACTGGGCCCGGCGCCGCGTCCGGTTCGCACCGGGCCCGGCGCCGCGTCCGGTTCGCACCGGGCCCGGCGCCGCGGCCGGACGCGCCGCCCGCCTCCGAACCCTTTACGAGCACATACTGGATATACTTATAGGTCGCGCGCCGTTTACCTTAGGAAAGAGCATATACTGATTATTCAGCAGGTCGGTTTACTAATATTTTAGGACAATGGGTTAATTAAGCTATTCTAAGCCAAACCACGTAGCATAGAATTAGCATTAGAATAGAAAAGGAGAGATTTATTGTTAAAATGTATGATTGTGTAGGAGGATAAGTAAGAACCAATTTAGTTAACCTACTTTGAGAAAACAATAGTATTAAACACAGGATGCAACTGATGGTTATATGAGTGAATACCTAATATTAGAGGGGTATTTATAGGTTACTAAGTAAAATTACGTAAGACCACTCAAAAAATATATGAATCACTTTTACACAGTTTATTACAAATTAGTGTCTAACCTTAAAACAGTCTCCATCAGCACACCACTACAACACTTTTCACTTTTAGAGGTCTAGTCGCTACGACGCGCAGAAAACAGAATGTTGTGCTGAAGTCGCGAGTCGTTATATTAGGTTAGGTTTGACAACCGGAAACGACTCAGTACTACAGCTAACCATTCACTTAGTTTTAATAAATTAAGCGATACATTTAAAATTAATTAACTATTGTATAAATAATAACATAAATACTGAATATTTATGGTTACATTATATACATTTTATTGCAACAAAATCTTTCCAACCTAATTTATTTTTAAATGATATCGTTTTCCAACTATTTAAAATGATTCATTATCGGAATAAAATAACTTAGTACAATGGATTCATTATAAATTCTGCACTTAATTAATAGTTATCCTTACAGCTCGACCATCCTGTTGGAGCTAGTCCCTACGCGAGAGAGATCTTAATTGTTAAGAAATATTTTTAAATCATATTTTAATGCACAGATCACAATGACAATGCTTTCCTAATTAAACTTAACTAACATGAACTACATCTACCGTGTTAATCTAAATAATTATACAATTTCATTAAAACATGATGAAAAACAATATATTTTTGATCGCTTATCTAAGCCGTTGACTTCAGCGATGAGTTTTGCTAGCTTGGATCTGCAAACGGAGCTACAATGCTCTGTTAATATGCCCATAGACGATCTTACTTCTCCTCATCGCTTGAGCCTAACACCGGTCATAAGAGAGAGCAAAAAAATTTTAAAAAATATGTTCAATTTATTTAATTTTATAAAGAAATCAGAAATAACAATTTACGAATTATAAATAATACAAGAATAAGCAAAGAAAATGTAAATGGAACATGGAGGAAGCATTAAATTCTTGCTACAATTTGATAGGAAGAAATTCAAAACAGATAATATGTCAGGCAAATTTGTTTCCTTGGAAAAGGAATTGCAAAATGCGTCTGGTAAATACCAGCAAGCTATGATAGAGGCTGAAAGACAATTGCCATAAACTTAGTAAATACGTAGACCTAGTCAATAATACATCCATTTATGTGCAAGCTTGTAGCAGCAGCACTCAAACGGACCAGCCAGACACCTCACACTCACACTCTGCCTCTCACGCTGGCGCAGGACAGGAGTTGGCGCTGACTTTGGAACATGAAGTCATTTCTCCTGTGGCGGCGCCTTCGCCTTCTCCGATGTGAGCTGAAGGCTTAGGTTTACCATCTACACAGTCTACGGTAAAGCAGGACACCTGCTGTCAGACCCAGAAAACTGTGATTTATTCAGATAGGATTGGCAACGGAGTGGGCTCACTTTTATATGACCTTTTGACTCAGATTGTGATTAATAACTGCTTTATAAACGCTGCAACTAGTACTATCACGAATTGTATTGATGAGGATGTTAGTTTTGATAAATTGACCATATGAATAGTACAGTTAAGTGATTAAACAAATGTTAAGCGGTTGGATATTTTACAGCTTTTTGAGGTATTGCTTCAAAAATTAGAATGTGGTCTAGGCAAATTGATTATATTATGTGCCTTGCCATACTCAAAGTCATTGAGTATAAAACAAAATAGACATTTAAGTAATATACATTTACTACTTTACAACTTGACATGCCGTCATAGTGACGCTTTATATTTGGACTCTTATATTTTTATAAGTAACAGTTTTTTTTTTATGATGAGAGGTATCTTAAGATATTATATCTTTAAAGATATCTTTGTATCTTAACAACCAGAACAAGAATGTTCTTGGTAAATATTAGCATACAATATTTGTGGCACAGTTATAATTATTCTATAGCAAAGTTTTCTGACGAGCCCTATATCTTTAGCTAGTTATTCTGCTAATGAGGGCGTAAATTTAACAAAGTTAGCTGACCATAATTTAGACTGACTTTGCAAACTTGCAGTTACCTGTAGTCCACCAAATTATCCAAGGTTTACCCAGCAAAATTCTGAAATTAGAATTATTTTGATATTGTTTTAATGTAGATATTATGTGCATATCTCAGAACACTGGATCACATGTAATCAGTCAATACCATATTACAGTAATTATTCATGTGATAGTAGTTTCAAACGAAGTACCGCTATTAGAGGCGGAATTGTTATTCTGGTTAAAAACATTCTTAAATTTAAAGAACGTAAGATATTGCTAAGTGACGTGACGAGACGTGTTGAGTGATGTCTTGTGTGGAACTTAAGCGACATATTTGTGTTTGCGTTTATCGAGCTCCGATTGCGGATCGGGCAACCTTCGAG
The DNA here is from genome assembly GCA_929108375.1 of Gymnoscelis rufifasciata. Taxonomy (NCBI): domain Eukaryota; kingdom Metazoa; phylum Arthropoda; class Insecta; order Lepidoptera; family Geometridae; genus Gymnoscelis; species Gymnoscelis rufifasciata. The sequence goes on along the minus strand of OV815319.1, from coordinate 187,499 downwards.
GATATAAGGAGGATACCAAGGAGGCCTTACTGAAAATATTTACTTGTAATAAAAGTATTATTGTATGTGGAGACATTATTAATAATACTCTTGCAGACAGACTAATTAATTAAATTGTTTTAATATGGTAAATTATTTTATGCATAAATAACATATCTACCTCTCAGTCTCCAATAGTAAAATAGTAGTCAAACATTTTAATTCAGACCACTATGGTCAGAGTGTTAAGTTTTATATTGAACGAGGTCATAATGAGTTATTAGAATTTACATACAGACCCATAACCAATAAATCAATGAACGTATTTTATATCAAAGTAGAAATAAATTATATGATCTGTACTCCGAAAGAGAATCTAAACTAAATGATGAAAAATTCATCACATAATGTCAGGAATTACGGAAAATTGTTTAAACAAGTATGCTACAAAGCAAAATCTAATTTTCCTAAGAATAAAATTATCAACTCTTCAAATAAAGTTAAAACCACTTGGAAGCTTATCAATAATGATAGGCAGTAACCCGTAGTAAACAGATAAAGTTAAAAATTAATATGAATATCTTAGTCAAAGATCAATCAAAGTCAATGATATTGCCAATGCTTTTGAAAGTTCTTTTTTTATAATATTCCGAAAACTATAACACAGTTATTAAACTCATCTACTTTTAAGGCTGTGGAACTATTATAGGCATCCGTTGATGCATGAGCTGAAGTCTTCTACTTTACTCATGAAACTGCTGGCTGCATAGTGAAAACATTTAAATATCTCAACATCAAATACAAAAAAAAGGATCTTTGGAATATCTCAATAGGTAATATTATATGTTAATGATATTGCCCCCCCTTCTGGCTTTCATTTTTAACAGCTGTGTCGATGTTGGGATCTTCCCGGATCTCATAAGTATGGCAAGCTTGTCTCTCTTCATAAATCTGGTATTCAATTTGATCTTGAAAATTATCGGCCTATCTTAGTTCTTCCGTAATGAGTAAAATCTTTGAAAAAAAAATATTTTAACACAACTTTTAATAATTTTGATCGCAACAGACTTCTGCATAGCAACCAGTTTGGCTTCCCCGAAGGTAGGTCAACTACTAATGCTGAAACATTATTAATAAAGCACATTTTAGAGCGCAGAATACTATCGACGTGTACTGTGATCTCTCCAAGGCCTTTGATTGTGTCTGAAAATTAAAATTATAAATTAAATTCTTGTTAAAAATAAAGCATTACGGCATTCACAGCAAAGCCCTTGAGCTTCTATATTCCTACTTGACCGATAGAATTAAAATGGTTCAAGTAGGTAATGAAAAATCAGGATCAAAAATTCAATTTAATGGTTCCACAAGTATCAATACTTGGGCCTCTTTGTTTTAGGTATATGTAAATGATCTCCCGTATTTTGCTAAAGACCTTTGTGGCATAGTCTTATTTGCTGATGATACTTCTTTCTTAAAATGATGATATCTTCTTTCGAATAAAAATAATTCGGACGATGTAAGTAACTTACTGTCACAAGTACTAAATTGGTTTACTGTTATTAATTTACTGCTAAACACAGAAAAAAAAACTAAATGTATTACATTCAAACTCCCTAATGTTACATAATTTGCTACAAAAATCATATTAAACGATGGAATTCTCGAGCTCGTTGACTCAACAGTGTTCCTAAGTTTACATATTGATTCTGATCTACAGTGGGAACTCCAAATTGCAGACCTTGCAGGTAGACTTAATGGAATATATCACAGATGAGGGTACGGCTAGACTGGTTTACTTAGCCACTTTCATAGTATTAACACGAGAGGTAAGGAAAAATTGCTAATTCCTACCTTCAGACAAATAAAAAAGAAAAAACTAGGCAAATAATTTATGAACTATATTATTATAGTTAGTTATAAGAACTCCAAAATTTTCCAAAACCCACAGAAAGCTGTAAGACATATTTTCAGTCATTAAACATATTAACGTTGCCGGGGCTCTACATTTTCGAGGTTTCCGTCTTCGTTAAATGTAACCTAAATTTATTTGAACAATACCGTCACACACACGCAGTAGACGGGATGAACTGCGCCAGTGCCCTGTTAGAGCAAACACAGCACTAGTGAGCAAAAGTTTTTTAGGAATGGCACCTAAAATTTACAATAAAATACCCAAAAATATAAAAGAGTTACAATTGACAATGTTTAAGAACGAACTCCATAAACTTTTGACCCTTAAATGTTATTATCACGTAAATGAGTTTTTGACTGATAAATAAAATTATAATTGAAATTGAATTTAATTGAATCTGACATATAGAATGATTTTACTTATAATTAATTTTCCGTAATTTTATCTGTTTTTCTAAATATTTTCCTTGAATTATTTACATAAAATATTTGCATGCTCTAAATAAACAAAACATGTATGGAACTGTAACAACTGAACATCTATTTGTAATTAAATTGTAACCCATGTTTGCAAATAAACATTATTCTTATTCTTAATTGTAATAACTACAAAATTGTAATAACTGATAAAGCTGTGTTGTTCGATTTGCTTTCTCAACTCAGTATAAAACATTAAAGCGAACTGTCAAGACAATGTTTTTTTTCATGATATTTTATTTTTGTTTTAAAATAATTAGTTTTATTAATTTTAAGTTGACCCGTCCATGTAGGCCATGTGCTTCTAAGGAAAAAACAAAGGTTTTAACTCTGACTTTGACTTTGCTGCTAGAGTTGCTTACACGACGGTGCCTACGCCTAGTCTCACGCCTTACTTCGACACAGCTTGAAGCCCCTCATGGGAAATGATCAGGCTGATAATTTCGAAATATCCTCGTTCTTATAACGGTATCCCCTCGTAATGAATCATCGCCCCTCATGAGCAATGATCGGGTTTATAATTTCGAAATATCCTCGTTCTTATAACGACAAAACCCTCGTAATCAATCATTGCCCCTCATGAGCAATGATCGGGTTGATAATTTCGAAATATCATCATTCTTATAACGATGTCGTTGATCCTGGTGGTTATTTCAATAAATATTTGTTCGTATAACGACTTTCCACTCCGGCTGAATCACCTCCCACATGGATATGTACGGGGGACCGGGTGATGCCTGGTTCAACTGTCTCGATATGTCTGAAACTCAAAATAAACGATTGAGCTGTTGTTCGATACATGTATAGAGTTTTCTGTATTACTAGTGGGCCGCCCCAGCCTCGCACGGGTTTTTATTCAATTTCTTTCCCCGGCAATTATTCGATTTTTTTTTTCGCCTTCTAAACCTTCCCTAGGCCTCCACGAACATTTTAAGACTAAGACAAGAAAAATCCGTTCAGCCGTTCTTGAGTTTTAGTCAGACTAAAGAGCAGCAATTCATTTTTATTCATATAGATTTAATAATATTGAAACTACTATGTTATGTACCATGTTATGTCTAAGTTTTGTAAAACCAAACTATGGAAAAAAAATGATTTTGTATCTTGTATCACACATACGTCTCTCCACATGGATTACTTACACGAAAGTACATACCTGTCTCAAATATGTGATGCACACATGTGACACACACACGTGATGCACACACGCGACACACATGTGACACACACGCGACACACACGTGACACACATGTGACAAACACGTGACAGACATTTAACCTACATAGACCCACAGACTTATGTAGACATTTGTATAGGTAATTAATTGATCAAAGTCAAGAAATGTATTTTCTTTGCAGCAGAAGTATGCAGACTTAAACAAGTGAACATTAAAATTTATTAAATTTATGAAACTTAAAAATTGTTGAAATTAAGATTAAATGAAATACTGGTGAGAAACGGTTGTATACAAATGTTCTCTATTTTTATAGCATAAAAGCGAACTTTGTAGATTTGCGACACTGCTGGGAAACCCAAAATCCACAGAATCAATTTCAGAAATGATTTATCCGTTTTAATTCCGGCGTTGGTAGATCCGCAAAAACATTAAAAAAACCATCACTCAGTAAGATTTGCCATAATTCTACAGCTCACTGGTCAACTCATTTTTCTAGTTATGTATTAACCAGAAAAGTATTTGGAGCTATTGAAATTGCTAATTGACAAATATTATTATAAAATTGACGACTTTTGAAATGATAAATTTTAACTTTGGACTAACATGTAGGTATTTATTTTGATATTAATTTAAAAACTTATTTGGTTATATTTTAGTGACTTGCATGCCATTTATCATAATTTGTACACCGAAATTGGTAATACATGTTGATACCGACACATATATTTTTGACTGTAAACCATACATTTACACATGTTTCTGCAAATAAATGATATTTATCTTATATCTTTATCTAAAAAAATATATTAAATGAGAAATAAAATAGATTTTTAGAAATTACGCATTTAAATTTTAACGAATTGCTTTGTCTATGCGCTGCAGGTTTTTGAGAAGCTACGCGACCGTACCCCTGTTTTTATAAGACTTAGACTTAAACACAAACTAAAACTTTTACTTGAGTGTTGCTTTGCGTTACGCAGTAAAAGGAATAAGGTATAATAAGTGCTAAGAAATTAGTTATGGCGAATTATTATGTCTTCGAAATACCCCTTTAAAACCCACATAATTCCGCCGCCCACTGGCGTGATGAAATTAAGGTAACCTAGTGTGCAAGTAAACAATGACCTAATAATAGGTTCAACTGTGTTTATATACAAGCAAGATTGAGCAGTCTTACAAAATTATTATTTTTTGATTAGTTGAACAATTTACGTTTACTTTAGTACTAGAATTGAATTTTCTTTAGCATGATATCAAGACGACATTGTCAGAGGCAATTTGTAGGCAGGCTGCCCAAGTGATTTTTGTTTAATATTTGAGGCTAATTGATATGCAACTTACAATTAGAAACAAGAATTAGTACTTCCTATTTATCATAGCAAAAGATTAAAATGAACTTGAAATGAAAAAGTAAAAGAAAAAAAAATGCTAATATTATTATATTACATACTTAAGTCATTGGTACACAACTTTTTGTTTGCCATTAATTATGATATAGATGATAAATCTGGACAAAAATCACGAGTGCTATCCCACTTCTGAGCTATTAGAGGGGTATTTATAGGTTACTAAGTAAAATTACGTAAGACCACTCAAAAAATATATGAATCACTTTTACACAGTTTATTACAAATTAGTGTCTAACCTTAAAACAGTCTCCATCAGCACACCACTACAACACTTTTCACTTTTAGAGGTCTAGTCGCTACGACGCGCAGAAAACAGAATGTTGTGCTGAAGTCGCGAGTCGTTATATTAGGTTAGGTTTGACAACCGGAAACGACTCAGTACTACAGCTAACCATTCACTTAGTTTTAATAAATTAAGCGATACATTTAAAATTAATTAACTATTGTATAAATAATAACATAAATACTGAATATTTATGGTTACATTATATACATTTTATTGCAACAAAATCTTTCCAACCTAATTTATTTTTAAATGATATCGTTTTCCAACTATTTAAAATGATTCATTATCGGAATAAAATAACTTAGTACAATGGATTCATTATAAATTCTGCACTTAATTAATAGTTATCCTTACACTAATTAGGAAATAAAATACTTGAGAAAATATTCAGTTCAAAATAGTGTAAAGCCATTGAAATCATGAAGTGCTAAGACGACGGAAGAATCTACTATAACTTTTGAAACTATGTTACCAACATTTTACAATGGAAACGTAATATTTACCATAAAAATAAAAGTTGATTTTAAACCTCTTTCTAAGGAAAATGGAGAGTAACCGGTGGTGAGCAGCGACGGTGGACTCCGGCGGGCAGTGGTGACCCACAGTGGCCTGGTAAGACCGGCAGTGGCCTGGTAAGACCGACAGTGACCTGGTAAGACGCGGCCCTTCCTTCGTAGTACTTATTTGAATAGCGCAGTGGCCTCCCGCCGCGATTCAATTACGGCGGATCGACACTAATCCCACAATAGCTTGCTGCCAGTTTACCGACAACCTCACTTTGAGCGAGGACCTATTTCGGTGAAGGTTGCACTCATTTAAATAAAGGGATGGATGGACATGTTTCATTAAAGCGACATTATACGTCGGTGTACGTCAGGTCAATTGTGACTGAAAATAGAAAATTGGCCTAATGTGGGACTGTAAACTCAGTCACAAACACTAAGTTTTGGTTATAATCCGTTTTGAACTATCAGATTTTGTAAAAACTAATAAGATGAATGCGTTATTTATATCTCTATACAAAATTCAGAAGTCCAACCTTAACGAGTTGTATCGCTTTTATGTCCTTGAATTTCCTTCGCAATAATAATTATACATTAAGTTTCATTAATTTAAAAAAAAGGAACAAAAATCCCTGTAGCAAGCGAATTTATGCAATAATGGAGTGCTTTTTCAAGCGTTCACTCCGTCCGTATTCCTTTTCCGAAGCACTGCTACTTTGTATACTCTTTCCTTTCTATCGGAAAATTCAATAATATTGAAGTGAATTTCATTTCACCCGACTGCGCCCCGGCACCGGGATCTCTGAATCATAACATTAAATTGTTGGAGATAAAGAGCTTTGCTTGGAGAATAAAGCGGACAGGCAACAGCGAGCCGAATCGCGGCGACCGTGGCCCGACGCCGGGAAAAACTGCACCTCGCAGCTCGCAGCCTGCTCGCGATGCAAATCCAATAATGTCACCTGTCGTCCGGCCACTACACGCCTTTTACGTCCGTTGCCGAACCACTCCACTCTAATCCGCTAAATTAAACCCATCACGGGATTTTACAATATGGAGATCGAAAACAGTTTTATTGAAATTTAGTTTGCTTCACATGTTTGCGCTTTACCAAGCTTGTAGCGCGCACGGGCCTGCATTCATTGAAACCCCGTGCAAGTTTACAAACTGCGTATTCAATTTGTGCAAGTTACAAACTTCGGACATGGTAGCTGCCTCCGATGCAGGCTCCCGACACCACAAATTGTTTACTGAATTCGCCAGAAAGTTAGATTTGAACGTTAATTCTATTTCAAGAGGAAATTAACGTTTCTGAAATGATTTATTATGTTCGTTTGTTTTGGATAGATTACAATTTCGGCCGCCGTTGTAACGGCGCTAGCGAATTGTTAAGTGAAATATGTCAGCGAGTTAAACGCGTCGTAATTTCAACTACGCAGGGCTAACTTCTGGTAAACGCATTAATGTTTTGCCGAATCTAAATTTGGACAATGATGTTTTTAATTAAAATTTGTTTTTTTATAAGAAGGCTTAATATCCCTTGTTAGACTTTAAGTATATCGTATTAATCCGACGTATAGGTGCAGCTTCAGAATAGATACCTAATTATTTTGTCCCACATAGTAAAATAGTCAATCTTGAACGTTATTCAAGTATCGTACTAGGGTCATTGGAAGAAGTGTGAAGACGAACCAGAAAAACTCTGGCAGATAGATCAGAGACTGAGCTAACACTCCATACAGAAAAGGTGATTTTATTACAGATGCTTCGTGATAGGCGCGACGGCAACAGGTAGACTCCGAGCAAATCCTTCGCGCAGTAATACATTTGATGTGTGTCCGAGCGAGACATGTCGTTAAAGCCGTGTTGGCTAAGTGGGAGGACACTCGACTTTCATTCCGAAGGTCGTGGGTTCAAACCCCGCCACGCACCTCTGGATTTTTCTTCTTGAGATTTATGTGCGCTTTAAACACGTGCTTTAACGGTGAAGGCAAACATCGTGAGGAAACCGGCATGTTCTGAGAACTTTAAAAGAGTTTGAAGGACATGTGACATTCACCAACCCGCACTTGGCCAGCGTGGTGAATTAAGGCCTAATCTCTCTCGTCAAGAGAGAAGTCCCTGTGTCCCAGCAGTGGGAATGTTAATAGGGTGATGATGAGCGAGACGTGTGCGTTGCGTTTACTTTAGAAAATAATTCTGATTGACATTTTATTTCAGTCATTTGTTTTTTTCTTTTTCAGTACGATATGAAAATGCAAGACTATTACTATTTTATTTTGATGATGATAATATTACGGCCCGTTCATACACGTATCCGTTTTACTGTTCCGTTTTATCGTGTACGTTTTTCGTCGTTGGCGTATGTGGTTGTATGAGCGACTTCACACATGGCACAGTATTTTGTATAAAGTTAAAAATATCGTTCCGTAAAAAAATTACATTCCGTCTTGTGATCGAGTAGTGTGCGGGGTGTGCGGGGGGAGGGGCAGTGATGCGGCAGGTTTTGTCTCGCGTTTTCTATTGAACATTCATAGAGAAACATAGAGAAAAATTTCGATTCATCACCTCGTATCTGACTCATAAGTAAACTGTAAGCACCCTCTCTAGATCTTTGGGCCATAAGTGGATGCTGCCAATAACGTCAAATCTTCCTTCTCCGACGATTGTACCAATACAACACGACAGCGTCCATCATCATAGCTTAGCTTAGCGAGTTTTCTGTTCACACATCGCATCCAGTAATGACGGATCCGTTGAACGCCTATGTGTGAACAGAGCATAAATTTATGAAGTATCCGTTAATAACTTACCTACCAGTAAAACGGACTCCCTTGTGTGAACGGGCCGTTACGTTCGACAAAGCTATAATAGTTACCTATATTATTATAGTTAGTTTTAAGAACTACAAAATTGTAATAACTGATAAAGCTGTGTTGTTCTATTCGCTTCTGAACTCAGTATAAAACATTGAATCGAACAAGACAATGTTATTTCCTTGATATTTTGTTAGTTTTATTAATTTTTAATGACATGTCCATGTAGGACATGTGCTTCTAAGGAAATAAGCTTCTTGACTTTAACTTTGACTTTGAACAAAGAAAACATACATTTTTGTTTTTTAGGTAGATGTGATAATTTCTACCCTATTATACCTACTAATATTATAAAGCTAAAGAGTTTGTTTAAATGTTTAGCAATCAACTGTTTCCTGAGACTAACGCGTTCAATTCAAACAATAGTTAGCGTCAGTGAGTGCACGCTCCCGCGGCTCGGGCGCGCGCCGACAATGGCCACTCATATCCATATTTTAATGAAAGCCGAGCGAAGCCTATTGAGAACCAACGTGATTGCCTTCCACTTCCAATCAAACTAACTCGTTCAGAATTCAATTTGCACATTTCTGGTAAGTATTGAATTAAGTCTCGACTGCGAGTTCAATTATTATTGTAGTAAAGTTCAAAAAGACAAATGGGGACTGACTTCGGAACAAGGCCCTGGATTTCAGTTGGAAAGTTAAATGGTTCTCGGTTTCGCTATTATTAATATATTTTATGAAATTAAACAAATCTTCATGATTTACGATCACCGAGTCCTATTTCTGTCTGGGGACAGTTTTTACATGACCTATTAAACATTGTGATCTTTGTCTGGGAAGTTTACAAGAATCATAAAAAAGCCATATACCTGTCATCCGCGTCCCGACTTAGAGCTTCCGAACGTCGATGATGCTCTGCCAATGTTTTAATGACGCAACCGGCAGTGTCAGTGGCGCGCCGAGCGGCCGTTACGCCACGACCGGCTGAGCGGCCGCCGCCCGCGCGCCATACCAACTCTACCAAACGTGGATTACAAAACACCATATTTGTCCCTCCGCCTAATAGAGCCTATCTCCGGGTGTGCGAGTTGGCAGCGGGGGCGCTGACGTCAGCGCGACTCCGACTCAGCTGCGGACGTTTAAACATGATAATGTGGTGCGCTCCGGTTCCTTATTTCGTGAGAGGCGAGCGCGGCCGCTGGCGGCGCGCCAGCCGCTCCAAGGGCGCCGCTGACCTTGGGGCGAATTATTAATTATCCTTGGCGACGCTTTTAAATTCACAAAAACGTGTCACATTAAAAATATACTTGTTTAACGATGCATTATTACACCTGGTGGCTTTAATCATAGCGATGAGAGGCCGACCATAACACAAACGAGAACCGGTGTAGAAGCAGCAAATCGTATGGAATTGTTTCATTAGCAGCAGATGTCGCCGGACTGCACGACCCCGCGTTGCGGTGCGCCCGCTGCACTTTATGAGGATATATGAAGCACGAGGATTAGACTCGTAATCACTGGGAGGGTCGATAGCAGCTTGTGACTCCTTAGTCCTTAGTTAACACGTTCATTGTTCATAACTTGTATAGGTTATCAAGAGGTGAGTCAGTTGCACAGCTGTGCAAAGTTTCGCCTCATTAATTATTCAAGCTATCATTCAAAGAGAGACCGTAGTTAATAAATTAGTTAAGTACATTTAATTATATTTCAAATACATTTTTAGGAATTCGTTAATATATGAAGGTTATTAAAGATAGATCAATACAGTAAGTTTTTAGCAATCTGCTAGCTAATGCGCCACCTAACGACACCCCAGCTCTACCTATACATGTCTGTTTCAACTCCGCGGGCCCGGCCTGCAGACATCTCCTCGCCGGGCTCTCCTATAGATAAAGAGGCACACTGCACTGAAGCATCTCGGTTGAGGGCCACGGATGTATTCAATATCAGGAATTAAATACATTTATTATGATGAGTAGGGCCACCTGTTATTGTAACTTCGTGAAGTTATCGACCACGGAACTCGAACATTCGTTTCTCTTTATAAATCTATACTAATATATAAAGCTGAAGAGTTTGTTTGTTTGTTTGTTTGTTTGTTTGAACGCGCTAATCTCCGAAACTACTGGTTCGAATTGAATAATTCTTTTTGTGTTGGATAGTCCAGTTATCGAGGAAGGCTATAGGCTATATTACATCACGCTACGACCAATAGGAGCAAAGATATAGTGGTAAATGTGTAAAAAACGGGAGAAATTGTTCATCTTTGAAGCCTTCCGTTGCGTGCGCCGTGAAAACGGTTCAAGATACACAAAAAATATGTATTAAAGAATAATAGCTCTTTTAATGATCTAAAAAACAGTCCGCGATAGTATATGTCTATCTTTTAAGATTAACTCACAAAAACCGTTTTTATGGTACCTAATTTGGTCGAAATAATTTGTTTAAGTTGTATCAACATAATTTTATTAATCTTTATTCAAATAAATATGTTGTTGGTTAAGAGTAGTTCATCCATTATAACGCGGGTAGCACCGCAGGACACAGCTAGTTGTTAATAAATATAATCCTAATGTTTTATTATCCTCAGAACAGAGGTCAGTGCTTAATGATTATGATGAATATTACAGTCGATTAACTTGAGATATGAATATTGATATAGACGAACGTCAACTTTCCAGTGATCACTGGAAAGTTGACATCTTCCATACCAGTGCTTCCGCGGCTAGTCCGCGCCTTAGCAGGGAGTTTTTTAAACCTTGCGATAATTTGTAATATTATTTACTTTTTTTGTGTATCATAATCGTAATATCGTTTTGTTTTTATTGTCTCTTACTATTTCAGTTATGATATCTATTGTTTGTGTTAGTGTTCGATTGTGTTAATTAAGCTGTTGGTTTTCTTAAGAATAAAAAAGGGAAGGTGAATGAACATAAAGTGTATCACTCCTAACATAGCCCCGGCTTATCGCGCCGTGTCCGACATGACGTTTTCTTTGTTCTCCACCGCACGAAAACTAATTAGGTACATTTTGGCTACCGTAAAGTCAAAGTCAATACATTTATTTCCTTAGAAGCACAGGCTTACAAGTACAGGTCAGCTTAAGATTAATAAACCTAAATTGTTTAATACAAAACTTCATCAAGAAAATAACATTACTTGACAGTTCGCTTCAATGTTTTATACTGAGTTGAGAAGCGAGTGGAACAACACAGCTTTATCGTAGTGGCGCAGTGCCCGGAAGATCACTAACCAGGTTTGATTTCTTGTCTCGCTATCTGGTGGTTCAATCAATCTTTACTTTATCTCATGTGCTGGTTAGAGACTGAGGAAGGCCCGGAAAACCACATATATAAATAAAATACCTTACAAACGCATATAAACAATACCTTACAGACAAACAATAACTGAAAGCTAATTAGAGAAGTTTCTTCGTGAACGCATCCCTAAACCGTCGTACACGACTCCAGTAGATCAAAGGTGGGCCGCGAGCAGCATGTCCTCGTGCTCGGCTGGAAGTCGCAGCACAAAGGACTTGCTACTACAATTCTGTGTCCCTGAGCTTCGGCGACCCGAGCTGCTGCTCGTGGAGCTGCCACGAGGTGCTCCAAAATAGGTTTTGTGTATCGGAAATTATTTTCCCTTTCGTGTTCTCTAAACCACCTAGTATAAATAGAAATTTGCAGTGGCAGCTAGAGATGTTAGCCTCAAAAGCATTCCCCACGGGTAAGTAGCGGAGAGCACAAAAGTAGACGTCTAATTGTCAGGTGCTACTTGCTCATTCTAACACGATTCGTGAGACGAACTTAAATATCTTACTACTAGTTTTTGGCCCCTGGCTTTGCCCAGCGTAGAAACCCCCTGCGGTAAATAGTAGATTTTTAGAGATTCCTGCAAAAATAAGCTTTTTACCGTGGTTAAAAATGGCCTATTTTATTATGAAGTTTCGTCAAAATCCACTCTGAAACTTACTTATCCACATTTATCTACACAAACTTTCGCGTTTATAATAATATCAGTAAGATTAGTATGACATAATATGGAAATTAAGTAAAAACTTATCATGTGGACAATTTATTTTGTTCTGAGTTTATAAGTTTCCGTTACGATCCGGTATTTTGTTCAACTGGACTTGAGCTGTGTCGTATGTGTTAATTAAAAAATATTTTCAGGTATACTTTTGTTGTTTTCAGGTGTACGACATTATTACCAGTATGTTCTTCTATTTATTTTCATTATAGTTACTTTTTAATTATACGTTTTAAAATATAGGTATAAATTAGTGCACAAATAGATAGTATGAATAGATATTCTTAGAGATAACTTGAATAAGTGTCTGATAGTCAAAGGTTGTCAAAAGCTATCAGAGAGAAAAAATTACCCTTATTTTTTAACCCCCGACCAAAAAAGAGGGGTGTTATAAGTTTGACGTGTCTGTCTGTCTGTCTGTCTGTCTGTCTGTCTGTCTGTCTGTGTGTCTGTCTGTCTGTCTGTGTCACCATAGCTCCCGAACGGATGGAGCGATTTCAATTTAGTTTTTTTTGTATGAAAGGTGAGTTTTGCGCGAGTGTTCTTAGACATGTTTCATGAAAATCGGTTGGGCCGTTTAAAAGTTATGGGGGTGAGAGTGGGTAAGGAAAACCGAAAATCTGCAAATATACTAGTGTGGGGTATCAAATGAAATCGCATCGCGTCCACATTACATAATATTATGTTGTGTTACGTTTAAGGAAATTAAGGGATTGGAATCGGGGGTTTTTCTTAAATTTTAAATTTAGATTTATTAATCTTCTTATTTAATCTAAGTAAGTTCGAGTAGTTGCGAGACTTAAATTCAAACAGTCTGGCTCTGTAAATATTGGCAATGCATTTCAGAGTTGAGCTGGAACTCGCGTGACGTCACGAGACGAGATGGCTTACAATTTAACCTGCAATTATTTTCGACTCTCGGCTCCCGCAGCAACCTAGCAAGTTTTAATCAAGGCTCTGTTAATTTAGTTAGTTGCAGCTTCAAGTTGTTTTTCTACGAGTACATATATGCATTAATGTTGATATTAAATGTTTTATGTTAAGCATTTATTCTTCGTCATCTTTCTGTCTTCGTTAATATTCATCATATTCTTGTATTGTCATGCGATATACTTCAGCGTGCAGCATCAAAGTACTCAATCGGACCTGTCAGTTGAAGCTATATAAAAAAGGTGTGAATGCCTAGAGAGTATTCCTACAACAATCTGCATTTACAAGAATTTAGTAAAAACTTGTCAAAACCTGTGCTATGGAAAAGGAAGAGATTAAGATTAGTTAAAATAACAGTTGGATAAAAGCTTTTCTGGGCGGAGCGTTCGTTCACGTTGTTTTTGGAGCAGTCCTCGGCCGGCTGCCCGGACACAGGAAGGTTTATCTACGGTCATATTTTTACATCGTTGAGATAGATGGATAGAGAATACTTGATTAAAAACCAAACAAATAAACAATACAATAAGAAATTAAAATGAAACCTAGAATGCGTAATGGGCGGTCTAACTGCTTAAAACAATTTCTTCCAGACAACCGTGGATGGAGAGACACAAACAAATTTTATAGACGGTGGTTAATATAATAATAAATATCTTAATCTAAACCTAAAACTAGCCTATAGGGACTTAATCACTTTTATGTTACAATAGATAAATTATTGAATTTTTACGTTATTTTATAATTTTTTTATGCTATTCCTAAAAAAGTTAGTGCTTGTCTAACATCCTTAAGCAATTGGTTCCACAACCGTACTGACACACACAGCCTGAACAGTAAAGGATTTTGTGTAAAAATCAGTGCTGTCCCTGTTCACAGCACGGGGTTTGCATTGATCAGTTCACGGACAGACCTTGAGCGGGTTGTTTCCTGATCACCGAAGAGAGAAGTAATATGACTGCTGTAGAAATTTGAAAGGATCCTTGAGGTAGGTAGGTCGGTTGAGTCTCACCTTAAATGGATATGTTTTTCATCGACAGCCAGACTGAGATCGTTTGAGAAATAAATTTGGACACTGTTTTATTTGATTCTTAAAACGTAAAAAAAACTTTACATCACAAAAGACTCTCTCAGCTGTGGCGGAGCTGAGAGAGTCTTTTGTTAGGTAAAGTTTTTTTTTTCTAACATAAAACCAAACAATGGAAATAATTGATTTTATATCTTGAAAGAAAGAAGTTAAAATGTTTTGACTAGGTCCTTATCGCGTAAGCGTAATAATATAATCTGTTAGTAAGGCGGCTGACGGCTAAAGATCTCAAATGAAACAAATTTTGAATTTTTGAAATATACAAATGAAACATTAGGCACTGTATCTTTGACAGATAACAAAAAACCGACTACTTTCTCCCCTATTTACACCCATTTTTATTCGAAAGCTTTGACTTTGACTTGAAAGTTTCACAGTCAGTTGAAAAAACAAAGTTCGGAACTCATTTTTCTAGTGCAAATGTTCGAGAGCTCCTCGAGACGGCGCCGGCGGCCGCGAACCCGCGATACAGACAAAAGTCCATTCCCTTCGCCAGGCGCAAACGGACGCTCACTACAAACGAAATTTACATGATTTTCTATTGTCCCGACTCGACCAGATTATTTTCATTTTGCTTTGTGCAATTTTTTGCTATCGTATTTTATATTTCCCATCCGTTTTCTGTTTAACTAGATATTCGTTGAATAATTTTGTTTGATAAATAATAAAAAGATCCATTTTTGTCTTTTTCGTTACAGCTTAGATCATTATTTCCAAATTCAATTTGGGTTTAAATCGTAACACGCGGTGTTCACACCAACTACCTACTTGCCAAACAATTCGAAAAGTGAGCTCGAATTAGTTTGAATTTGTAAATTGCCTTAAATTGACAATAAATATTTAAAAATAAATAATACGCCTAATAAATTGTAAAGCGCCCATTATTTCGTTACAGTGATTTATATCGTTCACTTGGAGGCTTTCCGGTAAGTTCTGTTGTCGGCGCAAAAGTAAAGTAGCACCGCTTCAAACTTTAATCCCTTCAAAGGCGTTCAGAATTCGAGAGGTTCGAAGCCATTCGGAGCTTTCGAAGCCTTCCTCATTTACATTGTCTGACCAACCACCTGAACCTCTCTTTCATTCAATTAATAACCATTTCATGTATCACACTATCACACTATTTACCCGTATATTCTTCACCTAAAGAGCATTGTTTGCGGTTAGCAATCAGACGTATTTACCATGAATGCGCTTCCAGTTGAAATAAGCGAGGGTCATCAGCGCGGGTCCACCCCCACGCCTCCTATTTCATACGCACTTTATTAAAACACTGCGATTTAATATTTGTGACATTTAAAACCACACGCGTAATGAAACCATATTTCCATTAAAAGCGTTTAATTTAGGGAGAGATACCGCATTATTGAATATTGCGGTGCGATATTACGACAACAACCGACTGAAATTATGCGTAGCGACTAATAGTTCAATGCATATTTATGAATATGCGCGTATGTGAACCGGATAATATTTGTTTTGTGTGAAAATGTTTATTTTCATAGTAATGTACACTAGCATTGTCGATCGCTGCAGGCAGCCCAGCTGTAGAATATTGCCGGCGCAGAGCCTGCCCTAAGGAGACTAACCACACGATGGCCGCAGCGCAGCGCTCGTTTGGAACACAACAAATATTGCGCTCGACAACCCGGCTTCTATGCGTGCCGAGATGTCAACGTTCTATTATAATAAGTATAGTGAAGTAGGTTCAGCGATTTGAAAAGCATTTTTTTGTAAATGTTATATATACAATACTTTCCTATAAATAACCGCTGAAAAATTGTTAAAACTGATAAAGCTGTGTGTTGTTATATTCGCTTCTCAACTTAGTATAAACATTGAATCGAACTGTCAATACAATGTTGTTTCCTTATATTAGAGGTACCAAGGTATAGGAAATGATAACTCTAACGATGATAGTTCGCAACTTAACGATACGATGATAGTTCGTTTTACTGGTTTATTAATAAGATTAAAGTTAACATGAAGATGTAATACGGAACCTATTTTACGGTAGAAGAGATAAAGTTTAAAAACTATATTTGTATATAGATAACTGCTTCCCTGAGTTATATACGTATGTGCGTTTTTATAATTACCACGTACCTCCTACTTTATCCAAAAAACTACTATTTTCAAAGCATTTTTTTTATGTTAGATAAGACTTCATTTGACCACAATCTCAGTATGATGTAAAGTGATGTGAGGATTCATAGGGTTAACACTTCCAGACGTAAACAGACATACTTGTTATTATTAGTATGTTTAGTAATAGCCTTTTTATTACTATGTTTTATTTGACTTATAGCATTGCAACATTATCCCTTTTTCTAATTTCAATATCTATTAATGAAGTTAATAATCACTCGACTTGTTGAGGGAGTTATTGAGGAGTGTTTAGTCCACACTGAAGAGGGTTTCATACGCTATACCGGAAGGAAAGTTTATATTAAAAAGTTATTGTTTTTTCTTCTTTGTTCCCGTTGTTGGATTGTCAGATAGTAAAGTCTACTGTAACAAATAGGTATGTACATAGAATATAACATTAAATGTGGATTTGGGAAAAAGTAGTATTTTGTGTAAGTATATTATAATGCAACATATTTCAATCAAAAGAAACTTTACGTAGAGTTAATATAGAAATTATAAAAAACACTGTAGTTGCAGTTTAAATTTTCTTAATTAATTGGAATCTTGTTTAAACAGAGTAAAACGTGCATCAACTTTGAGTTTTTCTCTATTACCTGTGTTTAAGTAACTCATGTTAAAAACAACTTGATTCTTTGCCAAAATTTAAATCAGCCGCGTAGATCTGTTAAATCTAGACAAAGAACTGAAATTTAACTTGAAAATTTCTCTAAGGTAAGGGAAATATAGGGGAATTCATAAAACACGCTCCCACCAGTCGAATCTACCACAGTGAAGCAATTCGGATTGGAATCAATAGACCTAGAATAAATAACGCGCTGAAGTGACGCGGCCCCGGCGGCTAGTCGGGGGGACCCCGGCACATACCTACAAGAGATCGTTCATCGAATTAGATACCGAGATTTTTTTTAATTATTTTTAAATTATCTGTCTATTATCTTTAAAAGAGTAATAATAAAACTAAGAAAATAATGTAATATAAAAACAATACTATTAAGAAATAGGATTGTCTTTATATTGCGATTTATCCTATACATAACTCATAGGATGTATATGACGGGTAATTATATTGACCCATAGGTGTCAATTGGCTAGCACTTTGATGGGTAATAGATCCATAGGTGCGGTTTTAGTTACGCAGTATATCATATTAATTTCCTATTCAATTTAAATAAGTATTTCATCATCTGTTGTATTACGAGTAGTTAGGTATATGAATTAAATATAATGTTGGATAAATAAAATATGTTACAACTATTCGGCGCCGCCATCATTAAATCGATGTTCAAAACTGGCCGAGTTTCTCAAATCGAAACTTTTTTTGTGTATTTAGAGGTATATATTCATGTATTTATCTACTACTATATACAGCGATCGTTCAAACTTCCCATTCGATAGTAACAGCGAACTAATTAATATTCAACTGAAACACAACAATTGAAAGCAAACTAGTGTTTATTCTCACTAATTGGATTGAGCATTGTTAACGGCAGTGTATTCCAAACATATTTGAGAGTTTGAAGAAGCATGGCTTCATTTAGTTATACCTACAAGTTCCTCCTATTATTCCGATGGATTTTATTTCCCAATTTTCAATATATTTACTAGATTTTATTTGTATATTATCTTGATGTATTAAATAATGTAGTTATTCCAGCTACGTAAGAGCAGCCTATTGATACTTATCACTCAAATACTGATTTACTTAAATTTAATAATACTTAGCACAAAATGTTATCCTCGTATTTAGGAACATTATTATAATTATCTCTGCGGATAAATGTATTTATTTCATGATAAAATTTATACATAATACCATTTATTTTGTGTCGTATTTCTGAACGCGTGCTAGTGAAAATATGAATTATTCCGATCTGTCACCCTGCTTTGTCCCCATGGGGTGACAGAACGGACAAAATAGTTTGATCTGTCCCCCTGTTACCGATGAGGGGACAGTTCGAACTTTATTCAGCTCCTTAATGTTTTATCTGTCCCCCTATCGTTATTAGGGGGACAGATCAAACTTTTTGAGTCCTGTTTGTCCGCAATAGAATTAAATATATTCTTAAAATTATACAAAATAATATTATTTATTTTTGACTAGCAAAAAATTAAAAAATTAAAAAATCGAACCTTTCCTCTTTATAATATTAGTATAGATTACGTTCTTAAAAATAATGCAACCTTTTATTAATTAAAAGCCAAAATGGTCTATATTTATAATCACCTTTATTTGTATAAGTTATAAATTCAGTCTATAGTAATTATCAGTCTCATAAATCACGAAAGGTACATTTTACACAATCAGTCTTATTAAGATACAAATATTCATATTAAAACTTACTAACAGCACGAAAATATATCTTGCTTTAAATATAAATCACAGTAAATATTGTACATATTACAATATCAGTCTTCTGATTTGACTTCTTACCTAGTAACTATAAAATTAAATGAAACCTGGACTAATAAACTAAAAATTAATAATATAAATAATTTGATAACTTAATTAAACGATATCACATGTCTAACGAATTATAAAACTTATTTTTCTTGTATAACTGTAAACTGTAAACATAAAATATATAAAAACATGTCTATCTTAATTTCTCAAATAAATGACCAACAGTAATTTCACCAGCTACAAACTGCATTTGACAAGTACTTATGTATTCTTATATTATCTTTTAGAATATTTGTTTTACCTGCTGCTTAACCTTTTTAGCGTTTAATATTATTTACAAATAAAAAGCAATCTTATTTCCAATTCCGTTTCATCCGGTTTCAAATCACTCACAGTAACGATTCTATAGAAGCTTCACTTCAAAAAACGCATGGTGCTAGCCCTCTAGAAAGTTTGTAGTGCCATGACGTTCACCAAAAACACACCAGGTTTTTCTGAACTCAGCATCACGCGGTTTGATCCATTGTTTGATTATATGACGAAATTTCTTACTTTGTTCATCATTCGGACTTTCTGATGCGATATAAGCCCATCCATTTAAAATTTCACTATTAGGTATCAGTGGCAGGACGGCACTCAATTCCACTGGCCTTTTCAAAAGTTTTGATTTAGTTAGCTTAAGAGCGGCTCTCTTCTTCTATACAGCTTGGTTGTAGTGAAAGAAACAACCTTTAACGGTGACTTCTGGAAAAATCTTTTTTATTGCCTTCATTGCTGCAATTTCATAATCAGATTTATAAGTTTTAGGTTTCCAATCTGGAATCTATGATTTGATCAGGTTAAATAAAATTTCATAACTTTTTTGATCCTTGTGACGCATTAAAGCGTAAACTACGGGCACAATATAGTAGTCACATTTCGACTGCCGAAATCTGCATGTAAATAAAATTAAAGTTTTATAATTCGTTAGACAATTGATTCGTTTATTTAAGTTTTTAAATTATTTACGTTAATAATTTTTAGTTTATTAGTCCAGGTTTCATTTAATTTTATAGTAACTAGGTAAGAAGTCAAATCAGAAGACTGATTGTAATATGTACAATATTTACTGCGATTTATATTTAAAGCAAGATTTTATGTTGATTGATAAAGATATTTTCGTGGTGTTAGTAAGTTTTAATATGAATATTTGTATCTTAATGAGACTGATTGTATAAAATGTACCTTTCGTGATTTATGAGACTGATAATTATTAGAGACTGAATTTATAACTCATATAAATCTAAATTTAAAATTTAAGAAAAACCCCCGATTCCATTGCCTTAATTTCCTTAAATATAAAACAACCTAATATTATGTAATGTGGACGCGATGCGTTTTCATTTGATACCCCACACTAGTATATTTGCAGATTTTCGGTTTTGCTTCCCCACTCTCACCCCCATTACTTTTAAACGGCCCAACCGATTTTCATGAAACATGTCTAAGAACACTCGTGCAAAACTCACCTTTCATACAAAAAAAACTAAATTGAAATCGCTCCATCCAGTCGGGAGCTATGGTGACACAGACAGACAGACAGACACACAGACAGACAGACAGACAGACAGACAGACAGACAGACAGACAGACAGACACGTCAAACTTATAACACCCCTCTTTTTTGGTCGGGGGTTAATAAATAAAGGTGATGATAAATCGAAACCATTTTGGCTTTTAATTAATAAAAGGTTGCATTATTTTTAAGAACGTAATCATATATAAATAATATTTTTTTGTATGATTTTAAGAATATATTTAATTGTATTGCGGACAAACAGGAATAAAAAAGTTTGATCTGTCCCCCTAATACCGATAGGGGGACAGATAAAACATTAAGGAGCTGAATAAAGTTCGAACTGTCCCCTCATCGGTAACAGGGGGACAGATCAAACTTTTTTGTCCGTTCTGTCACCCCATGGGGACAAAGCAGGGTGACAGATCGGAATAATTCGAAAATATTATATAATTCTAGTTTCCAGAATTAGTACTATTATTATATAAAATGTCTACGATTTGTTTTATGCCGTATTTATGAAGGCATGCAAGTGGAGCGCGCTTAGCGCCGTGGGCTCCTGCGCCGGGCTCGAGGCGGCGCGCGGCGGGCGCTCAAGTCGGCCACTCGCGGAGACGGATTTATTTCAATAACCAATAATACTGCCGGGATTCTTATACCGCTATCATTCACTTGGTTTTCTTATATCAGAGTTGTTTCTTTTGTAATTATAGTCTGCTTATACTAAACTGCCACATAGTCATTTCATCCATGAATTTTATTTAAGCTTGGGAGGCAATTCTCGTGCAATAATAATAATTATAAGTGCGTATAATGAATTCGTTATAGTACCTCGATCAATCATCAGTCCAAATCAATATCGATTATCAAAGATTTCAAATAATCTTGTCTGTGATTGTTCTACAATATGCCTTTACAGAGCAATTCTGGTGGTTTTTGATTGAAACGAAAAAAATTTACCGACTTATGTTATTATATCGAATTCCGTATAACATCAATGGCGCGATAATTCTCTTCCCGATCGTTTCAACGGAGAGATTTTAAGTAAAAATAATAAATATTCTTAAATGAGACCGAGAAACAGGGAAAGGCAGCGCCGGCCGGGTGTACACCAACAAGATGATTAATTAGATAGACACTAACAAAGCTAAGTTGCACATAACACTCGAAAGAATAGCATCAGCTGCATCGTATGCGGTTGCGTTCTAATATCTGGCATAGCGGCCGCAAATCTCGCGGGAATGGAGCCGCAAATCTCTGGGAGCGTCTTGCGGGAATGCGCTATTGAATTCCTCCGACCTAGCGCGCGGCAACGAAGCCTTTACACCAACTCTATCTAACACCATTCTCGTGCGAGCGAGTATAAAATACATATCGCATAGGATGAGTGAGATCCACTCACGAATCGCGCGGTTTACATTTGCCATAAATTGTTTAAATCAGCGTGCAATCACACGTGATAGGAACTCAACTTAATGTGTCGACAAGCTAATGTCAATAGTCAAAGTCAAAATGTTTATTTTCTTAGAAGCACATGGCCTACATGGACAGGTCAACTTAAAATTAATAAAAATAATTGTTTAAACAAAAAAACGCCAGGAAATAACATTGTCTTGACAGTTCGCTTCAATGTACTATACTGAGTTGAGAAGCGAAAAAAAATTGTTACGAAATTATGTAAGCTTCTAGTCTGTGCCCTGACGGGATGTGGAACACGTAATTTTTAAATACTACACTGAACTTATAGTTTAATGTATTTTTTTAGTTATTAATGCCAAATATAACATCTTGGATGTAAATTTCTGTAACGTTATGTATGTTGTTAATAAATAAATTACAAAGCAGGTAAAATTTGTTCGTGAGTTCTAAATTCATTCTATGTTTGAGGCGAATAACTAGTTTATGGTAATGAATCTACATATCGTAGTATTCTACAATGTAGCTTGTGATTCTATAAACGCTATTGTCTACTAAGTGGTATATTAAATCTCTTTGATTAGGTACATTAGGTGTATTATTCAGAAATTCAGAACAGATATTCCTGTATATCCGTGGTTGATCAAACTACGCAATTTCAGTAAATTTGTTATGTCCACTGTTTGTCGAATTAGACCGGTGTTGCTGTCGAAATTATGGATTCGGAATAATTCAATGCGTGAATGTGGACTTGGTGAAGGTAATGTAAACCAGATATTCTATACCTGTCCGAATCTTTATGACTCGTTGGATAATATCTTGTCTCTTAATAATCTCTAGCTCCATTAAGACATTGCTTTCTTTCTCTTCCTGTGAAATTATATATAATAATAATAATTCTTTATTGCGCGCACAATTATAATACAAACATAACAATAATATTCTTAATACTATGCGACAATTGGCGGTCTTATCGCTCAAGAGCGATTTATATATATATATTTAGTTAGTAAATTTGTTATATAAAATTATAATATTTTTAAACTGTGTGCTAGTTTATTTAGTTTTTTTGTAAATTATGTTAACTTTACTTAATAAGGTATATAATTGATTGATTTGTATAGCTACATAGTTTTTTTTAAATCAATTTCATATGATATAATAACTAAAAACCGATCAACTTCTTACGTAAGCAAGTAGATGACACTTCGATACGTCGACATTGGCAGAGTCGTCGCAAACAGCGCGCGTGACGCCACTTAATAAGAACTTAACTAAACTTGATCAAGTGTAACAGTGTCTTTATTTTATGACATGTTCATGATGTGTTTCGAAATGTACAAGTTTTATTGAAGTGAAACTTCTTTAGAATCGTTGTGATTTCAAAGCGGATGCAACGGAAAAAACGACAGGTAAGAGACACAAATACAATAGTCGCCTGTAATTAGTGCGCCAGAGCGAGTGAGCAGATGTCGGTGTGTATGTATATTCACACTGTTTAATACTTGCTCGTATTTGAGCATTTAACGTGTATTAGTGTATGTGAAAACTACGTGAGCTAATACTACTGTACACTGTATGCGGCTGCGTATTACGGATTTTAGTAAGATGTCAGCGTGGTGTGTTATTATCTAATAGTGTGTTTGTGACTATTTTTATATCTTGTTGTGCTAAATAATAAATTTTATAAGATGCCGAAAACTAATGCCGAAATGTGTCGTCAATATCGACGCAAAAAAATGAAAATAAAATGAAAATGTAAAAAAATATGGAACTTGAGCAATAGATTATGTTACATAATTATGTTAAATAAAATATAAAATATCTTTTAAAAGTAATCAAAATACTTTCATTGTTAAACAATCAACCCTACCTACCTTGTTATATTATGTTCATCTCATTCTTTTGTCGATTTACTGAAGCTTCACTTCTATCGTGTGTGAATCGCACACACACCTTTTTTTTCTATGTATGTACATGAAGTCGCAGATTTTTCTTAGGTATATCTATTTAAGTTAAATTCTATTTTAATTTTCCGTGTCCCCTTTACCTAAACACCGGAATGTTACTTAAGCGACTTGTCAAACCCTTTTTACATTGATTTCCGCGCTAAAGATGTTATCGGTGGAACTTTCCTTGTTGAAATGCTAATAGGTATCGCGAAGGACCCGGAACTTTCTGCATTAATCACGGTTTTTAATTTATTTCTATAATTACCTTCTGTCCACGACTCCGCCTGCATGCTCGACAATCGTTTTTCATCTCTGGGTACTGATTAATGGCTGGAGACCATTCTCGGAGCTGTCACGACATTTTAATCATAAGTCCAACTTTACAAAGTGATCAATACCGTTACTGCGTAGATTTGAACCGTGTTCAGGGAGAAGGTGTCAAGTGGTATGTGCTGTCCCGAGCGACTGAAAGTTTAATGCAGCAGATATTATTCACCCGCGGAAGTTTGTTATACACATTCAAGGTTCATGCATTACGCTGTATAGACGTGTGATGATGTTTTCGTGTGTAGAAGAGCAGAGAGTATTCAAGAGCTAGGTTTATTACGTAGAACATAAGACGACTACGACGTGTATCATGCAAATTGAAAGGATTTATGTTTGTCGAGGAATTTTATGTGAGAAACTCCCACCGGCACAACCGAGGCCTACGTTTGCAGATAAACGCGCGGGGGAGCGGTGGGGGGGGGGGGGGGGGCTGATTGATGTCTGAGGAAACTATATTAATTTCAAGTTCCGTTTTCAGTTTGTAGAGGGGGCTTTCCCCGGAGAACTAAAACTAATTTCAGTAGATTATTACCACCCATTCAAATTTACATTCCCATTTGCCCCCTAAATGGCGCTTAAAACTTCGACGTCTCATTACAGCTCTTAATATTGACTCTTGTGAACTCGTTTCGCGGGGATTGGAGTGCGCCGGAGGTCTTGGATTAGTTTTAACTAGTGAAATAAATGCACGAGCATAAGAACAGGGAGCATATATATTTCTTCCCATCTCGGGTTTTACTGTGTCCGCCGCCATCTTGAAGCGGCGTATTTGAGCGGGCACGACCAAAAGAGATAGTTTCGTTGGTCGACCGGAATCCAATACAGCTGAATTGGAATCCCAGGTAACAAAGAATGTGCTACAAAAGTGTTCTGTAATAAAACCACCGGAATTGCCCGCGGTATCAAAACGGAGAACTTGTCCAACAAACATTTTGCGGAGATGAGCGACGCAAACTTTATGAGCTTTTTATTACCCCACTCATTACAATTTGTGTAGTAATTTTAGTAATAAATAACTTTAATCGACTTTTAATAAAGTGTATTTTGGTGTCACTTAGGCGTGACCGCGCCTATTGCGGTTTTATTTGGTGAATTAATAATATATTTGAATCTAGTTGCAAGTAGTAAAGCGTTATAATATCTATATGAAACTAGCGGCCCGCCCTGGCGTCGCACGGGTAAAAAAAGTTCCCGGCAATATTTCCTTATTTGCTCACCGTTTAGACCTACCCTGGACTACGCCAAACATTTTAAAACCAAAATCAGCTCAATCGTCCCAGCCGTTCTCGAGTTTTAATCAGACTAACGAACAACAATTCATTTTTATTTATATAGATAATCTCCGCTATTTCACGGACGCTTTTAACAAAAAAAATAAAAATTAAAAAATGATAATTAAGTACTTTAAACTCATGTCAGAAAAAAATGATTGAAAACTATGTTGAATATTGAACTTTCGCGACATAGACAATAGCTCAAGGAGTATATAACCACCACGTATGAATAGATAAATCAAGAAAAATCATAGACAACCTATTAAATGAATATTGAACTTTCGAGACATAGACAATAGCTCAAAGAGTATTTTACCACCACGTTTGAATAGCTTATCAAGAAAAATCATAGACAACCAAGTCAAAGACATTTATTTTACACTTTTGTTAACCTGTAGATATAATAACAGAAAAATAATTAGCAATAAATTAAAATTGCGACTATAATTTGAGATTTAAACTATCCTATCTCTGAAGTTGGATCGAACTGCACATGGTGTGCGAATTTTATTATAATCGGTTAAGTGGTTTAGGAGTCCATTGAGGACAAACATTGTGACACGAGATTTATATATATTAAGACGAGATTTATGTATATTAAGATAAGCCAATTGAGTGTTCATTACGTACGTTCTAAGTAAACTTGTATTTGGAAATCCTATTGTCAACGTGATTCGTAATACTCGTAACATATCCGTTGAACTCGAGTCATGAACACACAATAACCCGTCCTTTGTGCGAGGGGCGCGGTGATTGACAGCGCGAGGGCGATTAGCGGAATGAGCGCCGCGCCGGTCACCCGCCCGGCAGCGCCGCCGCGCCGCGCCGGTCACCCTCCCGGCAGCGCCGCCGCGCCGCGCCGGTCATCCGCTCGGCAGCGCCGCCGCGCCGCGCCGGTCACCCATCGCATAAACCGAGCCTTCTGTGGTTACAAATATCGCGTACCCCAGTGTCCTATTCCGCAGTATCCCGCGGGCTTGATACGACCAGACAGGTTACTATGTTATCGCATTAGTCGTACTACGTGCAAGTATTAAAACTATAAGTGGGTTTCAGTTAATCTAAAGAAATACTTTATGATTAGGTAATTAAATTTAGGAATGCTAGTTTTTATGTTCTATCAATTCAATATTTGCATCTCTGTTTCTAATGACTGGATATCTCTTTGAACCATGCCAGAGGCATTTAACCAATCTTTATCCATCTGAGCTACGGTTGGCATCTGCATGATTTATTCATAAATGAAGAGATAATAATTAAGAAAGCGTGGGACTTAGGTAATTTTACCGTTGTGCCCAACTCGGCCCGAGTCTTCAGACCTAGTGGCACAGTGTCGATGTCTACCAATCAGATGACAGAAAATCATGTGCCCACATGTAAGCCAGTTTAATATAAAATCCACGAGGAAAATAAGACTTCCGAGCTGAAACTCAATTTTTTCCACTGAAAGCGTGCCTTACAATTTTGAGATACGATGCGTAAATGGAATTTAAAACAGGAAGGCGATGGAGTTGGGAAGGTGCCAGCGCCGGCCAGTGGGCGCGCGTGCTCGTGTCGCGGGGAGCAGTGGGGACTAGAGCCTGGAGCCGCGTGGCTCCGGCACGAGCGAAACGAAACGCAATCAATATGAGGCGCTCCA
Source organism: Gymnoscelis rufifasciata (assembly GCA_929108375.1). Classification (NCBI taxonomy): domain Eukaryota; kingdom Metazoa; phylum Arthropoda; class Insecta; order Lepidoptera; family Geometridae; genus Gymnoscelis; species Gymnoscelis rufifasciata. The sequence continues at coordinate 160,183 of OV815319.1, read as the reverse complement.
CTGGATTTCGAAATGGTGTCCTATTCGGATACGCCAATCAGTTTTTCGAGTTTTCCTTATGCGAGTACAAGTATCGCTGCGGCCGGCGCGGCGGACACATCACTTGCAGCTGTTCACGCCGCGTCGCCGTCTGAGTTGTATGGACTTTTCTTTAAGGGGAATAAAGTACTTTTTCAGGGTAAAAATGTGCTTAATGTTTTCGGTCTCTTGGTGAAAAGGCCTAACATTTAAATATGATTCAAATCATGTTTGTAGTTTCTATAATAAGCGTGTGTTAAACAAAAAAAGGTGTGTGTGCGATTCACACACGATAGAAGTGAAACTTCAGTAAATCGACGAAAGAATAATAAGAAGAATAAAAAAAAAGTGTGTTTGTGTCAGCTACGACGCACGATTGGAGTCTACTACTTATGAACTATAATTATGATATATATCGAATAGAAAAAAAGGGTAAATGAACGCATCTGCTAAAATGATAAGAGAAACAAACATATATCTGTAATTATTCGGATTATTTATATTACTTCAATAAAGCGTATTACATAAAGTATGTTACAAAATAATATAAATAAAATACAGCAATACCTCTGCGCGATACTTCGTAGTCTCAACTACGAAGTATCGCGCAAAGAAATTTAAATAAAGCATTGTATTTGTCTCTTACATCATTTCCGTTTCATCTTTTTGCATCCGGTTTGAAATCACTACGATTCTATAGAAGTTTCACTTCAAAAACACAATCTCTCCAGCTCCAGTCTTGATATACTTTTTAATAATACCTTTTTACCGGATTGAATATCTAACACGGGAATAGATCAATGGTGACAAACATAAAATCACTCAACGGATTTTAGAAGTGGCAAACTGCATTAAAAATGAGGAAGTTTTATCCTCATTTTTAATGCAGTTTGATACTTATGACTTTAAGCAAATAAATTATTCAAAGAAAGCTTAACTACAAGTGGTAGTGGATTCAAGGAGAGACTCCTACATTAAAGGCACGGGCGCCGCGACCTGAATTGCACTTTTTGTGTTTGCAACTTCGCATTTAGTCGCGCGAATGATTCAGCGGAACTAACTTCTCGTACCTAGAACTATTAATGCCTTCTGTAATCTGGATACGATCTTGTATGCGGTTTACAAACTTGCGCGGGGAACGGATATGTACTCGTGTCTGCCGGCGCCTTCACTTCTCGGTGTCTTTAAGGCTTCGGTGAGAGTATCAGTGAGGCTACAAGCGGGTTTATGGGGGTGTGTGCAATGTGTGCAATCCTATCTACCTAAGTAAAACAAATGCGAACTTCTTGCATCCGCTCTGCCGATACAATGGCAAACGGTGTTTGTCTGCGTCGTGGTCACGCTTATGTTAACAGCATTCACATAATGTATCTAAGAGCAGATCAAGCTGCTTGTGTTTCATAGTGGTTTTGGTCATGCAGCTTTGGCAAAAGATTAGATAAATTGAATATCGTATGAACTGTGTATGGTTTACAAGTCGTAGATACAAATATACCTGTTGGCTTCAGGTTGTTAGTACCGTGATCTCTAACTACTGGCAAGCCGTTCACTGAGAACCTGCTTCTAACGGTGACAGCTGGAAATCCGTGTTTGCGCTTTTAGAGTTTTATGCTCGGCTGTATATAGTTCACAACAGCACGCACTCGCTAATTATGGCCCAACTAGTATTAAGTTCATGTGATTTTTTCTGTGATGTTCGTGATATTTTGCAATGCGTGGTTGGAGTCACAAATAAAGGTTACATCTAACTTGGTCAAGATCGTCGATGGACTTCATAAGCAACCATTGTGGCCATTCTAGGACAAAGTCCAACGGTAATGAAGTTAGTGTCCGCTCTTGTAGTTTGTAATTAGTACGTAGTAGAGGTGAGTTCGTGCCGGGCGGCGGGCCGGGCGGCGGGCCGGGCGGCGGGCCGGGCGGCGGGCCGGGCGGCGGGCCGGGCGGCGGGCCGGGCGGCGGGCCGGGCGGCGGGCCGGGCTGCGCGCCGCTCAGAGCGCGCCACAGCTCTCTCTTAACCAATGTTATTAACTCGCTGTCCGCGCCGTGGTTCCGCTCGTGTGACGAAATGATTACGTTTGAACATGAAGCCGTATCCACAGGCTTCAGGTTGGAAGTTGTTATTTTAAACTGTTAAGTACAATATGTTTCCAAGAATCATCAAAAGGTTGCCTGGAAGAAATCGCTTTTAAGGCCGCCGATTGTATCACTTGTAACGTTTTACTGTTTTTACTGTTTTTTTATCTATCTATGTTTTAGAAAACGAGTAAATATGACTCAGTATACAACAATATATGAATATGAAGTTGATTTATTGTCGAAACATTGTGTTATAATGACAAAAAAAATACTTGTGTTTACCCAGCTTATGTAAAAATCGAAATAAACATACAAGTTGCCACTGCACAGACATATTGCCATTTCACGCTTAAATACAGCGCATTACAAAAAGGTTTAGTGGACTTGATTTCCACTTGATCAAGCTTTTATACAGACTTCTTTGAATAGAATAATACTGGACTAATTAAATAATTATGTGGTTAAAAATAGACGGATAGTAAAGGGAGTAGCAGTGGTGTGCGACATGCATGTAATAGCAAACTGATGTCGAAGTGACTTATTTCAAAATTAATTTTCCCTCTTTTTGCAGATGTGACTTAAAATTTGTCAAAGAATAACAAACGCATATTTTGGGTATTTACTTAAAGACGCTTCTCTCTTCCTCCATTCAAATCAACAGTAAAATTAGTGATTTATATTCTCTTTGATCAACGTTGTTATCAATACGTGTGTTGAAAGAAAAATAATACAGTTCAGTTCAAGTTCTTAGTAATGGCTTTGCGCTTGCCAGGAGCTACGACTTTTACTTGCAAGTTTTGTAAACTACACATTTGATAGGTGTTTGACCCGGCTTGCAGTTTTTTTTATGGTAGATAGATTTATTTTTGTCCACAATCTCACCAGATGGTGAGTGTCAATATGGACGAAGATGGATCACATAGATCACATTTAGAAGGTATCTATAAATTCTTGTCTTGAACACACTCAGGTTGTACACTAAACAAAACCAACCAGATTAAGCGACAAATAATACGCAAGGTGACACATAAGAGAGACTAAGGAGTTTATTGACTCAAGCGACTTTAGTCAGCGTTCGACATGGACTATGTAAATGTGCACTGCGGCAATGGCGGAGAATTAGCAGTCGTTTGGTTAGAACTGCTGTTTGTGCGGGCTCGGCGCCGCAATGACAGATGTGATCGGACATCCATTGTTCTAGTGATTGCCTATTAATTGTGATGGTCTATTTCGACATAGTAAATCGTGTCGCGTGGTTACACTAATATCTACAGCTGAAACAAACAAGGCTTTGCTTTCAGCATTTCGGAAGAAAGCTTTGGAAGTCTGTGAGTGTAATTTGACGAAGAAAGCTAGTCGCTCTCTGAGCCCACTCAACTCCTTCTAAACTTATTTTAAAACGATTCGTTTAGTTAGATAACTGGAATACTTCTACTACTATAAATCCGTCCTTATTTAACTTTCGTCTGTCTTTCTGTTGGTCGTGATTTCATAAACTAATCTGATATAAAAGTAAAACACTACATAGATTATCAAGATACTTAATATGCGTAAAAAGGGTTTAAAGGGGTAGAAATAGGATACATATGTCTGTTTGAAAGAATTTATACCAAAATAATGAAAAAAAAGGTTAACAGCTTCTATTTTTGTCGGTTGATTAATTGATATAAATTAATAATGACATTGTAAGTTAAATAAATCCCCTAAAAGTGAAAGAACAATAAGCGACTTCAATTAATATAGAAATCATTAAGAATGTGTCTACTGACCTCGATCGAAGTCGCGGGCAGAGGCATCCTATAAAATGAAACTTTAAAAAGTACGCAACTGCTTGAGTTGAAATGTATTTGTTGAGGCGTCAACCTAACTATTGTGACGGCGATCGATGGGCGACACACGCCACTGGCCGATGGCGCGCGGCCGTTATGCGTGCTGTGCCAGTAACTAGCGGGCTAGCTTCGCGGCGGACCGGCCCTGCGCGGCTCTCAGTGCCTCCCAAGATGCGGGCCTCTCTTTGTGAGACGTGCCTCGCTCTGACGATATATCATTGTTGACAACATTACTTATTATAATAAACTAGCGGCCCGCCCCGGCGTCGCACGGGTATAAAATTTTCCCGGAAACTATTCGAATTTTTCTCGCCGTAAAAACCATCCTATCTCTCAAGTTGGATCGAACTGCACATGGTGTGCGAATTTTATTATAATCGGTTAAGGAGGACAAACCATTGAGGACAAACATTGTGACACGAGATTTATATATATATTAAGATGTGAAAGTTTGGATGTTTTAGCACTGCAAAGTGGCTGAACAGATTTTGGAAATAAAGAATTAACAGCGCGGGCAACAGCTTTTTCTAAATATACTTGGTTTGAGTATCAAGTCGTCCGGGTGTAGGCGAGCGGGGCGAGATACTCAAGGCAACTAAGCTGTGTTTTTTAATGATTATTTTTTATTACGTTACATAATATTATAAAGTAGCTCCTGAAGAAAGCTGAGTTTAAACCAAAATCTTCTTCTAGTCAAACTATACCTATATTACAAAGCCTGCATCAAAATGCCTTGATTTAAATTTTTTGCCCGAGTAAGACGTAGCTTTTTTCTTAACTGGGACAATAGCATTGCATGTATGTATACTAGATCCAAATCGGGCTTAGCTCGCAATAATGGATTTTTCCGCAAAATGGGATATTTTCTCGCGGTAAAAGGGCACATATTTAATACATGAAGTTTGATCAAAATCCCCTCAGTGTTTTTGTGTGATTAGCAACAAACACACTCACTGACTTACTAACTTCCCCACATCCTCACAAACTTTCATGTATATAATATTTGTCGGATAAGCGAGCAGACAGCGGAAGCAAACATTCTAGACTATGCAAAGATAAACATTGATGGATTACCCACACAACGTCGTGGCGAGCTCGATGCTCGTGTCGGGGAACTGCGCTACTAGTGTACGAGTATATTTACTGCAGCAAACAAATATATCATAACACTAATCTTGCAGAACACTGCAACTGATCCCTCGGGGGGACCTTGCTCGCCCCCCCTAGCACCTGAAGTAGGCCTCCGTCCGATGCGCCAAGATTGTTTTCAGTTCCAAAAAGATAAACGCTTGGAGCCATTTAATTATTTATAGTGATTTTCTAGTGTCAATTTTTAGGCTTCCGTAGCAAAGATATGGCAAAAAGCAGAACCCACACGGACTCGTCTTGTCTACGAGTACCTGCCGCAGCCAATAGGTGGCCGCTCTCACTACTACTTTATGCACTTTTTTTAAATTTAAGTGTTTCTTTTCAGTACAATAAGCGTTTATACTGTTGAAATACAAGGAACCCTGTGTTTAAGTCCATAATTATTGAAAATATTTTGAATATTGTTTTAAGCAATAATTAATAACTCAAGTGGTTAGTTAAAAAGTGTGAGACGTGGGCACGGCGGGGCAATGACCTCGGGGCACGATTAGGCACCAATATATGAGTACTAAGTACTAAGTCCAATATATGGAACTGAAAGTTTGCTCACAGAACACTTTTACGAACGGCGGTGGAGCGTCTTGGGAAGCCTCACGGCCCGGCCCAAAAAGTGAGAGCATTTATTTATAACTGAACTAGCTGGCCACCCGCGGCTTTACCCGCATTATTATTCATTTTCCCGTGGTTAAATATATATTTTGTTATTTACTAGTAAATCAGCTATGTACTGACATTATGTCTATTCCAAATTTGACTCTAATAAGGCTATATTCATTATATTTATAATTACCCTCGTAAAGCGGTATTTAAAGTAGCCCTTATGTTATTCTGATATGTCAGCTTCATTATTGTGAAGTTTCGTCAAAACCCCTACAGTAGTTTTGCGTGAAAGAGCTGCAAGCAAACTGACATCCGCGTTCCTAATTTTAGTAGGATTCATTTGGTAGTAGGTATACGAATGTTATGCACTTTTAAAAACAAAATGTTCCTTTCGTGCGCAGGTATAAGTCACCTTCACAGCCAAGCGTATTACTTGAAAATAGTGGCAACGGGCAGGCATGCAGCTGTTGGGGCCGAATAGTTCTCGAGAGTTTATATAAAGTAAATCTATAATTGGCCGTAAGATAAATAGTTAGCTAAATAATTAAGGGCTGTTGATTTTGTTACAAATAAAATAAAAGGAAACCACGAATCGGTAATCGCTATGTAGGACGTTCACGTACAAGATGGACGGATGACTTGTTAAAGGCGACGGGTGATTTTAGAGAGATTTGTCCAGCAGTGGACGTCCTACGGCTGCAATGATGATGACAATGATGCGTACAACGTTGTCTGGGAACACACCGGGCACTGCGCCCGCCGATGCGCCTGCCAAAAGTGCTGAGTTTGGCAACACCCCATTCATGTTAAGGGCTCACTTGAAATTAGCCGAGTAAACTAAGCAATGGTTAGTTATGTCCAAGCTATCTCGCTTTGTCACGAAATTGCTTTTTATAGAGGTATTAACCGCTGTCTAACTTTACTTTGGTGAAATAAAACGTTTTTTTTTTTATTAAAATAAAATGACGTATACTCTGTGCGTCTAAGGAAATGCACGTTTTGACTTCGACTTTGAAGGAGGCCCTAAGTCTTTGCTAATCTCAAGTCTACTACTCTACTAATTGCCCTCAAATTTCTCTATGTTTGGCTTTTACAAAATTGGCTTTGACAATTTGAGGTGACTGCTAAGAAAATCTTTAAGTAAATGTTCGTCTACGTTTACTTGGCGGCTTATAAGAAATTCACCTGAATCCTGATTAAAATACTCATTGCCTGCAGATAGGACCGCGGCGACGGAAATTTGATTGAGAAGGAATCAAAGAACGCAAGTTGCGATGAGATTTGTACGGTTCCCACCCAAAGGGGAAAACGGAACCGTATTACTGCGGCTAACACGTCTTTGCGACAGACAGACGTCTGTAATCTCGTGAACCGTGTCACAAATTTTGAGTGCTGATTTATTTCTGATGTCGCTAAAAACATAATAAATAAATGTATAAGGGAACTCCTACACAACCGACACGACGACTTAATGTTAAGCAACGAAGTGCTTGTGAGTGGTGACCGCTCTGACTGCATCTTTTAGCACCTTAAAAACATTTTTTTTTTTTTTTACTTTGTTTTGTTTATAATGTCAAATATGTTTAAGCTGTACACGGAGCCATAGTTGTAGTATGGAGCTACCTCAAACTTATTCAATTATTGTTTTGTGTTGGATAATTATTTTGGTAAGTATTACTCATTACTAATTTTGAAAAGTGTCACATTAATAAATAACCTAAAAAAAACATAAAGATTTCAAAACCATGATGGACGGATGGCACTGGGAGCCGCTGCGGCGGTCGCAGCTCGCAGCAGTCGGTAAACGCCTGAGGGCTTAAATCATGATGAGTGCTTTTAGATCTCAAGCAAACATCACTATTATTTAAATCAATATTTTTACTAGTGATCTCGTAACATTTTAAATTTCCCTAGTTTTAAGCAGAACGATATTTCCAAACGACGCATTATGGCTCACATTCCCACAGCCCAGTCCGCTCGAGTCCCGGATCACAAGGAAATTGGGATCAAACACACCTTAAAAATTAGGATCAAATAGACCTTTAAAATTGGGATCAAGTAGACCTTTTGAATTGGGATCAAATACACCTTTTAACTTGGGATCTAATACGGCTTGTAACGGGGATGATTGATACTCCTTCCGGGAGGCGAGAGCCACCGTTGTCCGTTCGGGTCCACACATTTCTACGGAATATTTTTCGCTTCCATTTTTTAATTTTTCCAAACCCTGGGAGGATTTGTTTTTATTCGTTAGGTTAGAGTTAGTTTCGCACATTAAAAAGCAAAGTAGCCTTGACCCAGTTTAAATTGTATACGTTAACTAAAATGTACCGGGCTAGTAATGCCACATCCATGCCCCTATTGCTCGTATTGTGAGATTCTACAGCGGAGAGACTAGGTACCGCTTAACCCTTCTCCATAAACGAACTATAGAACAAAATAAAATGTTTGAATCAGTTAGTTCCTGAGACTAGCGCTGAACAAATAAACAAACTCCCTCTATCCGCTTTCTAACAGAAGTAATAAAGCTGAAATATTTGTTTGTTTGCGCGCGGTCTGGAACTGGGAGAATTGAAAATGCTTTTAGCGATAGACACAGAGAGGCGGCCTGTTGCCTGACTGCATGCACCTTACAAGATAGGATTATCGAGAAGGCTGCTTCATTTTTTGCTGCGTACAATCCTCGTGGGAAAAGGTATAAGCTCAGCAGCCGCTGCGGCGCGATCAGCTAGAACAATATAAATATCCCGTACAATGTAGAAAGAAACATTTGGCCTTTCCACCGAACATAGCCAGTTTCGGGCAGGGGGCCGCCACATTGTAACATTGTTAGATATTTGAGTGGTATTTCAGTACTCCCGCGGGGCGGCGGGGCGGCGGGGCGGCGGGGCGCGGGGGCGGCGCGGCGGTGGTAATGAGCCGTAATCGCCGTGCCGGCGCGTGTCGCGGGCCCGCCGACGTGCCCGCGCCGCGTTATGTCATATGTCATACCAACTCTACCAGCAAACGCTTTTCAACTTATCAGAACGAATATACAACCATTTTTGCATACTGAACATAAAAATCAATGGAGCTGTTATTGTATTTATAAGTACATTTCTGGAGTACTAGTGTTGTAGGGCACTAGCCCTGTGTTGTAGGTATGTATTTCAAGGCAGAACTATCATTCATTAAATATCATTCTTGGCGTATATGTAGCCTTAATATTATAAGCATATAAGGTAAGGCCTGTAAATTTCATCATAATCCGTTAAACAATTTTGTCATGAAAAGTTCCTTTTGCATTTCTTATGCATACACATTAGTAAGAAAAGAAAATTAATAATAAATGTTAATTTGAAAGCCTTTATTTTTGTTCTTATTATTTTAAAGAATTTTAATAAAACGGTTCCCTATAAATTTGTTATATTCAAATCAATTACTTTCTGCATTCCTCAATGATCAGCAACAGAAATATTTAATTCCCGCATGTAATGAGTCCATTTATCTATCTGATGTAAAGAAAATAGCTATCCATCACAACATTTTGTTTTCATCTTAATATGGTATTGAAGTTAATATAATTTATTCAATATTTAATCAAAATAATCAACTGTTAAGCAGATGTTTATTAAGACATTGTTGATCCCACATAAGCGTGTGCTGTGCGGCCGCACTAAGATAACCAGCTGTTTCGACCGACTATACAAGACTGAGGCCATTAAAAATTAAACAAGTCCAAAACCGCATCGCTAAAGAATTGAAGTGTATATCGGTGGGCGCCCCCCACGCCTCCCCCACCCCCCCGGCGGCTGCGGCTCGCAGTGCAGGGGCACCGCGGTAACACTTATACTAAGTAATAATCACCTAGCAAACCTAGCAAACAAAAAATAACTTATGAACGCTGTTGATTAAACGCACAGTTATTAATATGCATAATCGTAATGTTGTCCGAAATAAATGAATTTTAGTTTATTTTATTGTGCAAACTCTAGCACTGACTACTGTGATCGGCCCGTTAAGCTACAGACATTATGGGACGTGACTCTCATACTCATGTTAATTTTGTAAGAACATTTATTTACTACGTGAGAAGATACCTTTCTACGTGTATAATAAATCTCAATTTAATATAATATTTAAGAAAACCCCCGATTCCAATGCCTTAATTTCCTTAAAAGTAAAACACCATAATATTTAGTAATGTGCACGCGATGCTCTTTCAATAGATACCCCACTCAAGTATATTTACAAATTTTCGGTTTTCCTTCCCCACTCTCACCCCTATAACTTTTAAACGACTCAACCGATTTTCATAAGACATGTCTTAGAACATCCGGGCTAAACTCACCTTTCATACAAAAAAAACTTAATCGAAATCGCTCTATCCGTTCGGGAGCTATGATGTCCCAGACAGACAGACAGACAGACAGACACACAGACAGACAAACAGACACGTCAAACTTATAACACCCCTCTTTTTTGGTCGTGGGTTAAAAATTATCTAAGAAAACGGGGAAAATTATTGAATACCTGTGACCCACCCTGTCTCTGCATGGGTGTAAATTGTTCATATAAACCCTCCTCTTGTGTTACTTTTTATATTGGATCGCAAGATGATCATTGTGTTTGAGTAGTTTGAAAGATCTCAGCGATCAGGCAGCGTTTTCTGATAAACTACATAGCCTTAATTTATACAAATAAGTTTTCATGCAGGTTTGCTGCATGAAAGCCAATGTCTAGAGCAAGTGTCACATTTGTAAGCTATCTTGCGCTTGAGTATTGTGGGATAGATTTGACAAAATTATTTGGGTCTATCTCCTCATTTTCAAGCGCATCTGGGCCAAAACTCTATTCGTTGACTAGGTACCTATATTTTAGTTTAGGAGCACTAGCACTAATTGAAGTGACCTCTTTTAGTCTAGCTAACTAATTGTTAACGTTTAACAGAAAATATATGAAAACAACGCAAATTTTAAGCAAAATATGCTCGAAAAAAGATACACAAACACTGACCCACGGTCCGGTGCACAGGGCGCTATTTTATAACAGTCAAAACTAACGGAAACTGCGGGCGACCGCTTTAACTGCTGCAGCACGCAGCAACGATCATACAGGTTTGTACACTTTACAAACAAAAAATGTGGTTTGTTGGACCTTGAGTCGGTACTAAGGGTTAAGTAACAAACATGAGAGATAAGAGTCGACTTCAAAGCCTCCTCATTTTCCTTAAACAAGAGATTATGAGACGTGACGTGATATTTGTAAGCCAACAATTTGCTACGTACTTAAGAACGTACCTAAGCATAAATTAGATAGAGCGAATGTTAAACACTGTTCAGCAGAATACTTCATTGTAAAACGATTCTACAGAAATCTTATTTGTTGTTAATAGGTTATTAGGGTAAATCAAGGACATACAATTTGAAATATAATGCAGCTTGAAAAAAAAAACTTGAGAGGTGTCAAGAGACACCCGGATGGAACGAAGTTCACAACGAACGAACGAAGAAACACTGTCAGGATTCATTATTATTACTATTTTTTATTATTTACAAAAAATCTTTATACACTCAACAAAAATAATCGTCGCGACACCACACTGTTCAATGCGAAATTGAAATGAAAATATCTGACTTACTTTCTATAAGAGATAGAGAGAGACAGACAGAGAAATATGCGACGCCGCACAGCTTACAATAGCTTACTATAGCAAAAAGTGTCGTGACAACTTTTCGTAAGATTTTTTCCGTCTAGCCCCCTTACACAACGCGCGATAAGGAACTACGTTCCAAAAATGAAAAATCGGGCCTACAATTTTAAAGTGTTTTAAGAAGCCATTAGCCTTTTGAATGTACAATTTAAAGTAGGAAATGGCAGCGTATGCCTGTGACCTAGAGCGACCTATGACCTATTTTTAAGACATTAATGAATACAAACGGGTGGTTTTTAACGCAATGCTGGATATGCGCAGTTATTATTTGTTAGCAAGCGGCGGCGGCGGGCCCTTGCGCTCCCGTCCCATGCCATTAAGATGACCTTATTGAAGCGATTTAGGATTCCTCCCTAAGGAAATAAATCAGCCAAGGAGAAAAGACTTGAATACAATGGGTTCCGCATTATTTTTGTTTTTTTTTTTAAATCAAGAAGGAAGGTTATTTTTTGCTAGTGTTTACGGATGTATAATTTCGGCACAGATTTTTGTAGCCAAATTATATTTAATATTAAATGTATTGAAATTCGTAAACCAATTTTGGTTAAAATAAAGATTAAGAAGGGTTGGTTCACTTTTTACTTTTTTTTATACCAAACCTAACTGCAGTCGAATAATTTCTTCATATTGTTTTCTTGTTTACAGGAAAAGATATTACAACTAAGTGTTCTGTGAACACTTTAATGGTGTGGCCATCCTATAAATAAACGGCATCAAAATCGATTAATTAAAAGATCGATATCAAAGACAGACATAGCGGTTAAGTCAAAGTCAAAACGTCTATTTTCTTTCAAGCACAGGGCATATATGGTTAGGTCAACTTAAGGTTAATTTACAAGAATAACAGCTTAGTTTTGAAACTAAGAATATAAATCCCTCTTTTTGCATCGGTAGTAAAAAAAACATGGTACATAACCAAAACACAAGCAGAGTGTTAGAGATTTCTCAGAAATAGGAGCGGGATTGCATTGGGATTCATATGTGGGCCATAGAAAACTACCTTAAGGCCGGAATTTATTGACACACTTTCACTTCTTTGATAACTTTCAATTAATTATTACATCTGTAATTGACTATAATCAATTATTGTAAGCAATCAAATTTTATTAAAAATACAAATAACGGACTAATTATATAGTATATAAAAAATGTACACTTATTTTTTTTTTGCAAAAATAAATGGAAACCATACAGTGCATTGAAGTTTTGCGTGACGTAACGCTTTCGTGCGATTTGTAATAAATTTCGCAGTCACAAGCCCCCACTCCGGAACGGTCTGGTCTTTGAACTTTCTTATTAAATTGATAAAGCAAAGCAAATAAGTGTCCAGTATTTTTGGATGGGCTGACAGAATACCATTTTTTTATGTAGTATCGAACCAAGAAAATAATCAGATATTATTTGAGCTAACTAAAGGATTTACTATGAATCCCGGCGTAAATCCTTTAGTTAGCTCTTGTTACTCATTTTTAAACATTTCTTCGTTATTGTAAGGAAACAACTGCAATCAATCATCGCTCGCTACGACCAAACCAAAGTAACCAAAGTTTAAAATCAGTATAATTACATTTTGTTCTTATAATGCACAAATCTCTGGAGTCAATATTTGATTTTAAATATACACGGTGTAACACGGTCGACGGTTCAACGAAAGCTGGCAGTAAGGTGACCTAAATATAATTATATCAATTTAACCCCCCATGTATGTTTCCTGTTTTTTTTTTTGTTGATAATCAGCTATTTAAGTTTTTTTTATCTGCTAATGTAGTACTGATAACTTATTGAGCATTCAATTATTAGTTTATGTGCCTCTCGCTGAGACTGTACCATAGCGCGGTCACGAACGGTACACTGCTAGCTTAATGTAAAGCTAGCAGTATTCTCATTTTTGGTCCACCTATCACAGCACCAAATATCTGTTATCAGCACTTAATTAGCACTAAATGAGCACTAAATTTTGATATATAATACAAGCGATTCTGCTAACTTGACCTTTCTAGCTTTACACACGTTATCACCGACTTGGTCTACAAAAATGATATAAAAACGTATTAGAGTAAAAATTTTTTTCACAAACATAGCTGAATAGTGTTCGGTACAATCTCAAATAAACTTAATAAATGAAGGAAATGGAAAACCAATGTATCATGAATTATTCCCGGATTAATATTGAAGAGAGTATTCAAAAAGTCTGAGAGATCTGATCTTTAAAAATTAATTGAGTAAACTGATATAACTGAAGGATTTACAGTAGTTTCCCTCCAGTGCACAAAGATAGCCCCACCCTGTGCTGCACAGTGCAGTAGGCAGCGGAGTATCGTCGCATCGGAGATTAGCTTAAGGTTTATATATTGCTGGGGATTTCCAATATTTCCTCTATTCCTACTGAAATATTTACTCACAAGGTTAAAATCTAAACTGAAAACTACCCACAGCAAATATGGAGTGCTAACCGGGTTAGCTCAAATTTATTTCAATGCTTGGCTGAGTCGGCAAATATCCTATTAATACAAGGGGCGGGGGTTCGATTCCTGCAGCTGGGCGAGTTATATATTTTCTGCACTTTTTGTTAATGTGGTTGTGATTTGTTATTAGTTTTAGAAATATCGATCTAATGTGAGGCAAAAGTGGCGTCTATGGCAACGCGCCATTATGATGTTGTGCGAGGCTCCAGTAGTGATTTTTTTTATCTATATCTACTTAATCATTGATTACTTTCACTCTATGATGACATCTGTAATTGCTAACTATTGTCTCTAGGCAATTACAAATGTACTAATTGATTTAAAGTTATAAACGATTTTGTGTCACCACGTGTACCGGTCGTAGTCTTATTTGGAATACAAAAGCACAGAAGACATTGGAAAATATTATTATCTCATGTTATACAAGTACTGGACGTAGGCGCGGCAGTGACGCGGCGACTCTCAACGCATCTGCGGCGAGCGGCATCCCTTAAGCCCTGTTATTTTATTACGAGGGAGGAAATAACTCCATGAGCTTGCAACTATTAAAAGATTACTTATTCTCGGGTTTCTTGGTAACTGTATTAAAGTTTTCTTTAGAGTCAGTTATGATTTTATTTTCTGCAAATTTGCATATTTTGACGGAAGTGTAAATCATTTAGGAAAAAACTTTAAGACTAAATAAAGATAATGATGGGGAATAATATAAAAATAAATATTATATATGTTTAACCTTCTGTAAGGCCCAAGATGCGCAGACATGGTATTTAACCGAGGCGCAGAAGTCTTAGGTCTGCCAAAGAGACAAAGAGCCATGATGGAGCGTTGTATTTTGGGTTTAAAGCGAATTGACCGAGTCCCCAGTACAATAATACGCTCGTGTAGATGTTGCAGATGTTGGGTACAAGTCAGCCCACTTAAAATGGGAATAGGCTGGTTATCTCAGTCGTATGGGATCAGAAAAATTAGTACACCTTGGCAGCCAGGTGGTACCCGACGTAGAGGTCGGCCAAGGAAGCGATGGCGAGACCATCTCGATGCGTACGATCGTAAATGGTGGAATTCCGCACAAGACAGGGACACCGGGACAAAAGACTTAAAGTAATAATTAAAAAAATGCGTAAATTACATAGATCTAGTGGCGCGGACGATTATACTGCAAACGGATGATATATAATATTATGACGAAATCCGAAAAAGAACCTTTAAGTTCTCCAAAATAATAAAAGGACAGGACCGCTTCAACTTTAAGATCGAATAATTCCTTGTGATGACGTGTTGTCTTAAGTTATTTGTAAGAAAATTTTGTTAAAAAAATCATATATAAACAATTCAGGAACCTTCATAATCCTCAGGTTAGAATTTGTGTAGCAAGTAGGTATTCACAATGCTGGAATGTGTGTCACAGGCTCCGGCGCCCCCCGCCCTCCGCCCTCCGCCCCCCTGCGCGCAAGCAGCTCGTACCCGTCTTTTGGGAATTCCAATTGAAGGATTTCAGGAATCGGCATGTGCAAACGTGTTCAACAGAGTACGGTATGCGTCGCCAACTGGTACCCCCCCCCCCCACCCTCCCCCCATTCTGCATAGAAACTGCTGCAAGGGGGTCACCAGTTAGCGACGCATACTAGACATCTGACATCTATATAATTAATAAAATAGACATACATAAGATATTTTCTATTACACATATGAAATAAGTAAATTAATGACATTGCATCACAATATGGGAACCGTAATTTGTATTTCGGTCTTTCTCTAGGATTGATTAGATCTTGTGTGTCAACGTCATTAATTTACTTATTTCATATGTGTAATAAAAAATATCTTATGTATATCTATTTTATTAATTAATAAAATATTTTTTTATTAATTAATAAAATATTTTTTTATTAATTAATAAAATAATTACCGCAAGTAAATGGAATGTAATATAAGTTGGTAAATAAAAAAATATATTATTCTGAAGACGTGCAAACTTGCCACAAAAAAAATTTAAGTCTATCAAAGTTTCATTAAGTTTTTCATATTTTCATCATTGATTAAAAATAAATATATTAACACGGTTTCAAAGTGTGATAAAATGATAACTTCTTACTCCCATATTCATAAAAATATTACACGTTATAAATGAGTGTTACAGGAGGTTTAACACAAACCTAAATTAGTGCTAAATCTGTTTATTAACAGTTTTAATGAATACGATAGTTTAAATGTAGCAACTGCTCCTCGTCTCCGCCAGAGCTGCTTCAATCTAACGATTAATTTAGGCAACCGCGCGCAGATAAGCTGCTGCGCTGCGCTCGACTTACTGCCAGCAAGCTCCACGTGCTCTCGCGATTCTACGCCGGGCTTTATATACGTGCTTTGGAGTTTTCTTACAGAGTAGTTGCCATTAACACCTTAATCGTGCTAGAGAAGGAGTAACGATCGAGTTATATACATACCAATCAAAGGCTGGAGCCCTCCCGATGTAATTGAAGATTCGCGAGAACTTACACATTCTGCGTTCTCGGATTGAGAGCGCGATATTAAGGGAAATAAGGCTCTGTGGAGTGTTAACAAATTGTTGAAATGCAGTACATAGTGTGGGTTATATGTCGAAGAAAAATGTTATTTCTCAAATCTGGAAAACACCATCTCTTAAAAGTTATAGAGAGGTAAAGCAATGTAAAGAAATATAAAACGTAACCAACTGTTTATATTTAAATGGCACCATTTTCAAGTAACAGCTCTATTTAAAGAAAAATAACAACATAATTGGTTCACGCGGAAAGCTCTGTAGTCGAAAAACGATTTTCATCGATTGACATCTAGAAGTGCCGAAAATAAAAGCATGGCGGCCGTGAAGGCGATAGGCGGCTTGCTTCAGGCGGGCGAAAAATATGTGAATGAAAAAATTTACTAACGAAAATATAATCTACAACAAAACCCCTGATTAGAAAAATGGTAAATGAGAATTGTTTTTTGTAGCTTAGCCAATAAACGATCGGAAATGTTTATACAAATAAATTCAAATATCGAGAAGTCCTTATACGAGTACTTTGTCTAAAGTGCAAAGATTGTTGTTCGCTCTTGATAGTCAAGCTTCTGTATATTGTATCCAAACGCAAAAGCAAAGTAATCATATTTATGTACGCTAATTATTATAAGTAGAGGATATTTCTCGAAAAATGAATAGTGAAACCGAAATATGAAGTCGAATATAACCATTTTAGATTTAAAAGATTATGTATTCGCAATTTGTTATTGAAGTTTATGGATACATTTAATAATAAATTACATTATTAATATTTTGTATTATTCAAAGTATCTAACAAATGACCAGTGCAAGTGGCCGCTGGTGAGTGAGCGCTCGCCGCGCCAGTGTGGCATGTGGCGCTGTTTGCAAACTGGAAGTACGAAATGTGCAAAATGTGCAAAATATATCTGGAATCAGATATAAATTTTACGAGGCGGCGTAGAGCTGCTGCCGGCGCCGCGCCGTAATGAGGAGGGCGAACCGCCGGCGCCGGCCGCCTCGGCGCGCTTCCGCCGGCCGCCTCGGCGCGCTGCCGCCGGCCGCCACGGCGCGCTGCCGCCGGCCGCCTCGGCGCGCTGCCGCCGGCACACACATTAACTTCGCTACAGTGACTATGTCCGCGAACTATCATCTTCAACTTAATAGGGAAGCCGCAAAATTGTAAACCAACTTGTTTGAAACCTTTTTTTATTCAACTATTTTGAATAAAAAAGCCGTGTTGGCTTAGTGGGAACACGCTCGTATTTGCTCCCAAGGTAGTGGGTGCAAACCCCGACGCGCACCTCTGGATTTTACTTATTGAGGCATTTATGTGCGCTTCCACAAGTGCTTTTATTATGTATTTACAAAAAAAAAATTATCTATGTAGTATATACCTCTATAACAGCCACCTAACCCAAAGTACAAGCACTGCTTAGTTTGGGGCTAGGTAAGTAGTCCGGAAATATTTATTTATTATTTTTTATTTTATTAATACCTACGTCAACAATTATATTCGGGGGACTTGGAATTATTATTTAAATCAATTTATGAATGTTTTCTCTTACATTCGGATAGGGACTGCAATCACTAATGTTTCATTATGTGTTAGGATGTGACACTTAGACGTGAATGATTCAAAGTAAAAGATGCTATTTAAGGTTTTAAGATCCGACAAAACCGGATGTTCGTGTGAGCATTAGCATTGAAATACTGATGCCACTGATCCGGATCCTACAAAATATGATTCGACAGAGTAAGACACGACTCGTTGTGAACGCAGCGGCACCAGGGTAGTATTCAGATAAGAAGAGATCGGTGTCAACTATGTAGGACAGACGTGCAGCGGCTGGGCGCGGGCCGCGCCGGCCGCCAGCACGGCTCGCACCGCGCTGCACAGCTGGCCGTACATGGCGGCCGGCCAACTTGCCACAGCTGTCATAAATTGCGAGCCTCTGATACAAACACAAATCAACGCAAGTACAACTATTGCCTTTGACTCGCGACAGTTTCGAATACAATCTGTCTCCGCGCTAATATACGTAAGTTGCTAAGAGCTTTCGCGTGTCTCGTATCAACGACGGTTTATCGGATATTTGTCTTGAGTAGATATTAACTCGGCGAATTCATAACGTTTGATTTCGAACCCTGTTCCTCGCCGCTCATGAAAGTGTTCTCTGACGAGACTGAGGGATGTTATTTGATAACCTATTGATTTTATTTTGAAATAATGAGGGACAATCAACACTGAAACATAGCAGTGTTAATCTATATGTAAGGTCTAATCTCGTGTTACGGCTAATAGACACCGGCTGACCCATTAAGCCATGCCAGCTCAATTGGCACGTAGTCTACGCGGACGCTAAGCGCGTACTTGATTACAGGATTACAGGCATTAGCGGCTCAATTCCATGATAGACGACAAGTCTACTGGTCACCAAAAACTGACAATATTATACCTACTTATACTGACAGTGGAGCATTAGGTCCTCACATATAAACATTACGTTCCTGATGAGATCTCCGACGCCTATTAATGATTGCCACGAGGAGTTTTAGTGGAGTTCCCCTGAACGTCTCGCGTGAGGAGCAGATGATGGCTGCAGCTAGCCCGCGCGGCGTAGATGTCGGCCAGCGGATCAACCACTTTTCGCACTCTCAATCATTTCCGTTTGATAGCGAGGGGCACGGAACCGCTCACGAATCGATATCTCCACACAAACTTTGAATAGAAAGTAATTTGGCAAGGCCCGAATATGGACGGTATTATTATAAACCTTTTATGTCCAGACATGGTAGTAACTTACTTTTAAGCGCTCGAATTGTATGCTAATGAGCCGCTTTATAAACTCGATTTTGTTAAAAGTTTAATACCTATCTTCAGTCGCTATCATCTCTATCCGTAGTAATTACTGTATGCTTAATAAGAACAAGAAATCGTATGGGAGGTAACTGTTACAATAATAAGGCTTGAAAGCCCTCGGTGCTGCGGTCATTACGTCCGACAATCATTTCCTAATCAATGGCTCGGCTTTAAAACCGGTAAGCCTTGTGATCATGTCCAGTTCTAATTAAGAATACTGAAAATAAATGTGAACGGTTAACTGAACAAGTGAATTAAGCTCGGTTCCCGGCGGGCGGCGGGCGGCGGGCGCCGGGCCGGGAATGCGCCGACACCTCGCCGCTGCGGCCGAAGCCTGCCTCCACTGCCACATGCCACTAAACTACACGTCTGAACACTGAATTCCAATCATTACTGAATACGGAAGCGTTTCATGCAAACAATTTGTGCCATCTAAGACTATTTCATTAGTGTAATTTTGTGAGCTTTCCTCGTGCAGGTAATTGCAATTAGTCTTAATTATCCTGCCTCTGGTGCGTCTTTTGTTCTGAATACTGTTGCTGTTGCCCTATTTGTGGTTCTGCTACTGATTAATAACATACCCTTTGTATTCCGGGAAAATATATCGCAACAAAAAAATATTTTTGGAAAAATACTTCACAAATCTAAAATAAAAACGTCATACGTGATTTTACTATTTAGGTTAAAATATATGAATAGTTTACTATTAATATTAGCCTAGATAGCCATAAAGTGTTTGTTGTTGTTTAATTTTTAAATAAACTATGTGTAGCCAGGTCTGTAAGTTAGTGAGAACTTGCGTCTGAGTTTTCATGATAGCACTAGTTTAAACCTTAGTGGTTTTGTGTTGCTATAGTAGTAGTAGTGTTTAAGCACGTTTAAGTCAATATATTTTTGTAAAGAATAATTAAATAAAAAGTAAACTATTTAAATGAGTAAGTTATAGAAAAGAACTGGAAACGCAGTTTTGAGAGTTTTGGATATATAGTGGAGACATTGGTAGGTAGGTAGATATCAGCGAATACAGGCATGGTATTATCTTATATAAGTCAATCTTAGACAACCATCAATCTTAATATCTCTGGTTGAGAGAGAAGTCCCTGTGTCCCAGCCGCTTATGCAAAGTGAATCTTGTTTTGTCATGTAGTTTGCATGTCATTTTCCCTACTCATATAAAGTTATCAAAACTTTTACGAAAATAGTGGTGTGAGTGAGTAGTGCTACGATCTTATAGTAGCAGGTATTGTAGTAATGCGTGTCGCAGACACGGGCCGATGACGCGGCTTGCCTGCCAGCGATCGGACCTACCGCTCCGGACCTGATCGAACACTGGCCTATAAACGCCGGATCCACTGCGGACCGATCAAATATGTACGCCTTTCTTTCCACTAACTTTTATTTAGAACCGGAATATGAGAATAGCCTAGAAATGTTACGACTTTATTGACGACCCGATCTTGGTGTTTTATCAAATAGTATGGTAAAAAAAGTTCTATTTGTTCATTTATATTTGCGAAAGATTTCATACTGACCAACTTCTTCGGCTACCCGTTTCTACTGCAGCGATAACAAATAATATTTATTTCCATTAAAGAAATATATCTGAATGTTTCTATAGTTTCAGCGGTCAAAGGAGTAAAATTACTAAACCAAAATGAAAGAAGGCATAATGCGGGTTATTTGAACTTTTCAACGAATTCCGTGATGAAGTTAAATTTTTTGGCACTAGATGTACTGTAATGTAATTCCTTGAGGAATAATTTACTCGTTAAGGATTTATTCACCATATAAACTCATCAAAGCTTGGTACGTTATATATACATGATGTTTGTACAGGAAGTTAAAACAAAAGTTACTTTAAATACAAAATACGGCGAGCAAAGTCAAGTCTGTCAAGCTGTGGTGACAAACAACATTCTGAAATTTAATTTAAATCTAATAGCAGTGTACTATTAACCAGGTACACAGTTATCAGACTTTCTGTTTAATTTAAGCCGAATAATTTGAACGTTCACTATGTTAAAAACGTTTGAAACTGTGATGGTTATTATCATGGTAAATGTCCCGTTATTAATCTTAACAATGTTAAAAACTTTTTGGTGCAGAGTTGGCACAGGCACCAGCATTATCTAAACCATAATGTAGACCGCGCTCGGACATTCTGCTTACTCAGCCTTTTAATAATCTCTTTTATCACTGATTTTCTTACAATAAGTTAGTGATCTTAAAGACTTTAGTTTTGTTCTCCTCAGTTAATTCATAAGTGTACAAGAAAATCAAAGATCGACCAAAAGTTATGTAAAAAATCTAGCGAGGAAGTTCGTCTCACGGAAGCAACTCAAAAATCTTAACTGCTGTAAATCATCCCCAACAGGTGTAAATTAATTATGAACTAAGTGGAAATTTTAATGAAGCAAGTTCGGATGAACTCCTCGCAGCACAGATTTACTGGTAACTCAACAATTTAATAATAACACCGCAAATTACTTCTACGTTTCGGCGCGTCGCACAATATTTGGCCACTGAAGTAAATTGATTTGTACAAAATTATTTTCTTTCTGCTGAACAGTCCCTTTGGCTTTATATTTATTGGCTTCGGTATCTGAATGTTTGTAGTTTGTTAATTATTTTCCAATAGTATTGGGTAGATGTTTGTTCGGTCTACATCTGAAGTGCTGTAGTATGAGCAAGAGACTCGGCGCGCGGCTCGTGAAGAGCGGCGCCGCACGTGGCCGTGCTGCGGCTGCTCGCTCGGTGTTATACGCGGGCCCTTCAGGTCATCAACAGACTTTGCAATTTACCGGAAGATGACCTATTTTACACGTCTTTGGCGAAGTTCAAAGAGTCTGCAACTAGGGATGTTTTTTGTTGGAGTTATAATTATCTGTATACATATTGTAATATTCTAAATTTTTGTTGATGGTATTAATTTTTATGTTTATCTCGTTATGTATATTTTATTTGTGTTTGAAATTTATATATGTGTAATGATTATTATCTAAGATTATAAACAAGTTAATTACATTGTCGTTCTTGGTATGTGCATCTTACTGTTAGGACCATGTAATTATAAAATAAAATATTACTAACGTATTAAATTTTCCGAGACCCTTATTGGAACTATTTGTAGTCATTGTCGCTTTATAAAAAGGTTCTGTTTCCTCGCGGCTACTGAGATATGAATGTCTTGAGTGCGTTCTTCAAGGAAATGGCTTTCTTTGGGGTCGTTAGTGGTTAAGGATAAAGAGTATTAAATAGGCATGAGTGTGGGCTGGTTATCTCGAGTAGACAGCCCCGAGGGACCATCTTAACCTCTGTCAGCATGTGTAACTCTACTTCTACACTTTAAACTAGCTTTCCCGGCCGCCGGCGACGCTCGTGTTCTTTGGATTTTCTTGCGGGAATAAAATATATTCTTAAATTCTTTTTCCTCGATAAATATGCTATCTGACAGTGAAATAATTTTTCAAATAGGATCAGTAGTTTCCGAAATAATCGCGCTCAAACGAACTTTATAAATAGTATAATATATGTACACCTCTAATGGACATTTTCAAAAAGTAAATAAATTTTATGAGATACTTCAAGGCTTGACCTTTTGACTCAGGTAAATTATTTTTAAATTATGTAATACTTTGTTTTTTAATAAATGATTGATTGACAGTTGGTTTGTTGATTCTCATTAGGACAACTTTTAGGCCTTGTATCACAATCTCCGAGTAAACAAAGTCAATGGTTAAAATATAGAGTCAGTTTTCAGTTGCCTTCATAGCTCGATATTATAGTTACTGACTTATTTAAGCGGACTTTGGGAAATATGCTCTTAATTATTTTTTCATTGAAATAAGATGATTTCAATGATAATAACTTCACGTATCCAGTATTTCTACTACCTGTCTTTATGTTTCGAATAGTCAAAGGTCTGTTTGAAACCAAATGTTCTAGTTGGACAGACGGCTCTGTCAGCACAACGGCACTTTTCCCTATACGAGGATTCATTATCAACAAGTTAAATATGGCTACTAAAGTTTTCTTTGTTTAATTTGTAATCGTTAATTTCCGCAGAAGTTTACTATATTCCTCGACTAAATTCTAAAACTGTCAACGGTGAGGTAACGAAATTTAAGGCTTCGACAGGCGTTTCGTGGAAAATTACCTCAATTTTGTACATGTTTATTATATTTTCATGTTTATTAAAACAACAGAAATTCATTTACCTGAGTTCAAATATTTTAATTTTATAGTAGAACCCTCGTAGAAATAAACCGGTGCTCGGGCACCACGGGGGGCTGACTGACTGACTCCTGATAATAAGTAGTTCTGCTGCTGATCTGTTTATCTTTAGTAGTAATTAAAGTGTATACAGCTGTTTAGTGGAGTGGGGCGGCCCGTCCCGGAGCGGAGCACCGGGCCTGCAGCGGCGCGGCGCCTGGAGCCGGCTGAGCCGTGCTCAGGTTGTAGTGACGCGGGGCTATCTTTACTTTAATAGCACATCTAGCGACATTCATATTTAAAGATGGTGCTTTCTGTTGAAATCTTGGCGGGATTTCAAATAGGACTGCAAAACTATATTTAATGTAAGAAATCGGTTATATCATTTAAATTATTAAAGGTGTATTTGCGTGTTGATACGTTGTTGCGGCGGGACTATTTGCGGACGGTCGCTTCAGGCGAGTTCGCGTCTGGAGCCGCCGGTGACAGTTCGGGTCGGGCTCCGAGGCTCCGCTGGGGGATAATAGGGGTCTACCTTGAGAGCAGGGAGCGACGAGCTCACCGGGAAGACTTGTCCAGAGTTAGAGGTAGCGTCGTCGTTCGATACGCGGGAAGCACCGTGCACGTCGGTCGGCAGTTCGCACGCGGTCGGGTGCGGCGGGCGCAGCGAGCGGCCGCGGCGGCGCCTCCACGCTACTGCGGCGTCTGCGGCACGCGCCTCCGCCCGCGACGCATCCCCCGCCGCGCCGCCCCGCCCGCCCGCGCCGCGCCCCGCACGCACGCCCGCATACTTGCGTTCCACGAGGCCGAGGACGCCGGCTCCTGCAGTGCCGCCGCGCCGCCGCCACCGCCACGCTGCCTCACTGCAGGTGACCGCGACCCCACCGCCCCGCACTACGATGCACCACAATACAACAACGCATTCACACCCATTATTCTATCTCATGACATTCACAATTACGGTCCGCCAGCAACACGACAGGATGTCTTCATGAAGGCCGCTGGAACTTTACCGCCCTTTATTCTATCTAGGCCCAATTAACTGGAAATCAATAAGGGAGGTCAGTGCCCAACGGCTGAAATCATGAAAATGATCATTTGATTTCCTCACATGAAATCACCATTTGATCGAAAGTGTTAACTGGTGTTCAAAGTGGGCGCTATCAGGAGGATCCGCTTTCATAACTTGGACCCTGCCTGTATAATGTCTGGGCAGATCTCGAACAAAGTAAAACTTTTGAGCGTCAGAAGGAGCCCTCAATCCGCAGCGACTCGCTGCTGAATAAACAAGGACCTTGACAAGACTTTTATCGTCAGTTTCAATCACATGTAAAGTTTAACGACAAAACTTCCACAATTTTGTGCTTCAAATTCAGTTCGGGATCTTACAATGAAATACTACCGAAATCGGTGCACTCGAACAAAGTGGCGCGAAGCGCAGTTGAGCTGGCATCGTACAGAGAAGGCACCAACCCAACCACTGGTTTTGGGGAAATTCAATTGTCCAGTAAACATGAATTAATCTTGAAACACGATGGTAATTTAAAATTATGTTTTTCCAGAAACATTATACATATCATTTTTTAAGTCTCGTTAAGCATTAGCTTTCGCAAGTATGTGTAGGAGGAAGCTCATGAAAAGTTTATAGATACTAAACGACGAGTAATAAAATTAATTAAATTTTTTATTTTGTATGCATCATTCCTCTCGCAGTCAATCGTCAGAGGGCCGTAGCCCGCGGGTGTGACGCCGAGCCCTAACGCCCGATACTGTGTCAGCCGCTACCGCCCGCGCCGGGACAGGCTCAACGCCCTGATTACACTCACTCGCCTTTATTTCAAGCTAACTTTATAAAGAAAATAAACCCAAAGTACTCATGTGATTAAAGGCTTCGTAAATCAAACTCTAACGTAAAGTTTCAGACTTTCATGCTCAAAGGGAGGTCTTGGCCACGGGAGTTTCCGCTCTTGTTTAAATGTTAGTCTATACGTTGCGAAATTAAACTGTTTTTAGGCCAAACCTCCCGAGTCGCTGGTTTCACTCAGTGTGCACCTAATCAGCGTTTTCACAAGACTGCGAGGAACTTCTTTCTACCAAACCGCAGTCGCAACTTCCGGCAGTTAGAAGTTCGTTTAAATTATAACTAGTCCGCGAGGGCTAAGTTACAGAGCTTGTCCTACTTAAAATTAGTTCTGAATTTCATATTAACTGCTGAAAATCACGAAGTTTCTTTAGTACAAATAGATCCTGAAATTTTAATAAGACGTTTCTCTAAGTTATAGCTTGTTTTTAAACAATTTGAAATTTAAAGAGTAGAGACTCCTAGGGAAGTTGGAATGAAACCATACACTATAGTAAATACCCACTGTATATTTATCGATAGATTGATATCTTCATTGTACATTTAGATGATCGGATGCTGGCCGCGTGGCTCTTGGCAGGCACTGGACAACATAGTAATGGTATCTCTGTTTATTAACGCGCGGGAACAACATTTTCTAGTAAATGCTATGTAAATTTAAAGTAAGAAGCACGTACGATCTGAAACCGATCTGACCCTGAGGAAAAATATGGTCCGGAGTAGTCGTAGAAATATTTCTTCAGCAATTACGTATTATCCGATATCTGTCATCCAATTTATTTCTGTCATTCCACAATTTCTATTTAGGAGAAAATGTTATTTATTATACTATTATTATAATGCGAAGAGTTTATTGTCATTGTTTGTTTGATCTCGCTAGAGAGCCTATTTATCGGGAAAGGCTCACATATCTATAAGACATTTTGCAGTGAAAACAAATCCATATAAAACACGGGCTCGTATAAAGCACGCAGTGGCGGGAAAATCTATTAGATCGATAAAATTACACCATATGAATATGTCGCTTGACGGCTCAACTATATTTTCAAGAGTTGGTATCAGATATATTACGAAAATGCTCTCGCAGCCGCGTCGGCGAGCAGACTCAGATGTCGGCGCGGCAAGCACGCCGACGCCGGGGCGGCCGGCGCGGCCAGCACTCAGCGTCCCGAGCTCAACTTCAACTGACAACGTTGCCCACGAATTCCTTTGTCGTTATTTACTTACATTCAATCTTTGGTTATAAGCCTCGACAACTGAGCTAAATGGATACTTATACAATGCGAATCAGTGTGACTGACGAATACATCATGCCTAAAAAATCATTAAGTATTAGATGTTGCGCATAAGACAAAGAATATTTTATTCGGGGCTCAAGTTGCACCAGTTATTAATAATTCACTTATAAATAATCGAAAAATTATCAGAATTCTAAAATATTCAGTATTCATTTATTTAATCACACACAAAACATAGAGAGGTCAAGAACACACCATAATAAAGTAATTTACGAATTACTTACAAATGAAATAATAAAGTTATTTAAAATTATTGTTCAGCTTTATAGGCGCATCGGATGAAGCGATTTCAATTTAGTTTTTTGGTAAGGTGTTATGCGCGAGTGTTTTAGACAAGTTTAATGAAAATCGGTTGTGCCGTTAAAAGTTATGGAGGTGTGAGTAGGGAAGGAATACCAAAAATTTGTAAATAATCGAGTATTTTAGTGTAGGACATGACATGAAAGCGCATCACGTGCAAATTACAAAATATTATGGTGTTTCACTTTTAAGGAAATTAAGGCATTGTAATCGTGTGTTTTGCTTAAATTTTAATTATTTCATTTACATTAACATTATAGGTGTTAACCAATTAGCTAATTAAGTCCCATCACAATTTATTAATTATTATGTAGTCTATTGCCGCAAGACGAACACTGAGGTGCAGGGACATATTTTTGAATAGTTTTGAATAAAAAAGTTTAAGATTAGACGTCTATTCGATTCTGTTGTCGAAGCTTTAAGTCAATATTGTATTGGATTAAAGCGCTCTAATGGAAGTCTTAGTGAAGAAATAATTTACAGAAAACTCTCCCTCTCTCTCTCTCTCTTCTCTCTCTCTCTCTCTTACATATACATAGACATTGTTTATTTGCTACAAAGACATACAAGAAAACACAAATACACAACTAAGCGGTAAATTAATAGTATATACAAAACACATCAATAATACAAACAACCCTACACAAATTACTTAATAGTGCTTTGTAGCAACAGGGATAAAGCTCAGCATAATGCCAGCTACTGAAAGCAGAGGCGCTTTACACACTTAAGATCACAATGAGGCGTTGCAAATTTGCAATATTTGACACACTTCGTCTTTTTTTAATATTTATGTATGTGATATTATTGATATTTTTTTGTTGGATTACAAAAAGAGGTTGCGGTCATCTTCTGGTTAGTTTCCCACAGCATAGGACTTCCCACGCCGGCCGGAGCCAGCGGCGCCACTAATTGTTGCCAACAATTTACTTACAACCCTAGGAAAGGTGAAAGGCCTTGGAAAAAGCACTTACAAGTAATAATCAGTTATAATCGTTTATTGTTTGTGAATCAATTACAGAGTTATATGGAGTCCGATAGTAAGCCTAGATTAGGACAATTGATTCTGCTGAACATAGAAACATTATAACAATGAATACAATTAAAACAAATTATAATTAAATTTGTCGTTACTCATTAAATGTCATAATAATTAGTCAGTTCAGTTCATTTCTTATTATTGGCATCGCGCTTGCCATAAAATAATTAGTCAATTCAATTAACAATCAAATATGTATGTCAAATTCAAACAAAAATATGGTCATTAACAATATCATCAATGGAATATTATGCTGTTTTTTATAATGTGTCACTATGTGTAGTGGAGGCGCAGCCCGCCGCCGTCCCGGCCGCCGGCGGGGCGGCGCGGCGGCGCGGCGGCGCGGCGGCGGGGCGAGCCGCCGTGCCCGCCTCCAGCCTCCAGCGAGGTCGCGCGACAGTTTTATTTAGCGGCGGCGCGGCGCGTCATTCGATCATTTAATTTGACATCACTCGGACTTGACGCGACGCGTGGGCTCCGTACGAACCAGCGATAAAAATGAATGTCGTACGTGATTGTTCATAACACCGAAGGGTTAAAAATACCCATAGACTATATTACCTACATCACCTATCTTCTTCTATGTGCTTATTAAGGTCCCCGCCGTCTGTAAGCCTGTCTGTCGTTATGTTCTACTACTGAACGGGATGCGGGATTGGTAGAGTGGAGCAAGATTTAGGTAGCCAGAACTTTATTTTTCTTAATTCGTTTTTCATAAGTGATCAATATATTTATTAACTATTTATATAGTTTACGCTTTCTTAATTAATGCAACTCCGTGACAGTTTATTATCTAACAGTTGTTATGATTTAGAACATTATTAAAGTGTTTATCTTTGATAAATGCTGTTAGACTGGAATTATAAAACTCTGAGTCACCAGATTTTATTTTTATATTGAATAGCGTGTTTCCGCTTGCGCGCGACATCGAATCAAATGAAGATATTCATAGATTCATCTCCGAGAAATATCAACACAATATTCATAATCGCAGCTCTGAGTGTCTGCTTTGTCAATTTCATTTGACAAGTATTGGCCGTTGTGTTATGTTTAAAAAACGTTGGTATATTTCATTTCAAGTAATAGAGAGTAATTAATCATTGTAATGACTCGATTTCGATTTGGAGCAACTATGAAATATCAAATATTATAAAATAGTACAAATTGCCTAGTATTTTCGATATTGATACACGATTCTGGATGGTGAGACTGAGATCTGCACTGACATCTCGCGTAGGAATATATATGGTGGAACGATGCACACTTGACATGTTAGTGGTGGCCCAACGAGGCTCAGTTGTCAAGTATTCTAACCCACGCGTGGGCCGGCCGACGCTTCACAGTCCACGCGTTCAATAAACGCAGAACAACTTCGTGGGAGCTCAATCATTCATTTTGGATCGTTCGCTTCGTTAATATTCGATGTAATGTCTGACTGCGACAAAAAGGAATCGAGTTTTCAGTGAACATACATTTTAATCGTGGATTGGCAAGCACTGGCACCTATTATGTTTTTACATATTTAAAATATATGAACTATATTTATTGTAGGTATATATGTTATAGAGCACTTTAAGTTTCAAATTTTACAGGCCACTGCTCAAGTCCGAGGTAACTTATTAGTAAAATAGAGCTGTCTAGATAATCGGCATAATACAAAAATAATCTGAGTGAGATAGCATGATCGCGTAATTTAAAATACTGTCGTCATGAACGTGTTCTATTCGGCGCTAGAACCACACGGCGGTCGCACGAGGCGCGGCAAAGTTAGTCGAAGTCCGCCGAGCAGGCTCTACACTATCGTGACAACGTTCAACTTCGCCAGTAGTGTAGAAGCTAGTCCAATAATATAAATTACCTTATAATCTCATTTGGTAAATACATTTAAACATTTTATGCTGAAATCTTCTGCCAATTAATTAACATACTAACTAGGTAAATAGTGACGTCAAAATGTCCTCTATGATAGTAGTCTAACGGATGCTATTTAATTTGTCTCTCTCTGATTCATAATATTTGAGCAAGCAAGTATGTACCTACTAGGCCTATAATCTTTAAAATTCTTTAAATTCTCATAACTATTCAAATCATTACTTTAGTAATTAGCTTAGTAATTTTTGGATGGTCCTATCAAAAGTCAGTTATAATCTAAGAAGAAAAGTATTAGTGTTGGTATAATTGTAGCGAAGTTTAAGACGCCGAGCTGTGGATGGCCTTAGGCTGATGTGATGATGACGCTGATGACAAGACTTACCATGAACGGTGGCAGAATCGGCCCTCGCACCAGCTCCAATACTTACAGATTGCGGTCCGGGCTCCCTTTAAGCTACGTAGGTACGTGGTGGCACTTACCTGCAAACAAATATTAAGTTAGACTACAAGGTACAACTAGTCTATCACGTGCTATTTTTTATTCAGTTCCTGATAGTTTAGTCATACACTAGTCATAATTATGTAGGCAAAGGAAATAACAATCCATAGAGTACAAGTTAGAAATAAAAGTTAAAGAAATGGTGCAAAATCATCGCCATCGCTCGTGAGCTGGACTAGGATAAGAAATGCTGTTCAATTCTAATAGACATACATTATACAGATATTTTTAATATACATATTAAACACCCAGACCAAGCAAAAAGTGCTTGCAGAACATACAAACCCGGAATTCGAACCCGCTACCTCATGCACCGCAAGCGGACTATCACCCACCGCGCCACTAAGGCAGTAAAGTTTATTAATAGATGGTTCTCAACGAAGATACCTTGAGAACCGTCAACATACATTAGATGAATTCGGTAATGGGTGCAGCCACAGCTCCACTGCGCCGGCTGTCGAGCTCGACGCGCGCCTCAGGGCGTCACTAACACTGAGGAGTGCGAATGCGTTTAGAAGCTTACTCAATTTAGCTTTACTAATGTGAGCTCGGATGAGGTGCGTTCGGAAAACTACGCCACGTCTATTCGTCGAAAATACCGCCTATAGTGCCTCAAGACGAAAGTTTTCAATCAGTGTGTTTTGCCAGAAATGACATACGGATACGAATCGTGGTGCTTCACTATTTGCCTTATGAATAGTCTCGGAGCCGCTCAAAGAGCTATGGTGAGGGCTGTGCTCGGGGTTGGTTTCTCTACGAGATCCAATCATATCTGCTATCTAAAAATATTATTTAAATATAATTTTGCAAGCTTCACGGACCTTAAAGCTCTAACCTCAGACTATCCATGTAATATGAGCAAATATGGAGAGAAATTCGAGAGTCGGGACGGGAGCGCTAGTTTGCTGAACACTTACAAATGTATGCAGCACATTCACTTAGCAACTGCAAATACTGTATCTGCATAGTGTATTTTTGTCCCTCATATAGAATAAACTCAAAATATGTTATTAGGTAGAAATGTGAAATACATTCAATCAATTATTACATCTGTAGGAAATATGCAATGAAATGTTTCTTTATATTCGTTGTCTTTATTGTATTATTAACATGCCTCGGGGTTTTTTTAAGGGTGTGCCATAATTTAATAGCGAAACGTCATCATCAAAACGAGGTTTATTTTATATTCACTCGCAAAGTCCCAAAATTACGTTTGGTTCAAACAAAATGTGACGTCAAAGTGCATTTCCTAGATAGTTTCCTTGATAATGACCTGATTTTATCAAAGTTTCAGTTGCTCTCTGAAACAAACACTTCGTTATACCTCGAACTCGTGTCGCATGAAAATGTTGCATCGTCTGTTTAACCCGTATACTCGCAGAGTGATGATCATCACATCACACGATGTTCTGACATGTTTGCATAAGGACTCGTTGTTTTAAAGCCTTATTTTGTCAAATAAGTGTGTGTCATTGTCAAGATATAAATGTCACCTTCAAATTGGTGTGACATACTCTATGGTTGTTTTAAAGGTAAACAAAGAATTATAAAATTATTCGAAATAAGAAGCTGAGGAAATTTATTCGAAATTTTCAGCCTACGATAAAAAGGTGGAGATTCTAAACTCGACGCGTATATTTGTATTTTTCAATGATGTCTGTCTGTCAAAACTGTTATCGTGTGTTGTAAGGAAAAACAAAGTGTTAAGGGGCTGGGTATTGAACGTTCGCGTTGTCTTTTGTTTTTTCTTAAGTTCTAGATTTGCTTCGCGAAAATTTTAAGGCTAGTTTTTCCAAGGATTTTTGCCACGGTGAAAGTGAGTGGTAGTAGTTGTAGTAGTAGTAACGGCTTGGCTCGCGCGGCGCCGGAAGCGGCGGAAGTGACGATTACCGGCAATTTGCGGCGATCGCGCGACATCGCCTAATGACGCCTAATCGTGTCCGCCCGCCCCCGCCACCGCCCGCCCCGCGTCGCACCGTCGTCGGTCGCTGATATTAGTTTCTTTATTTCTGTTACGGTTCTGGTTGAGGGATCTATCCGCCGTACTGTCGCTGATGGAGTTGTTCCTTTATAATTCTTTATAATTGAGTTATGTGTGATTCTGGTTGTGGGATTACGAGGGATGCAATTGGCTCCCATAATAATTGATCATCTTTTAAGGAAGGCTTGTATTCAGCAGTATTATGGCAATATTTTTGGACATTATTGCCAGCGGATGTTCTAAGGCTGAAATGGCGATGATATAAATCGCCGAGCCCCGCCAGTAGACATCAATCAGAGGCGGCCGGCGGTCAACAGCGCGGCGCGGCGCGGCCGGCGGTCAACAGCGCGGCGCGGCGCGGCGCGGCCGGCGCGGCGCGGCCGGCGCGGCGCGGCCGGCGCGGCGCGGCCGGCGCGGCGCGGCCGGCGCGACAGCGCGCCCGGCGGCGGCTCTCCGACACACAAACACCACTTCTGAGTTACAGTTGGACATCAATGGAATAATAGCTTTTGGGAGTAGTTATGATGGATATTGGAGTTCACATTGTTCATATATTTAAATAACCATTTATCCCGTTGACTACTGTTTAGTTGCGGTATTTCACGGACGACGAATTGACGTTGAAATATTAGCTGAAGCAAATAATGTTAGGCGGACGTATAAATTGACTATCAACGAGCTGGCCCGCCGAGCTACGTATGACTTACGACGTTATTTTTCCTAAGTTTAACAAAGTGAGGTATTACCACTTATTAGAAATCGTTAAGCTTAAATAATATTGTATACAAATCATTCAATTTTATGCAGGAGTTTAGAAGTTCTGTGCGAATAAACATTTTGGCTATCCATTTTTAGGGTTCTGTAGCCAAATGGCAAAAATGGAACCCTTGTAGATAGTTCATGTCTGTCTGTCTGCTTATCTGTGTATGATAAGAAAGTAATCCGTGTATGATTATTTCCGAAAATATAAGAACTCTATCGTTTAAACTTGGTAAGTAGATGTATTCTGTAAACTACACTAAGAATATCACAAAAATCTAAGAAAAAAATATAAAAATCTGGGGTTTACCATACTATGAACTGAAACTCAATAAAGTTTATTGTAGATACTATATTCAGTTATATAAAATATTTTTTTTTTTTTTTTGTTTAAAACTGAATAGTTTGCGCGAGAGACACTTCCAAAGTGGTATAATGCGTGTCCCCCTAGTAGGTACCGTCTAAAATAAGAGAATGATAAATCAGAAAAAAAACATCCACCATTAACCATGCAAAATTTCGACGAAAATGGTTTAAACGAGATTTTTTGTTTTTATATAAATATTTTGTATGTTTTATATTTTTATTTCTTTTTTATATTATTTATGTAAGTTTTTTTTTTAATTCTAAAAACGTAATTTACTTTTTTACCTATGAACGTAAGCAACTTTAAATAAGTATCTGAATAGTGTATCTTTATAAAACAATAAGTGTATAAACTATTGAAACACAAAGAACTAGGTGTGAGAGATCTTTTCAAGTTAATTATTATTTATGTGGTGTCGTGCGCCAACCTTCCGCGATGACTGGCAACAAAACAAATGGCATTCGCATCTTTATGAACTTCCAATTCAAAATAGAACTCTTCGAAGAAACTTTTTTTGTTTCATCCAAGAGTTTTATTGTATGGACTATTCGACGATGACAAGTCGGTTGTAAAACTGGAAATTTCTAAGAAAAATTTGCTTGCAATAATTTTCTACAACTTTCAAAGGGGATTACCGCGACTCCGGTGCTTTGAAGAGATTATTTCCGTGTTAAGTGATGCAGCACCACGTCTTACGACTGTAGAAGTATGGTTTTAAGAATTCCAATTTTTAGAAACCGCTATGTCGCAAGATACGCCTAGAATTGAAATAATTACTCATTTCCTTATTTCAACATGTAGTTGATAGGTAGGTAATAAGTTCGTACCTGTAGCTGTGGTAGGTTCAGGTGAAAATAAGTCCGACAGGTTAGGTTTCACACACTGTATTTATCACAGCAAACACTACAGTTTTATAAGAAGGAGCGGAAGGCACAGCACAATGAAAGTTACGGTAAACAATTAACACGGACAGAAGATAAACGTTACACAGAGCGAGAAGATAGTTTAACACCAACAGATTTGCAAAATCTATTGTTAAAGTAATAACAGCGAAAGTAAGTAGTGCGCGGTAGGAAGGTTCCATACGACTGTCCTTTGTTTTCGAATTCCGTTGAGAATTAAATAAGTGAAGTTGAGGGTAGAAGAATAAACTATCTAAGAGGCGAAAGTAAGAACATAGTGTGAGTGTATGAACGGTAAGTTAGAGTTAAGATTAGATGTATAGAAGTATGAACATAAGTATGAACTGAAAGTAAATGTGAAAAGTAGATATATGAAAGTAAGTAAGTGTGAAGACAAGGCGTGAATATTATTATGATGAAATTTTAATAATTAAATAAATACGTAGGTAATATAATAAATATGTAATAATAAATAAATAAATACATGTGAACCCCACATCACCCCCTTCCGAAGACCGTCACTACGGGCGATAAAAATCCGGGAACCGGACTGTCCTACCGGAACGGGTGGTACGCACGGGAGGAGGTAACGGTCCCGGATCCGTAAGAACTGGTGCGGGCTCGAACGCCTGCGAAGATTGTGGTACAGGCTCTGGGTTCGACAAGAAATAGGCTGGTTTCAAACGATCTATTGACACATTCACGACTTTGCCTTTGCACAATATTCGGAACGTCTTGGGAGTGCGTTCTAAAACAAGCGACTTACTCCGTAGCGACTTTGCTGTTGACTTTGGTGTTAATTATATACAATATAGGGGTTGTAGCAAAAGTTTCGGTCGGTTTGACGGGAAGGTCTCAAGATATAAGACATACGAGGATTGTTCTTAGGAACCATAACATCAATTTTAGCAAGATTAAAAAAACTTGTACTTTGCTTGGAAACAAAGACAAACTTTTTGAAAAATATAAAAATTACACTATTTAACCAGATATCGTTGGTGTAGGTTATTAGCTCATAATTTTACTACCGAACATGATGTATATATATATATATATACCTCTACATATAATATGTAATATGTATATATATAATATGCTCTGTTTTCATATCCTGAAATTTATTTCATTCAGACCTTCCCATACTGACCGAGACTTTTGATACCGAGTATAAACCTTATTCTTTAATTTATCTATTAGTTGCTGAAAACTGCATGCAAAACCGTAGCATAGAATAATAAATTAATAACCGTAGGATACTTGATGATTTTTACTACTTGATAAACCTTACTATTTAGTTTTAACTATTTTAAATTTACAAATCTATATAAATAAAAATAAATATTTCCAGACAATTTACACAACAATATCTAGCCCCGTGGTACGCTCGAAGCTTGTATTTATGCAGAAAAAGATTAAGACGCATCCGTGACCGTCGCACGCAGGGTTCGTACCGGCACCTCTTACGACTACGGTGTAGCCATGCCGCTTTGTTGCTCGTCGTGCTACCCTTTGTGGCAAAGGGTGGTCACCTTACCACTATTGTACTAGAATATCGCAAGACGGTGACCGCTGACTGGTATTCCGCTGTTACTTTACCTCAAATCATCACCGAAATAGGGAAAAACTATTACAAAACTTCGTAGGATGATAATGCAATGCAAGTGCGCGCCTTACAAACATGTTTTGAGTACCCAAAATGTCGAAGTTTAGCTCATCCGCTTCACAGCCCTGACTTAAGCCGTGTTCCCCAAAATTAAGCATAGTCTTCGTGGTCAACTTTCCAGCTCGCCCGGGCAGGTGTTGACGCATACTAATCGGCCATTTTGACTACACTTCGGAGTGGAATAAAAGTTAAAAAAAAACTGGTTTGAACGCATGCAAAAGTTCATAAAGTATCGCGGAGAATTCTATGAAACACAATAAATGGTAATAATCTATTAGATAGTCTATACTTATTGCAAACGACACAAGTTAAAAGGCAGCCCTCGTACGAGTAATATAGATAAATGACTAGCAATGATTAATTATTAATGGCTGCGTCTTTTACATATTCT
Source organism: Gymnoscelis rufifasciata (assembly GCA_929108375.1). NCBI lineage: Eukaryota > Metazoa > Arthropoda > Insecta > Lepidoptera > Geometridae > Gymnoscelis > Gymnoscelis rufifasciata. Next base: position 123,850 of record OV815319.1, on the reverse strand, counting down.
TCCCAAATAATACAAATAAAGACATAAATAGCATTTGAATATAATATAACTGATTATGGACGAAGTAGGAAATGACCTTCGCTTTAATAATAAAAGTGTGTCCATATTATGGAAAATACAGTGACGCGGGCTTAGGAAGCCTGACATAATTTAGAAAATATTTTAAAAAAATATATATTTTATATTTCATTAAGGTGTAATCCCTCTCATGAAGACAAGCCCCGAGTCCCAGCAGTGGGGACGTAAATAGGTCTATGCTTATTCATCTTTCAGTACTTGATTGAAATCGATCCAGCTTTACAACGTTATGGAGTCAAAACTGGGTAATCAAAAGTAACTATGAATTATGTTTGGCCTATATATTTGTCTTTGTTATGTGAGTTATCCTATTGTTTTTTTATTTTGTTTGCTTAGAAAACTTCATAGATTCTGTTTCAGATAAGTTGCTCAAAAGTTCTGCCAAGCTTTTATACGTTTCTAATAAAATATAAAAATAATTAATTGACAAAGTAAAGTGTAAACATAAAAAAGTATTAGAACAGTTATGGTGAGGCGAAGAATTTTAAAACATCTATTAGTTCTGGTTCAGCGTCAAAAATCTATATTTTTCAATAGAGCGTGCACTTGCGCCGTTGCCACTAAAGTGTCCAACCCGTTACAAAGTACTCGCAGAACCTCGCATTCGGCGAACAAGAGCAACGTGCTATCGTGTCATTGCAGAATATGTTTCTATCATATTCACTGCACGAATAGAGCCAATAGTCGAATAACATTTAATTCGTGCAAATTTACATTTTGTGTTCTTTATTAAATTTATGTGCATTTATTGGCGGGAATCGGCTTAGCCACGTCCATTATTTCTACTTTTAGTGTCCATAAAGAACGTTTCGTATTGAACTAATCCGTATATACTAAATCGACAATGCTTGTAGCAGCAGCTTGGGCGCCGGACGTCCGCTAGAGGGATGGGTCGACGACGTCGTACGCGTTGAACTCGTCAGTGGACGCGGTAAGCACAACCCTGCTCGGTGAAACAATCTGGGAGGCGTAGTGCCCAGCAGAGGGATGAGAAACACTAAGGATGGTGATGATGAGTCCACTCGGTTTCTTTTCAAGGGTAAGGTGGCTTTGATGGAGTTTTAGAGTCTCTTTACATCAAGACGTGACATTTTTGGTTGATGATAGCCGCGGCGTCGCTTCGCAGACCAAATTACTGGCTTCAAGTATCACTTACACTCTGAAAGTAGATCGGAGTATACCTCTAAGCCTCGGAGACAGCCAACGATCCGACGGACCGACTACGACACGACCTGTGAGACGACGACTAAGCCTTTGTAACATGCCGGGGAAATACCTATTCTCTTTCTCCAAAACCGAAACGAAAATCAAAAGTGAAAACCTTCTATTATTCGTCTAGCCTGTACTTAGTTTGGATAAAAACTAGCAAAACTCGCCAATGGTGTAAATTATTCTTAGTAAACTTCAACACGGCTCTATCTATTGTGAAAACTGTGATCCGTTGAGTTGTTTAAAAGATCTAAACAAACAGGCGCGACTTGATTTCATACCTTTTATTGTTAACTTTAATCACTGAGGCTGTGACTAATAACCATCAAGTAAATTTGCTCTTTAAATATTTGTCAGATAATATAAGCAAAATTTATCAATGAGATTATACGACTGGCGTCAGATCCAGTAGCAATATATTAGGTCCTTACATATGAAATTGGCGTTTTGTATGGGAGGAACAAAAAGTCGAATATTTTTTAATATAATATATTTAATTAATCAAAGTATGAACCATTATTTTCTATGCACTTTTGCCATCTTATAGGTAGTTCATTGATCCCTTTACTAAAAAAACCAGTCGGACGGGAATCAATAAAATCTTTGAAGGCGATTTGGACTGCCCCATCGGAGTTGAATTTTTTCCCTTGCAAGAAGTTATCCAAATTTCGAAAAAAATGGTAATCTGTTGGAGCAAGGTCCGGGGAGTACGGAGGATGTCTTAGACTTTCCAATTGAAGCTCTTCTAATTTAGTAGCCGTCTGTTGCGCAGTGTGTGGTCTAGCGTTGTCGTGAAGCAGCAGTGGCGTGGAGCGATTGACCAGCCTAGGTTGTTTAGCCGCTAGCTTTTCCATCATGGTTTGCAATTGCTGACAATAGACATCAGCCGTAATAGTCTGGCCAGATTTGAGAAAACTGTAATGAACAATACCGGCACTAGTCCACCAAACGCTTACAAGTAACTTTTTTGGGGTTAATTTTCGCTTGGGGCAGGATTTGGCTGGCTGGCCAGGATCCAACCATTGCGCTGAGCGCTTCCGATTATCGTAAAGAACCCATTTTTCATCACAGGTAATGATTCGGTTTAAAATACCTTCATTATTGTGCCGGTTTAGTAATGTAACGCAGCAGTCGACGCGCGTTTGCCGGTTTGCTTCAGTCAATTCGTGAGGTACCCACCTTTCAAGCTTTTTAATCTTCCCAATTTGCTTCAAGTGAATTAAAACAGTTTTATCACTAACACCGCAGCCTGCAGCTAACTCGGACGTGGTTTGCGATGGATCCGCTTCCACAATAGCCTTCAACTCTTCATTATCAACTTGAGTCTCAGGCCGTCCACGGGGCTTGTTCTGCAAGTCGAAATTTCCAGAACGAAAACGTTGGAACCAAAAACGAACTGTGTTTTCTTTTGCAACACGACCGCCATACACATCATTCACCCTTCGAGTTGTTTCCGCAGCACTAGTGCCACGGCGGAACTCGTACTCGTAAATAATGCGATATTTTAAGATTTTTCCATTTTGTAAAATGAGTGACGCAAACAGAAAAAAACAGAAGAAAAAAAACAAATGAATGACGATCATCGAAGCACAAATACATGAGTCTATAGCTGTACAAATTTGAATTTGGAATTCCTTACCAAAGAGGAGAAATTTGTGATTAAAGTGGCCAGTACGAAAAACGCCAATTTCATATGTAAGGACCTAATATTTGTTATAGCTGCAGCACAGCGTCCGTTGAATCTACAGAAATATACACGTTGTTTTCAATACCATCTGTGTTCAATATTCATGAACCAGGTTCTACCTAAAGTGCTAATAAACAAATCGTAGTTCAATCAACAAATAAAAAAACATACGCGACGTATTAAGAACCTCCTTTTTTTCGTTGAGAGTCGGTTTAATAGGTGCACCACTGAGAGGTGCTCCCACAAACAGATTTTTAACAAAAAATCAACCGACATTTAATTTGAAATATATATGTATAGAAGGGTAGCGCCCGCGCCGTTCCCCGCCTTATAATGTATTTTCTTGCGGAACGCTATATATTCCCGCGGATACAAGTAGCTTGTGTCCTCATATAATATATAACCTATCATCATATAAAATTTCATCTTATAGGTTCAGTATTTTTGCCGTAAAAGACGGACAAACAAACACACTTTTCCACTTAAAATATTAGTATAGATTTAGCCGCCCATATTCTGCCGTTGCCGTAGGAGCAACCATTTCCCAAATTTTTCGATATATAAATTGAATAAAAGAATAAATATAACTCGAGATCTAAAAATATTCGCAAAATTCAAACCAAATATTTGAAGTCGTTTTAAATAAGAAACGCGATAGCAATGAATACAATCACAGCTCGAGAACTTAAAACACACGCCGAATGTAAGAACCTTCTCTATTTTTTAAACTCGATGAAACTGAAAGCTCGATAACACTTTACAAATATAGAACCAATCCCAAAAGGTTCAAAAACTGAAAAACACTTGAGATTCGAGCCTAGGACCCCGGGGTCGCCTAAATTCGGTATGAAATGAGGACATCTATAACTATAAAACTGATGAGCTTGTTTGCTTGAACGCGATTATCTTAGAAACCAATAGTCCGATTTGAAACATTATTTCAGTGTTTTATAGCCCATTTATGGAGAAAGACTATAAATTGCTTTTTACTGCGTGAAAAATACGGCGGATACAACCAAAAAAAAACGGAAAACGCCGTGACACGAAAACTAGTACAGCTCGAGAACTACGTTACCCATTGTTATAAAATTTAAATGCGACTAACGTGTAAGCAATAGCTTTTATTTAAAAAAGAACCATGAAATCGGTCAACGTTTATCAAGAAGATAGAAGTTCTTAGGCAACAAAACCCCATGTGGTTCTCGAAACCCTCCCCGCGCCGGTTGTGGGGTTCTGGAAAATTTTAATAGATGGCGCTAGATTACAACACTAGCCAGAAAAGTTAAAACACGTTCGAAACGGCAATGGTTCGGATTATGGTCGGCGATTCTGGGGTTAGGGCGCCATCTATTTTGTATGGAGTGAACCTGGAAAAGTTTTCCAGTGAAATGGAGGTTCCTGAAAATTGTACTAGGTGGCGCTAGACAAGGGTTGGCGAGCGACGCTGCCAGTTGAAGGGGTGGTTCGTGAAAATGCCACTAGATGGCGTATCTTTGTCGTAGATCTCATGATAGCTCAAACTTTAGTCCGTCCGTCTAATCTTTCGCTCTATTGCATAAACATGTTTACTGGAACTGAAGCTTTTCTATTTTCAATTACTAATCAGTATTTTATTTATTTTTGATATTGACAAATTGGGTAGGTACAGGTTTCCCGATTCGCTCGTATAATATATTTTACAAATATTTTGTTGTTGAAACTTTGAATGAACTATTTTAATAAGTCTTAGTATTATTAATTAATTAGGGGTTTTCAATTATTGTAGAGAAACTTCACATTCAGATAAACATATTAAAAAAATCTTGCTTTGCCAAATGACATTAAACTACATGTAAAATAAAGTAGTTTCTTAAAGAACAAAAAAAAACCATTCATGTGACTGAAAGAAAGTACATTTGACAATAATGAAAGAATATTATGATTATTCTCATATATTATTAGTTAATTTAATTGTTGTGTACGATTATTTAATTATTGCATTCATTTACGTTTATTTTGGAACATTTATTAGTTTCACAAAGATTTAATCATTCGTATTATTTAACGACACATACATAAAATAATACACTCGAGAGCAATGAATCCGGGTCACTCAAAGAATCCAAAAAATCTCGGAAATTAAGAATGCTAGGTTAATACAATAAATTGTATTTAATAGACAATTGAATACTCCTTAAATGAAAGTTAAAAAAATATGAGTCACCATAAATTTTATTTACACAAAATTACATAAAGAAAAAAAACTGCTGATCTCTCCTTAAAACAAAAATAGGAAACATGAAATTTTTGAACTTTATGACGATTTTCTTGAATTTAAATACTTCGTATTACCTCCTCGTGCTTCCATTACTGCGTTTACGCGGTTTGGCATGCTGTACACCAAGTTCCTTATACGATTTTGGGGAATATTCTCCCATTCCTCTGTGAGAGCAATTTTGAGCTCAGGAAGCGTGATTGGGGGAGGGTTTCGTTGTTTTACGCATCTCCCTAGCTCGTCCCAAGCATGTTCGATCGGGTTGATATCCGGGCTGCACGCTGGCCACTCCATACAAGTAATGTTCATCTCTTGAAGGTAGTCATTCACAATCCTACCTGTATGAGGTCGGGCATTGTCATGCATAAATATAGCATCCTCACCCAAATTGACCATTAATGGACCAACGTGTTCGTTGAGGATTTCTTCCACATATCTTACGCTAGTTAAAGAGCCGTTTTCTATGATCACCAGCTCTGTGCAACTTTCAGAGGAAATTTCGGCCCACACAAGTACAGACCCACCACCGTAGGCTACTTTTTCTTCGATGCATGCTTGCTTGAATCTTTCCCCTGGTCTTCTATACACTCTGTGTTTTCCATCGTGCTTGTAGAGCATAAATTTTGATTCGTCGGAGAACATAACTTTCGACCAATCTTCAATACTCCAATTTACGTGGTTCTCGGCATATCTTAGTCTTGAAATACGATGGCCAGTTTAGGGCCGTTTGCAGGTCTAAGGGGTTTTAAGTTAGATTCAGCAAGCCGACGTCTTACTGTCCATGCGCTTGGGTTAATTCCTCCGAGGCGTCGAAACTGATTTGTGAGTTCAGTTCCTGTGAGAAAGCGATTTCGAAGCATGGTGTTCACCAAGTATCGGTCTTCTCGTGCTGTGGTACACCTAGTTCTGTCCGTTCATGGTCTGCGTAGGTTAGAACCAGTTTCTTCGTAACGTCGGAGAACTCTATGTACTGTTGACAGCGACACACTAACAGTCCTGGCTGTATCGCGCTGACTCCGGCCGGTTTCCACCAATGTAAGTATTCTGGTGCATTCGTCAATTGTAAGCGACATGATTTCAGCTTGAATAATGAATATTGAGCACTATCAACCTGGTTTATGTACCAACATAAATGACAGATTACAAACAAAAGCAAAAACAAATCCTGTAATTTCGTAGTTCCATCTTCGACAGTGTTCCCTTTTCAAATTTGATTTTTTTATGATATAACTTTACAATAACTAAGAAGTTTTAATCATTTAATTTAAGGAGTATTAAATTGTTTATTAAGTACAATTTATTGCATTAACCTAGCATTCTTACTTTCCGAGATTTTTTGGATTCTTTGAGTGACCCGGATTCATTGCTCTCGAGTGTATATTATTCTCGATTTTGTCATTGAGAAATGGAGGCGACAGTACAGGTTGTTAAATAATGTATGTTTGTATGTGTGCATGAGCAGCGGCAGGTTGGCCTGGGGCGGGGGCGCCTGCGCAGGCCTCGCTCCGCGCGCGGCTGGTGACGACATGAAAACTTCTGCGGTACACACGGTAGTTATACATTCATCATCATCATCATCACCCTATTAACGTTCCCACTGCTGGGACACAGGGACTTCTCTCTTTACGAGAGAGATTAGGCCTTAATTCACCACGCTGGCCAAGGGCAGGTTGGTGAATGTCACATGTCCTTCAAACTCTTTTAAAGTTCTCAGAACATGCCGGTTTCCTCACGATGTTTGCCTTCACCGTTAAAGCACGTGTTTAAAGCGCACATAAATTTTTCAAGAAGAAAAATCCAGAAAAGCGTGGCGGGGTTTGAACCCACGACCTTCGGAATGAAAGTCGAGTGTATACATTCATACCGGGCGGGAAAGTTCATAATGGGGAATATGCACGAAACTGTAAAATGGACTGTTTTATATAGTCGTGACGTAATCTGGGTTGTTCTATTCGCTTCTCAACTCAGTGTTTAACAATTAAGCCAACTGTCAAGACAATGTTATTACCTTGATTATTCTTGTTTTTATTTAAAATAACTTTAAGTTGACCTGTACATACTTTATCTTCAGAAATTTACCTATTTTAGGGTTAAAACGTTGTAAGAACTTTGTATAAAAGTCTGTGTTCGGAGTGAGAAACTTGAAATTTGGCAGCGAGGTTCTTTATCATTGTCAACACTCGCTTAAAACTACACGCCACTACCGAGGGGATAAAAAAAGGGTCGGATATTTGTATCAAAGTAATTTGATTAAGAGAATTTATAAATGTATGCTCTATAGATAGTGTGATACCTCATCTTATGTATATATCGCATAATAAATCAACAATCTTTTTAGGCTTAAAACGGAGTTTAGAAGTTTAACTAACTATGCCTGGCAACAAGTACTACAAAGTATGCGCATACAACGAACCTGCGCGTACATACAAAGTGGCGGGCGCCACGTCCGCCAGGTAGTTGTTCATTAAAATAAAGTGCATTAAAGTTGACAGACTGTGTTCGTTGCGACCCTTAATTACATTGTATGAGTGGCGTCGTGAGTAATATGCCTGATGCTTCGCTACTAATGCTGCGGCTACATTAGCGCCCTATGGCGACGAGTGGCCGGCCACGTCGCAAAGTGTTCCGGCGAAGACGATTTTGTCGTAGTCTAAACCTACGCCAGTTTCTTAATCTTAGCCCGCTAGAGATATAGAAAATACGCTTTAACAAAACCAAGGATCTTTATTACGTACTTTACTCCAATTGCAATTTCATATTAAAACTTTACAGGATGATATATCTTGTCGCATGATTTATATACTCTTGTTTGTCGTCTGACTATTCCACGTATCTACATAATGTTCTACCGACTGTAACAGTGTTGTTGTATAATCAAAACAAGTAAAATTTTGTACTATTTAGATCACCCGTAGTGCGGACAATTTTACTAATAAATAGTTCCTAAGCATTAGGAGGAATATACACTCGAGAGCAATGAATCCGGGTCACTCAAAGAATCCAAAAAATCTCGGAAAGTAAGAATGCTATGTTAATACAATAAATTGTATTTAATAGACAATTGAATACTCCTTAAATGAAAGTTAAAAAAATATGATTCACCATAAATTTTATGGATTAAGAGAATTTATAATTGTAATACCCGGATTCATTGCTCTCGAGTGTAGTTTTAAAATTTAAGCGAAAAAACATTTAGACAAAAAGTGAGGTTTACCACTTAAAATATAATCATTCAATCATCAATCAGGGGAGCAGGTTTACAAAACGCCTACAAGTCGCTCTCAATGTTCGAACCGCGTTCGCACTGCACCAACACGCCTGCAACAAGCCTTAAACACGCAAGCAACGCGCTAGCTCCGCATCCTCAGCACGCCCGCAGCACGCCCGCAGCACGCCCGCAGCTCGCTTGCAGCACGCCCGCAGCACGCCCGCAGCTCGCTTGCAGCACGCCCGCAACACACCTGTGACACGCCCGCGCCGCGCTAATAACATGACTTCAACACGCTCCCACACGCACTGCCGCTCTCTGTTCGCTTAGATCTTATCAATTTTACGAAAATAAAAATGTATTTTGACAGTATTAATGTATATGTTATCAAATCAAATGAATAGCAAAATAGTTTATATTTCACTCACGGGAAAATATACCAGGAATGCATAAACCATGAACAGGGTTTTCGTTACCCGTAAAATTGTATGAATTTACGTATCTCTCTCCATCGTTTCTGCTATCGTAGTATCTGATAATTATTTGCTACTCGTATCGATTAAGCTGTTTTCTAAACGTAAAGTAAACATATTTGGAGTAGACGGACCATCTTAGATGAAAGATTATAGCAAAGCATAATAAAAACAAGAATTTATACAGAAGTGAGCATCCATGCCTGAAGTGTCGAGCTCTACGCTATAATAGAGGTAGTCGCCCCTTTGAAAGACATCACATAAAGGCAACAAAATAGCATCAGTAACTTTATTTTTTTCTCGATCTAATTCTAGAGGTGTCAGCGTCAGGGCTCCGTCGTCACCTATTTTAATACGGGATAACCGCCCTACTATTTCGAAATAGTGGGGGAGTTTGAAACTGCGCTTTTGGTGCTATAGACGTTGTTCCACCGGTGGAGTGTTGGTGGGTGAAAGTGGAATAATTCGTTTATTTTTTAAGCTAAAATTCCTAGAATGTAACCAGGCAAGCCGATAACAGGTTGTACGTTCGTTTGTAAAGTTCCCTCTGTCAACGATGTTGATGTTTAGTTTTAGTTTAGTGTCGAGTGGTTTAAAGCGCCACTTCAAACACTGTGTTGCTTTTTAGACGGGTCACTACCGCAGCCGAGCGGCTTTTTAGACGAGTGTTAAGTAGGCGATTAGTGTTCTAGACCAGTCGAGTCTGTAGTCGAGCTGCTCTTTAGACCACTCGATACTTCCCGCTATGACGTGCCGCGTTTTGCTACGACGCAACTCACCCTCCATCATTTAATGAATTATTGGCGTATCCTTTAACATTCATATCTTAATTTATATGTATCACAATGTTTGTCCTCAATGTACTCCTAAACCACTTAACCGATTATAATAAAATTCGCACACCATGTGCAGTTCGATCCAACTTGAGAGATAGGATAGTTTAAATCTTAAATTATAGTCGCAATTTTAATTTATTGCTAATTATTTGTCTGTTATTATCTACAGGTTAACAAAAGTGTAAAATAAATGTCATTTTATAGGTTGTCTATGATTTTTCTTGATTCATAGGTAATATACTCTTTGAGCTATTGTCTATGTCTCGAAAGTTCAATATTCATTTTATAGATTTGACTGCCTCAGTGGCGCGGTGGGCGGAGGTCCGCTTGCGGTGCAAGAGGTAGCGGGTTCGATTCCCGCCAAGGGGTCAAGTGATTGTATGTTCTGCAAGCATTTTCTCCTTGGTCTGGGTGTTTAGTATGTATAATAAAAAATATCTATCTATGTATGTCTATGTATATTAAGTATATCAGATGTCTAGTACCCGTAACACAAGCTTATAGCTTACCACGGGGCTAGATGTTGTTGTGTGGATTGTCCGGCAATATTTATTTATTTATTTATTTATTTATAGGTTGTCTATGATTTTTCTTGATAAGCTATTTTGATAAGGAAAAATTGCCGGGAACTTTTTTTACCCGTGCGACGATGGGGCGGGCCGCTAGTAGTATAATAAAAATGGAACGATAGTCAATAAATAAAACAAGAATTTTCATCTTTTAAAAATAAAAAGAATTTGAACTAAGAGTACATGGTCATAAAAAAAAGTGTGTGTGTGTGTCAGCTACGACGCACGATTGGAGTTTACTCCTTACGAACGATAATTATGATATAATATCGAATAGAACAAAAAGGGTAAATGAACGCATCTGCTAAAATGATAAGAGAAACAAACATATACCTGTAATTATTCGGATTATATATATTAATTCAATAAAGCGTATTACATAAAGTATGTTACAAAATAATATAAATAAAATACAGTGAGACTACGAAGTATCGCGCAAAGAGGAGACCCCGAGAATGAGATACGCTGTGTAATGTATTCCATCTCATTCTTTTACACGTTCAATCCTACAGATATATATGTTTGTCTCTTTCTACGTAACGCCTCAACTTTTCGTGTTACATTTTGATTTTACTCCTCATAAAATTTCCGTACCGGGCCTTATAACTCAAATCGTTTCTTAAGGAGTAAACTCCAAAAAAATTTTGTTTTATTTTTGTGTGAAAATCTTAATGAGGGTCACAGAATACATAAAATTCATGAAGTTTTTACAGTATAGACGTACAGACAGAAAACATGAAGAATCTTTAAGGGTTCCGTGTTTTCCATTTGGCTACGAAACCCTAAAAGGACTCCACGAAGACGTGCACCGGCTCCATACAACATGTAGACTTATAAAATTGCTGGAGAAGCCATATAGATACATCTGGCCCTGTGAGAGCTCTGAGCTTGCCTTCTGGGTAATTGACATTTCATGTATGCACCTATACTTTATATGACATAAACATTCATATTTATTTATTAGACGTAGAAAACTCCCAAAAAATGTGCCAGCAGAGCATGCAACCACTGCGCCTCACTTGAACTCCTCCCACCTCCAACTCCGACTATGATCGCAACGTTACAACACCAAAATACCAAATCGTACTCAATTTTATGCAAAATTTTATAATGCGCAATAAATTTATATGTTTATTTGTATTAAATCTTTGGTTTTATGACACTAAAGTTGTGTGTAATTTCAATGCAGTTTTATAAGGATGTGTACCGATATAATATAAGCGATTGCGGTTTCATAAGGCGGTAAGTAATGAATCTTCCGGTGATGTCCAGCAATTCCCGGGCAGCGGAGCCTGGCAGCGCGGCGCGGCGGCGGTGCCAGCGCGCGCTGCCAAGCCGCCGCCGCGCCCCCGCCCAGCTGGGCGGCTCGTTACGTTTTACGACGACTGCTGTGCCGACGAAACACTTATTTCAAATGTTTTGTGTAAGTGGTTGCCGTATAACGAAGCTCGAAGGCCTAATGTTGTATTTAATTTGACATTTAGAAAGGGTGATACTCGGACTGCAGGTTTGGTTGGTTTTGACTTTAAAATTTTAAATTATTTTTCAAAGTTTTAAACTTTTTTTGATTGAGGTATTTCAATTTGTGTAGAATAAGACTAAGCTGCTTTCGGGAGTTGAACACGGGCTAATAATATATAAATAGATAGTCCAAATATCCTAAAGCGGTTCTTGTAAGGTATTTCTTGCGGTATTGTAGAGCGGGGAGTTACAGCTGACCTTTAACATTGTGTGCGAACGGAACTCAAACTTTAACAACCCTGGCTCGCCGGACGGGCTGCATAGAGGAATCCTGCATTGACCTCCTCCTGGCTCAGTCCCGGCTCAGTTGCTGTGAGGCGCATCTTGGCAGGCGCTCGGTCCAGTTTGAACAGCGCTGGTACGACGTAAACTTAGACACTTTTGTCATGTGGCAGATACAATCTATCGGTGGGTTTGATGAGAACCAGTATGTATGAAATCATCCAATGCCTATAGAAACGTGAACATTGTTTGCGTGCAGAAGTTGCTGTTACTGGACACAAACTTCGGGGTCATTAATTAAATGAAATATTAATTATTAAATATTTCCGGAAAATCCACACAATCAGCCCCGTGGTAAGCTCTTAGCTTGTGTTACGGGTACTAGACATCTGATATACTTAATATAATAGAAATATGTACAGAGATATTTTTTATTATACATACTAAACACCCAGGCCAAGGAGAAATTGCTTGCAGAACATATAAACACTTGACCCCTCGGCGGGAATCGAACCCGTTACCTCTTGCGCCGCAAGCGGACCTTCGCCCACCGCGCCACTGAGGCAGCCATAACAATTGGAAACTAAATATTATTATTCATATGTTATTTATATATATTTCCTTGATTATTTCCTTGATTATTCTTAGTTTTTATTTAAATTAGATTTAAGTTGACCTGTCCATGTAAGCATAGGCTTCTAAGGAAATAAACGTTTTGACTTTGACTTTGACTTTTAATTGTAATATTTTCGTTTTTAATCACGTGACTCATAACGCTACTTATCATAAAGGCCTGATTGTGACGTAACTGAGAAGTAAGTATAAAACTGCAATCTTTCTAGAACAGATTTTCGAAACAGGCAACCGTTTTACGATTAAAATGGTTTTCCAAAACGAGGTAAGTAGCCTGTTGTAGCGAGGCGCCGCGCCGGCCAGCGTTCCCGGCTCCGACGCGCCACGCACACAGTTGTATAGTAATTGTAGCTGAAAGTTTGCGCGTGTTTTGGCAATGGCTCAGCTCCGCGTCAAATGGCTACCGCAATACGAAATTTCATACTTCGTTTTATACCGCGGGTATAGCAATAGTATTAGCGATGGATTACTGTGTCCGATCACTGCGCACTTCTATAACTTGTATTCTCTGTGACACAAGACACTTCCTTGTCGGTAACAAACAGTGTTTGTATGTCCTATCATCGCTAGCTTCAGCATCTACGGTTCCTGTGCCCTGTATGAAAAATCGTGTCGCAAAAAAAAAAATGCACAGCACCTAAGAAGAAAACTAGCACTCACCCGCCGCTGGCGCCGCCTGCCAGGATCATCTGCATGGTGCGGGGCGCGCGCGCAGCTTCCCGGCACTAGCATCCCCACACTCCCACCGCACCGTCACTACGAGCGTCCGCGGCCACTGAACCGTCTAAGTCACTTCGCGATCAACACTCCGATCCAACTTCACTCCCAGCCAGTCTACTTTTCACTTGCCGAAGAACATCACTAGGTGTCTTTGCTGGATTCTAGATCAAAGTGCTAATGCGAAGGGCGTATACCTGTATAAGGAACGGAATGATTCATACATTACGCAATCGTTAATACCTGATGCCGGGTGTCGGCGAGCGTAACGTGTATTGCAATATTAGGTGTGCCGTCCGATCTGTTGACGCAGTTAAGCGTTAACAGATCGGACGACACACCAACTAACTCAAAGCGAATTTTGAACGTGAATTCCAAGAGCTGTTTCCGCTCAGTTGCTGCGACCATGCCCTAAGCAAGCAAACTAATAGTTTTGTTCTTGCATTGCAATGCTACTTGAGCAATATTCGTATTACATAAAATATCTCGTTTCTAATTGCTTTAAACTAATAACTAACTTCAGGTTTTTGGATCCCAAAGAACAGACTTTTATTCATATAAATTAGTAAATTGAAGAGGTTGTTTGTCACACGAAACAAAAGTCACGAACTCCGTTCGAACGAGCGCTGCGAGCGCCTTTGTGTTCGCAAAAAACCCGAGCCGATGGATCAGCCCGAGCGCCGCCGCGAGCTTTCCATGAAGCTGGTAGTGCCGCCCACGCGTGGGATGCGCGCTACGTTACGCGGCGGGTTGCATTACACGTTACACCGAACCGGCTTAAGCCTTGTGGCAGTTGAGAGCACATAATCTAAACCAGATGGAGGCATTGACGAGGTCGCTCCCGCAGCCGTTAATAACTCGATTGAGGAGCTTGATTGGGGTATTGTTGTGTAAGTGTGCAATCATGATTGACAAAGGCTGCTCGAGCCGGGCTCTAGGCTCGCGTGACGCGCGACGCGTGGCCACCGCTAGTTTGCTGTGAGACAACTTTGGTGTTTTGCAAACGGTCTAAGATTTTTAAAAAGTAGGAGACTTTTTAATGTTTTTACTGTTCAGCCATTTATTTAAAACTCGAATATTTATCTTCAAAATGAAACTTTCATCGAAGTCTTGCAGATAATAACGTAAGGAAATATAATAAAGAAATATAATTTATGTAGGTATGTCAAGGTTTTTTCAAAGCGTCATATTTGACGGATTTTGTGAGATTGAGTTGAAACTATAAAAGACATTCAGAGTATTCATTAAACTCGGATCACTTCAAAAACGTAAGGATAAAATAAAATAAATCATAAGTGTTAAAGTGATACTAAAAAGATTAATTGAATAATCATTATCGCAGCTATCAGTGCCTACTGAGTGTATTAATTCCATGAAACGATCACCAGCCAGCCATTTAATCGACTAGTGCGGAGACATACAATAACGAGCACGGCTTGCGTTAATACAATAGAATAATTACCGGAAGCTGCGATGAGCGGCAACAATTAGCGCGAAGCGTGCAGGCGCGAGACCACGGATTGTGCATAACAGTCTGCCGTCCGTGATACGGCCCTAACCGGATCACCGCGGCGAGGGCCGGCGGGCCGTGCGTCTAATATAATGAAGCGGGGACTGAGCCGATTGCAGCGCGGTCCGCTGATATTCCGAATATCCGGGCTGCATCCTATCAATACCCCGCAACGCTCCAAGCCTGAGGTAAAACCGTGTACTCCGTGATTGATTGAATCCGTTAATGTCCGTGTACTCGCAAAGATTGTATAGACATGCCATCAGTATCAATTTCTCCCCTATGTGTTTTGTTGCCTAGTTTATCCATTTAACTAAAACAAGTTGATTCCCATGCACATTTGATAATCAAATAATCAGACCTCTTTAATTACTCTTTTGACATCGAAACAACCTATACAACTTTCTTGAATTTATTAGTACACAAGTAAATTGGATCTAATAATATATTGAACTCATTAATTATTACCAGGAATCATTTTAACTTCATAAAATCAACATGTAATACGAAATATTTCAGGTTGATGTTACTATTTTAAACATTATTCCACCAACCATTACGTAATTATTATATTCATAAAACAGAGATATTGAATAACAAAATGTATGTACAAAATTAAGCCATAAAATCATAAAGTTACAAACGTACTGCTTCGTCCAGTCATGCAAATTGTAATTTACTCGATAATTCAAATTTTAGATATGAAATTGTATCAAAGCATGTTAGCAAGTTTGATTTGAGACTGATGCTCCAAGTATTTCAATATCCATAAATAGCGGGCGGCGATGCTCGCGCAGAGTCTTATTGGAGGTTTATTGCTTGTGCGGAACAAAATGTGCTCTTGGCTGCAGACTCTATTTGGATATTTGTACAAAATAAAGCTTCGTGACCAACTCCCCGTGCGGCGTACATCGATGATGTCATGGCCTCATCACATCACCCTTGTCATATCGATTATACGAAACGGGACATTACTAACAATATTCTTTTGAATGGCATTACACATGCTTATTTCTTTAATTGCAGTCTAATTTTTTTTTTCAGTCAAGTATCCGGTTGCGGAATTTGAAAAATTAAAGTGTTATATTATAAGGCATATAGAACCTAGAAGTGAAAGTGGTCGCAACATATTAAATTTAATAAGAATTTTGTCGTTTTGAGCGTCTTCGGTACGGAAGTGGTCCGCCCCCGCGGCGCGGCGCTCCGTTCTGCGGAACGAATTACGATTTACTGAGTTGAGATCTCTAAAGAAAATACGATAAAATATCTCTCAGCATCTATTTTTGCATCATGATTTTATTATGAGAAGGCTTCTAGCTCAAGAAAAGGACTAGGCTTTTGTTCGATGCATATTTGTAACCGACTTTTAACAAGAAAAGGGGGTTCGTAGTTAGACTTCTATATGGTTTTCGTGGAGGTATTTTTTAAATAAAAGCTGTGGCTTGCAAGTTGCTATCATTTAAATTTTATCACAATCGGAAAAGAAGTTTGTGTTAAATTTAAAAGAGAAGTCCCTGTGTCCCAGCAGTAGTAATGTTTTTTAAAATTTTTAATTAAAATAAAAAAAAAATTACCTAATTTGGTTCAAATCCAACGTGTTTTTAACCCCCGACCAAAAATGAGGGGTGTTATAAGTTTGACGTGTCTGTCTGTCTGTCGGTGTGTGCCGTTTAAAAGTTATGGGGGTAAGAGTGGGGAAGGAAAACCGAAAATCTGCAAATATACTTGTGTGGGGATCAAATGAATGCGCATCGAGTGCACATGTCTAAATATTATGGTATTTCACTTTTAAGGAATCGGAAGCATTGGAATCGGAAGTTTTTCTTAAATTTTAAATTTATATTTATTAGTGATGCATTTTTGAAAATGTTTGTTTTACCGACTTAATAAAAGAACATTCTCAATGCGGCGTGTATTTTTAGTTCATGATTATGTTATAATTGTTTTTGTTAAGTTTCGTATTTTTGGGTATTGTTAGGAAGATTATAAGGATTCGGTATTTTATTGTTCTCAATTTGTATCGAAAATGTTGAATCGAAAACATATTTTTTCATGTAAATGTGATTATTTGTGATATATACGGATCCTAAGCGTGTTGTTTGACCATAGGACACAGTTGAGCGTCGAGTCGCCGCGAAGTCAAGTCAGAATCAGGAGATACGTAGCTAGAAGAGCCAGAGGATGGGGGTTGGGACTCAAATGTTTTCAAGTTCGCAACGGTGGACGTTTCCCGCGATGATTGAGTGAGGCGGCGGGACGCGGCGGTCGCAGGCCGGCGCGGCGCCAACAGGAATACCTACTAGACATCTCTGAAGGCCTATATCCTTACCTTATCTAACCTAACTAATGTATCTTTCACAGGGTAATGTATATGCTAATTAATACATCAAGATTTCCAAAGAATTGCAACAGTTGCCAATCATTAAATTTAAATTATATTGTATGAACTAGCTTTGAAAATAGCTTATAATAAAATATCGGATTACGTTGATGACAAAACTGCTTGGATCGGAATCTGCTCCAACAACAAATTAAAAAATAAAAGACTAACAAACAATTATTGTAAACAGAACAAAAAATAAGTTAGAGTTTCTAATCGCTTCTTTGCTCTAGTGTAAAAAAGCGAAGCGACCAGATAGTACGATAAATTTATTTTCCTATGTTCAATCTGTTTTTGTATTTCATTTTTGACGTTTCAAAGATTTGAGAAATGAAACAATGGAAATGAATGATTTGTATCCTTAAGTGGGCGTACTACGGCCTGCGTAGTGTTCTCCGTGCACCTCTGACAAACACTTGCGGTCCAGAGGCCTCTCAGTTTCATAACTTTCATCTGCGGAACTTACTGTCTTATCGCGGACGAGATAAGTGGAAAGAAGACTTGTCAGTATTTTCCGGAATATTTTTATTTTAAACTAAATATTAGAAAATTAATTATAAATATTAGTGAGCATCACTTACGTAGTTATTAACTATTCAGAGGTAGCACTATTGTTTTTTATTCGACTTGTAATATTAAAATCGCATGAATTAAAGCCACTCCTCCTCTATACGAGCACCTATCTAGTTTTTTTCGCAAACTTCTAAAGAAAAATGCATAAAAAGATACAAAAAACAACTGAATTCATTTCACTAATGTGTTTTTTTTATCAGATAGATCAACAGACTTGAAACGGGTCCAAAAGCGCCAAAACACACCATGACATAACTTTTACATAACGTTCCGAAAGCTGGCGCTGGCAAGAGAAATAAAACAACCATGAAATATAATTCAAAAAACCGTGAAATAATATTTCCCTCGCTTCAAGTCAATCGGGTCCATGTATTGTAGAGCCCTAATAGGGTTCCGTACCTAAAGGCTGAGACTTCGTCGTGTGTCTGT
Source organism: Gymnoscelis rufifasciata (assembly GCA_929108375.1). Lineage (NCBI taxonomy): Eukaryota > Metazoa > Arthropoda > Insecta > Lepidoptera > Geometridae > Gymnoscelis > Gymnoscelis rufifasciata. The sequence goes on along the minus strand of OV815319.1, from coordinate 105,551 downwards.
CTGTCTGTCAGCCTGTATCTCAGGAACCGTGATAGATAGACAGTTGACATTTTAGGTGATGATTTATTTCTGTTGCTGCTATTAATTGCTATTACAAATACTAAAAACACATAACAAATAAATACATAGCTGGAGCTAGTATGAGCATACAACCACCTTTTTTATTATAAAGCCATGTGTATAATCCGTGTACGGAACCCTAACTGAAATATGAGTCTATTTCATAGCGATCGAATTTATTTTTGAAGTAGAAAAGTTTAAGTAAGTTTTGGTAGGGAATTATCTGGATGGCACGCGGTGGTCGCCGGAGAGTCTGCGGCGCGTCTCCCGGCGACTCAGCCGAGGCCGCGGCCCACCATCCCACTTTATCTGGATGGCACGCGGTGGTCGCCGGAGAGTCTGCGGCGCGTCTCCCGGCGACTCGGCCGAGGCCGCGGCCCACCATCCCACTTTATCTGGATGGCACGCGGTGGTCGCCGGAGAGTCTGCGGCGCGTCTCCCGGCGACTCAGCCGAGGCCGCGGCCCAGCATCCCACTTTATCTGGATGGCACGCGGTGGTCGCCGGAGAGTCTGCGGCGCGTCTCCCGGCGACTCGGCCGAGGCCGCGGCCCAGCATCCCACTTTATCTGGATGGCACGCGGTGGTCGCCGGAGAGTCTGCGGCGCGTCTCCCGGCGACTCGGCCGAGGCCGCGGCCCAGCATCCCACTTTATCTGGATGGCACGCGGTGGTCGCCGGAGAGTCTGCGGCGCGTCTCCCGGCGACTCGGCCGAGGCCGCGGCCCAGCATCCCACTTTATCTGGATGGCACGCGGTGGTCGCCGGAGAGTCTGCGGCGCGTCTCCCGGCGACTCGGCCGAGGCCGCGGCCCAGCATCCCACTTTATCTGGATGGCACGCGGTGGTCGCCGGAGAGTCTGCGGCGCGTCTCCCGGCGACTCGGCCGAGGCCGCGGCCCAGCATCCCACTTTATCTGGATGGCACGCGGTGGTCGCCGGAGAGTCTGCGGCGCGTCTCCCGGCGACTCGGCCGAGGCCGCGGCCCAGCATCCCACTTTATCTGGATGGCACGCGGTGGTCGCCGGAGAGTCTGCGGCGCGTCTCCCGGCGACTCGGCCGAGGCCGCGGCCCACCATCCCACTTTATCTGGATGGCACGCGGTGGTCGCCGGAGAGTCTGCGGCGCGTCTCCCGGCGACTCGGCCGAGGCCGCGGCCCACCATCCCACTTTATCTGGATGGCACGCGGTGGTCGCCGGAGAGTCTGCGGCGCGTCTCTCGGCGACCCAGCCGAGGCCGCGGCCCACCATTCCACTTTATACCTAGTCATCTCGTTTCGTTGTCTTGTTTGATTTCGCGAAAACTAGGTCATACTTAACCATTTAATGGTCTATCAATCTAAGCATTTAATGGTTATTTTAAATATTGTAGTGGTCCTAAATAAATTAAAATGTTTCCCACATTTATGTGTTGTTTTCAATTATTTTAGTAAATAAAAGGGTCAATTGAAGGAGTCAGCGTTTTTGATGTGTACGAGTATGCGATGGTTTTCAATAACAAGCTTAGCTTGAAGTGGACCGTCCATGCGTGCATGCGTCTAAGGAAATAAACGTGTTCTTATTTACTATTCTAATGGGGACTCCCATTAGAATCGTTGATAAAAGTAAGCGATTTGTTATCATATTATATTGAACGTAATGCCTAAGGACAATTATACTGTACTTTCTTTTTAATGTTTACAGTTTAACTGACGCACCGTTCCCTTTCTGTTGTAACAACCTACAACCATTTCTTTACGTACGATAAAATTGTATAAAATTCTCTCAATTTTTTCTCATGGTTTTATCTAGAAACAAGTTCATCCAAAACGTACAAAAAAAATGTCAGTGGACGGCGTCATACAGCCAATCACGGGAAGCAATCAACGCAAAAAACCTATAACATTTTTAACTTTAAATAACTTTTTCAGTATCTTTCATGAGAAACCAATCGATCGACCTGACCCACATTGTACTGGACTATGTTGTTTATTTGTTTTTTTTCTGTAAATACAAAAAGGTCGATTATTTCAACACAGAACTTGAATAAATCTTACCATTCTTTATTTAAACTTTAGTTATTATTAATACATGTACTTGGTTCTGTCGCGACAAAGCACGCGATTTTTGAAATGATAAACAGTAATATGGCTTATTGCATGGCGCGCCCTAACCTCACAAATGCATATGTAAGTGAGGGCTCCAGTATTATCCGCTCAAACTGAATAAAAGTGCTGGAATCGTATTTCCGTGGGCCGCGGCCGGCACGTCTCCCGCGCCGCCGCCGCCGCCGCCGCGGCCGGCACGTCTCCCGCGCCGCCGCCGCCGCCGCCGCGGCCGGCACGTCTCCCGCGCCGCCGCCGCCGCCGCCGCCGCCGCTGTTTGCTCGCCAACTCAAACACGCGCCCCGCGACCTGCCCGCACTCACCACTCACCAGTTTTATGACTGATATTACATAAAATAAACAAAAAGTTGTATCTTATTTGACGTAGGAAACATTGAATTAGGTTTGACATTCAATTGTTTAAAATTTTACGTGATTTCATTATCTATTCAGGCTATTGTATTATACTGTTAAGGTATAAAAGGACATAATCCGTGTCGAGTTTTGGTTCATATGACGGGCCTTTATGTGCTGTGCTGCCTAATGATAATGTTGTAATTAGGTAACTTTTAAGTAACTATGTAATACACGCTTATTTAAATAGGTTTTTTTCAATGTTTATACTTATTGAATAATCCCTCCATCCAAAATATATTAGGAATAACTTATGTTATTTACTGATTACACAAAATCACTAGCGAAGCTGAACGCCACGAATATCCATCAATCATTGGTTACAAACAAACATCGAGTTTTGTTTAACTAGATATAAATTGAATGTTGTCGCCTTGGCAAACTCTAGGAAGGCTTGAAAGATTTTTTAAGGCAGCTACCTCCGCTCATGACGCCCCTTGATGAGATTTGTATCTTTATTGGAGTTTACTCCTTAAGAAACGATTTGAGTTATAAGGCCCGGTACGGAAATTTTATGAGGAGTAAAATCAAAAAGTGTAACACGAAAGTTGAGGCGTTACGTAGAAAGAGACAAACATATATATCTGTAGGATTTAACGTGTAAAAGAATGAGATGGAATACATTACACAGCTGTATGCTATTTTTGCGCGCGCGATACTTCGTAGTTGAGACTACGAAGTATCGCGCAAAGAGGAGACCCGTATTGCTGTATTTTATTATATATTTTTAACATACTTTATGTAATACGCTTTATTGAAGTAATATAAAACATCAAAATAGGCAAACATCGTGAGGAAACCGGCATGTTCTGATAACTTTAAGAGTTTGAAGGAAATGTGACATTCACCAACCCGCACTTGGCCAGCGTGGTGAATTAAGGCCTAATCTCTCTCGTCAAGAGAGAAGTCCCTGTGTCCCAGCAGTGGGAACGTTAATAGGGTGATGATGATGAAGTAATATAAATAATCCGAATAATTACAGATATTATGTTTGTTTCTCTTATCATTTTAGCAGATGCGTTCATTTACCCTTTTTTTCTATTCGATATATATCATAATTATAGTTCGTAAGGAGTAAACTCCAATCGTGCGTCGTAGCTGACACACACACACTTTTTTTTTGTTTATTAATTTTTTAAGTTTTCACTATCTCAGTTGAACGGGCTAGGATCCTCGATGGAGGCGTGTGGCCGCGGCGGCACGGCACTCGTGCGTGCCAGCGAGGGCCGTGTAGCCGCGGCCGGCCGGTGCCGCCTGCCAGCCCGCGGCGCGGCGCCGGCTGCGCTCGTAAGCCGCCCTATCTACCACACATTCCAATATTTTATCATGATAACAATCGCAAATACATTCCCATCTTTCAATTTCATCTAAAAACCATAAAAACTTTTTTAATGTTTAGACGGGTCATAATCTGGGAGTAAGAATCGAACGTACTTTAACAACGAATGCAATTTTCTACTGCGGCTCCATTCTATTATCTTGAGATATTGCTATTTGAGCATCGCATTGCGTTTTTGCCATGATGATATCGTCGGCCGGCGGCGGGTTGGAGGTGAGAAATGTAAATTTGTTGATTTGTATTCACCATTGATATTAATTAATTCTTATTCTTATTCCATTGATTCCATCTTTTTCCTGAAACCACCTTTTACATTCTTTTACATTCTTGTTCTTTATGCCCCAGCTAAGACCACATCGTAACGTTACATCACATGAAATTGTGGCCTAATAAAGAGAGAAGTAGAAAAATCAAATCTGCCAATCTTGTTTTTCTGAGATGCAGTGGTCCGGGACGGATGTTTCTGTCTATCAACTTATGATCGCTTCTTTCGGCTTGCTTTACTTTTAATTCTCTCATTACAACGTTGAATTGTCATTTAGAGTATGTATAGCCCTACAAGTGTCCTCATACATAGAGTCAACTCGCGACAACGGCGACGCGAGCTCGGCGCATAGCTCCGAGCGACCGTCAGCGAGTGCCTATATAATACTAGACGCATCGATTTTAATTATTATTATGCCATGAATACAATAAGAAAGCTACTCTAAAACTGTGCAAAGTTTTGAATACCGCAGTTAAAACAAAAGCGACCCAGCTGACTGTGAACAAGGAAAATGATTTTCGTTTGAAAAAGTGTGAATAGAAGAAAAACGCGCGGCTGCCGCGGCCTGATTGCTGACGGCGGCGGCCGCTCCGCGAGCGCCACGATCCAATCCACCGCCTAGATCCCACCTTTATTCCTATCTATCCATCCATCTGTTTTCATCCTCTTTCAAATTCATCTTTGTTGATGCAAGCCAGCAGTTCCAATCATAGATATTCAAACAAAGAATGCGCCTCGCTTCGCTTCGATATTCTGTTTAAACTTAGCTAGGATGTTCAAAGTTTATTCAAACTTAATTAAACTTATTAATAAAGTTGATTGAGCTTTAAATTCGTTTGAAGATGATTTCTATGTTGAATCTAACTATTTACTAATATCAACCAGTAATGTGAACGGGTTCTGTCGGGTTGTTTCTCCTGACTTTTGAACGCTGTTGGCAATTGACCGAAATAATGATTACGGACAAATAAAATTTCTACGTTTTTAAACATATAAGCAGTCAGCAATCAAGCAGTTCTGCATGAGACTTCTTAGAACTAAAACTTTAAATTTTGTTTTAGAACTTAAGAGTTAGTAAAGTTAAGCCCTTTGTACCCTTTATTTCTTTTGAACAAATTTTATTGTAAAGTGCATTTATGTATAAAAAGTTGTGTAAGCTCTGCACATGCATGATTATATGTATATAATATACTATATGGCACTCTTTCAAAGTAATGAAAAAGGGTTTCAATGCAGCTTCTTTGATATCTAATTCGCCGTGCTTGCCAGAAGCATCTGCAAAGAAAGGGAGGCACTTTAGTTATTTACTCTTGACATTTCCAAGGCTTCAGTCTCTCTCTGTTTGTTTTTTGTTATACTTTATAACAATGAAACAAATAGATTTAAAGTAAATAATACGAGTAAAGTAGTAAGTCAACAGTTATCAATAAATGCATAATAATATAGTAAGATAGATTGAAGAATCAGTTCTAAAACAGGCCGAGTACCTAATCGAGTTTATGAACCACTTAAAAAATATCCTCGGCCGCTTTGGTTACTGTTTTGTTAGTTTTTTTTTCTTTTTTTTTTCAGTCCAGTCAGCCAGAAGTTCAAGTCAGAAATTAAAGGCGATTTTCCATATCTTAGCCGATCCCTTAAAACTCGTTAATGAATTCAATTAACTTGTACTGAGATGATAGACAGTTCCTATAATTTTAGGCATAGTATTTATATTAATTAAACAGAGTAATTTTTTTACCCTTATGTTTTTTGTAGCCTTTATTTCCCCACTGCTGCATTAATTTAAGAATTTATTAATTAAATTAGATCATAAAAATTTACATCAGGTACCAGGATAGCAGAAACGTTGAAGAGGTAGATAGATTCATAGAGGGTTCTAGGCCTTCATGCTCCATCTTAGACCACATCGTCACTTTACATCAGGTGAGATTGTGGTCAAATGAAGGCTTATCAGTAATAAAAAATAAAAAAAAGGTTCACGTATTACGTATCGTAAATTTTATATCTATTTGATATAAACTATGAACAATATAAACTATGAACAATATAAACTATGAAGTTGGTTAAAAGCAAAAAGGCGTAAATGGCAACTACATCATAAAAAGTATTTTAAGCCTAATTTTACTATTTTGTAACTTGGTACAAGAAAGGATATTTTTTTCTTATGTTGTACCTACTTAGCAAAACGTACATCGGTTACATGTGCGGCCGAAAGATCTAAAACGCTCGACTATTTTTCATCTCTTATTCTAATTTGTCTAACTCACTGTGAAACGCTAAAAAATAATATACGTCACTCGCGATTCTCCTTTTATTTACGTCCGACGAACACTCATACGCGGCTCACGGGACAATTCCAGGAAACGTATGATTGTCCGTGAATAGTGCGTCGAGCGTAGTTGATAGATTCAGGGCGGCTGTAGTGTCTTGCAAGTGGTACAAGGTCGCCTCCCCCCCCCCTCCACCGCCCCGCCCCCGCCGCCCGCAACTGCCGTACTCATCCAGTGCGGGGCTTTCTTCAGCCAGTGTGTGACCAGGGAGGACCTACGCATCCCACACGTGGTGCCTCATTCTAGGCCCAGAATCACTAGAATTATGGAGAGGGCTATGCTCGGGGTCAGAAATGAGGATATACATACGTATTATCTCGTTTAAGCTGCTTTAGCCAGGCTATATAGCTCTTTGAAATAGATTGCAGATTTATAAAAATACTTTTAATTTGAGAGACTGGAGCGGACATTCATCAACGATTTGGACGGATGATTCAGAAAGAGCTGCTGGTTCTTCGTAGTTGTAAGTTGTTTCCAACTGATACTGGATGTCAATAGGGGGGGCCATGCCCAGCAGAGGAGCTCAAACGTGATTGGAAGGTTCACATCACACAAAGTAATAAAATGTTTTTAGAAAAACTTTTTTTAGGAAAAATTGGCAAGGCTTTCCGGATGCGTAGGTATTTATTACAGTGAACTTGGCCTCGCAGTAATCTACTCGGAAATTAGATTAGTGTATACTCGTACAATGCTAACTAAGCCATGGTCTGTACGGCGCCGGCGCCGGCGACCGAGCCGCGGCGCGTTCGCTGCGCTCGCTCGCCTCGCACGCACATCACGACCTACCCAGCACGTTAGCAGCCTCATTACTACAACATTAAAACATTCTGGTCATATTGAAATACTGAAACCTAGGTAATCCCATATGAGCACCACATTATACTTGCTAGTAAAATGCAAATTTTAATTAAAATTAAAGTAAAGAATGGTCAAAAGAGCTTTTCAATTACATAATGTCGTTATTAATTATATTCTGTTTCCAATTCTGTGAGTGCTGTGTTTGACACCGATACTGAATTACGATCAATATTAAATCTGCTGATGATCCTTTATAATCAAAATCAACATTTTCGAGGCACAATTAAATATGACCAGTAAGCGGTTGCGGCGATATGCGTGGAGCTTTGGATAAATCGATGGGTAATTCTGTGCTGTTTGGCGAGCGGCGCGCGTGGGCCGCGCCGCCGCGCCGCCGCGCCGCCGCGCCGCCGAGCCCCCGCGCCGCGCCGTTACGTCACCACTGCACCACATGCTAATTCACTGTTGTCTTCTTTGCCTATACCTATCCATCCGTACTTATTACAAGTCCCCTCCCGCGTCTGACCGTCCCAAGCTCTCCTGTGTCTATCTCTATGTGGTTTTCCAGCTAATCATAATTTATGCTTATTTCGGTAAAAAACGACGATATACGACTGTAAAAATATTAATATATGCACTTTACGGTACACAACTTTGGTAACAAATTTTCAACAATATGTTCGTAGAAACATATTTGTCATGTTTTTGGGCAGCGTGCCTGGAGCTAGTCCTGCAAGAAGCAGTACGATACAGAAATAACGGAAAGAAATAAATCGTCGGCAGCCTTCACGGCGCCGCGAGAGCCGGCCGCGCGCCGAGCGGCGCCGCGAGAGCTGGCCGCGAGCCGAGCGGCGTCGCGAGAGCCGGCCGCGCGCCGAGCGGCGCCGCGAGAGCTGGCCGCGAGCCGAGCGGCGTCGCGAGAGCCGGCCGCGCGCCGAGCGGCGCCGCGAGAGCTGGCCGCGCGCCGAGCGGCGTCGCGAGAGCCGGCCGCGCGCCGAGCGGCGCCGCGAGAGCTGGCCGCGAGCCGAGCGGCGTCGCGAGAGCCGGCCGCGCGCCGAGCGGCGCCGCGAGAGCTGGCCGCGAGCCGAGCGGCGTCGCGAGAGCCGGCCGCGCGCCGAGCGGCGCCGCGAGAGCTGGCCGCGAGCCGAGCGGCGTCGCGAGAGCCGGCCGCGCGCCGAGCGGCGCCGCGAGAGCTGGCCGCGCGCCGAGCGGCGCCGAGTACCCGGCTAACTACAAGTTAAGCAAATCATTTTAAATATGACTTAATGTTTTGCGCCGCTTGCGAGACGCACAATTGAATTCTAAAGTAAAAAACCTATTGATCGTTATGCTAAAATGAGTAAATTATTTAAGTAATAGTGCATTCATTCCGCCATGTTACGTGTTGCACCATGTTGAACTCAAAATGACGACACACATTAATTACCATCTGAACTTAATGGGAATACAGAATTCAGTCCAATGGGTGGAAGATATCAGCTTCGAAATAGGTTGCAAGTTTCCACCCGAGGGGGCTTACTTATTGCAAATTATATAAGAGCTTTTAATGAGGTTGAAGCGTTATGTAACTCTTGCTATGCATGACTGGTTGCCTCGGCTTGTTTTCTTGAATTTGTGAGATGACAAGTTGGGTGAATCTCAGTGTTTATTTTGATTGAAGTTGATAATGCGTTAACCCGCTACCCGAGCGTGGCCTATCCTCGGTTTACCCTCTAATAGTGTAGAGGAGGTCTGCCCTGCAGTGGACTCCCCCCGGCCGCATAGCGCTTACTCCCGTCTTATGATAATATAAACGTGACTTTGGAGCGGCTAGCCCCTCGCGTCGCTCTGTTAATCACATTTTAAAGCCAGTTTGGAATTTGATTTTTCCGTGAAGCTCAGTGGTTTTGAAACTGTTCCATCAGCCGCGAGCCACTAGAGTCGCGGTGCGTTTTAATCTGCATAGTTGATTAAAGAGGCTGCCCGGAGCAGCTGACGGCTGCCGGCCGACCGACGGCTGCCGGCTGCCTGCCGGCTGCTGGCTGACGGCTGACAGCTTCACAGCTACGTACAAGGAAGCGACACCCTTCATTTTCACTTCATGTTCCGTCTATGACATTAAATAATAAATATAGTTGAACGAAAAATTGCCTTTTTTCTGCAGATGAAAACAATAGGGGTATCGCTTTTGTTAGTCACACGTAGATATTTTTAAATGGAAATTTTACAATATGAAGTTTATAATTGAGTTTCAGTAAAATTCAATCCAAAAATGTCTGTCGATTTTTCACAAAGGAATAATGTAGGTCAAACTATCGCGGGTGTGTGTTCGGAAACTCCATCGACAGTGAAATTTCCGATTAAACCTTATTTGTTGCAGCGCGTGATTGGTGCTGTCCGCGGCGCCGCGCCGGCTCCAGCCGCCGTCTGCGCCAGCCGGCTCGCGGGCGCGCAGCTCCGCGCTTCTCCGCATGCTTTATTTGACAAATAATATGTTGACAAGCCCGCAGATTCACTGGCTGGCGGTTAGGTGGCAGTCCCCGCCGCATCTAATGAGATTGAGCTAAATAAGCAGTTTCGTCGAGATCTAAGCTAACCATTTGTCTCAGAATGTACGAAGCAGCGTTTATTTATTTCTCCGAGTTTACTTATAATTAGAATTGAAAATGACATCTCGGAGAAATTCTCTTAGTTCTTCATCTCCGAGTGGTCGCTGTGCGTTGTTGAGTCGGCGCCTACAAACGTTGGTAAGATGACGTCACAGTCTAACAAATAAATGAGTATGAAGTTCCAGAAGTTAGGTTTTGATAGTTCAGCTTTAATTAAGTTATTTCAAAATAATTGAAATAATATAATTATTGGAGTTTACTCCTTAAGAAACGATTTGAGTTATTAGGCCCGGTACGGAAATTTTATGAGGAGTAAAATCAAAAAATGTAACACGAAAGTTGAGGCGTTACTTAGAAAGAGACAAACATATATATCTGTAGGATTGAACGTGTAAAAGAATGAGATGGAATACATTACACAGCGTATCTCATTCTCGGGGTCTCCTCTTTGCAAAAAAGCAAAGGCGCAAAGATTTATTGCTGTATTTTATTTATATTATTTTGTAACATACTTTATGTAATACGCTTTATTGAAGTAATATAAATAATCCGCATAATTACAGTTATATGTTTGTTTCACTTATCATTTTAGCAGATGCGTTCATTTACCCTTTTTTTCTATTTGATATATATCATAATTATAGTTCGTAAGGAGTAAACTCCAATCGTGCGTCGTAGCTGACACACACACACTTTTTTTAAACTTTTTAACAAGGCAACAGATAAATTCCACTCCAATTAGTAATTAGTTTGATTGTATAATTGGAACGAAGTTCCTTACGGCAGGCTTGGAGGAGACAAGGATCTTGCTACGCGTCCAAATAGAAAAAAAAGAGATAGTAAAACCGTAAGAAAAAGTCCGTGGAATAAAACCGTTAAATGAGACGTGCGCAGGCGCGACAGTCGTATACACAAGCGAGTAGTGTATAATACCTTTCTCTTTCTCCTTCTTTCTTTTCAATCTCTCATATTATAATCATTTCTATTTCTATATAATTTTATGTTTCATATATTGCTTTTATTTTTTAGGTTAATCAATTAAAATTTAATTATTTTCTTCCAGTTCAGAGTTTTCAAGCTGATACTGAGGTACTTATTCAATAACGTAAGCCATTAGTGTAAATAATTGAAGCTAACTGTCAAGAAAATATAAAAAATTAATAAATAATAAATAAATGTTATTTCATTGATAATTTCAAGATTAAAAATGTTAATTAAATTAACTTGAAGTTGACATGTCCATGTTTGCCCTGCGCCTTTAAAGAAATAAGCGTTTTTATAATACATAATAATAATGCTAATTTTATTTAGTTATGACATTAGCGCTGTTGATGAGTTTGTTTGTATGTATTTCATTTAACAAATTATGTAATCAAAAAGTGAACGCAAATTAATAATTTATCCAATAACAACAGTTACGTAGTAATTTGTTATTCTATGACAACAGACTGAGTCGCTGCTTTGCATTTGAAAAAATCGTTGCTAGTTAAATATTAAATTTTTAAACTCAAAAAATAAAAAGCGCTGCAACGAAATTACAGATAAAAAGTATCATTAAAATAATGTCTTTTACTTTACGGTATATCGGTCACCCAATTGCATGTAAATGTCAAAGTGATTTATTATTCAGGGGTGCATATTATATTATGAAGTTTTTTTTTTAAATGTCAGTCTAGAATGTAATGTCAGGCTTGTTAGTAAATGACAAGACCAATACGGGTGTTCTTCTTCTTCTTGGCGGCGCGGCGCGGCGCGGCGGTGGCGCGGCGGTGGCGGGGCGCGTTCCTAATGCATGGCGCCGCACACGGCAATCAATGTCGGTGGAAGTACGTCGCACACTTACATGACATCATTATAGAGTGTCGTCGCACTCACGGTGACACGAGTATTTCTTTATAAACGGTTTATTTATGCCCCGACTCATATAAACCGTGTTATTAACATAATGTGAACTATTCATTTTGAAAAGAGTTTTACTCGCGTGTAATTGCAACGATATTATTAGCTACATTCCGACGTTTCAGTTGAGTCGGCGAGAGGCTCTCTCCTGTAGACGCATTCTGTAAACTCATTTCGATCCTTACTAAGCTGAATCCGCGGTGAGTTTAAAGTTTTGTATTCTGTAAAACTCGATAGCGCCTGTAGCGCCTCAGTGACGAGCGTTCGAAGTGAGCTCGGTCACTTGAGTGATTTCGAGTTCGGATTCGATTTTTTACAGAATGCGTCTGCTGAAGACGATTCCATTTTGCGGGGCAGAAAAACGTTGGAATTTAATATTGTCGTTGCACTTGTTTTAAAAATGAATAGTGAAACCCGCGTTATCTTTAAAGTGAAATAATTGCCATTCCTATGTTTTTTTTTTATTTTTTTATATATTAATGATAAGCCTTCATTTGACCACTATCTCACCTGATGTAATGTGAAGATGTGGTCTAAAATGGAGCATGAAGGCCTAGAAGATGGCTTCTCCGGACCACATTACTAAACACGAAAAAGTAGCTTCACGCACTGGCCCAGCCCGGAGGGTGGTGACAAGCCGCGGCCGAAGCCTACCACCAGAGACTGTTCTGAGCACCACCCGGAGGTCACGTGTAAGGATTCAGAGGGTTACCACTTACGGACGTGAACAGACAAAACCTCATTTTCTTGCCCACTTCGGAGAAGAAGTTTTATTCTATGTTCTTATTTACTCTACTTTCTCTACAACTATTGTCCCATCTCATTACTTTCTTTGAATCATAATTTTTTGGAAAAATTGAATTGTGAAATGTGTAAAATAATGTATCTTTCTCTCAACCACATTGGAGTTCCCCTGAATTAAAACTTGTGTAAAAAAATATTTATTTATTAAACCGCCAAATATAAAAATTATAAAATTGTTTATTCATTTTTCTCTGCCGACTTGGTTGTCACGGAGTCTTCGCAGAGCCACAGACGGCGGAGCGCGGGGGGCGCGGGCGCTCGCGAGCTGTTAGGAAATTAACTTCATTTGTTTGGCGGGCGCGGCTGCAGGACTTTATTAAACACTAGTGGCCCGCCCCGGCTTCGTACGGGTTTTTATTCAATTTTTTTTACCGGCAGACTAACGAACAACAATTCATTTTTATTTATATATATATATATTTACAATTTGTTTTGATGTGAAAGCGAATCTTGTCATTTTTTGTGGTATCAAAAATACCACATATTATTATAAAACCAAGGCAAAAACAACAGGGTTGTTATTTGATTAATTTTTAAACCAAAAAGTAATAAGTTTAAGAATTTGTAACTTAAGTTATTATTATTATTAGTATTCAAGTTTCTAGGAAGACTGGTAGTAGTTAGGTTTCAATTTCCTAGCGAGTATTTTCGATCAATTTATTCTATTCGGAATTAATTTACGTTTGCATTGCTTTTTTTAAAACTACATTCATTAAACTTTCGGCTTAATTAAACATTCCAAAATTTCACCGAGTTTTTAATAGAACTCCACACCCTGATTGGATGTCAGAAGTGACCGGGTCCGGCGCCGCGCCGGCTCCGCTCCGGCGCGGCGCCGGCGCGGGCTCGCGCAGCCTGCACAGCACCGCCGTGGTAGCACCCCACGCAGCGCTCGCCCGCCGTCTGAAGCTGACAACTCCCTAGACTGCAAGCCAGAACGGACAGATTTATTTTATTCGCTTTGAAGTTTTTTAATATGCTACCGACTGACGTCAATGCTGACAGTGACGAGGAAAGAATACCTTTATTATTATAAAATTATTGTATTTACACACATACGCAAAATGGCGTTCAACTGAATAACATCTTTTTCACTTTAAATAAATAAATAAATAAATATTTCCGGACAATCCACACAACAACATCTAGCCCCGTGATAAGCTTTTAGCTTGTGTTACGGGTACTAGACATCTGATATACTTAATATAATATACATACATGCATAGATGTTTTTTATTATACATATTAAACACCCAGACCAAGGAGAAACTGCTTGCAGAACATACAAACACTTGACCCCTCGGCGGGAATCGAACCCGCTACCTCTTGCGCTTTATAATTTTATATAACTCGACACTGGCAAATTGTCGCTTCAAGCGCAAAGTCCAATTACAAGAAACTGAATTTACACATTACAGGGCATAAAACATTTACAGACACTATGAATATTACAAATCTAGATATTTTAGAATCATTAACTAATTCCTCCAAAACGGTGGGTCTTACTTTTCACAGTTTTATATAAAACCCGTTATAAATTTGATGTAAAATATTGTCTTAGCTAATTCTATGATAAACTCGCCGCCCGGTAACGTTGTTGTGTTGCCATAGTTATTCCGCTATTCCGGACGGACACAAATCAAACAAATCATTAACTTGTTAAATCTTCAGTAATAAGCGGTGTATCGCACACGGCTTTGCTATATGTAGTTACCGTTTTACTAAAAATGGCAAAAATTTCATTTTTGTGACGTTTGACCTATTTATTTATTTCCCTCGTTCGGACCGATGGGACTCTTCACAAGTTGTTTGTGTTAGTGCTCCCAACATTCGTGCCAACTTTTAGGTTTATGCGAATTCATCACCCGACTTTCATATTCGGTCGTGGGTCCAAACCCCCCGGCGCATCTCTGGATTTCTTCTTCTTGAAAGTATATGCGCAAGAATGAATAATAAATTGACCTAAGTCCCAGAAGTGGGACCGCAATTGGCGTGCTTATGAAGATGATGAATGTCTACCTTGAGCGGATTAAAATGATAATTGCCAAGTATTAAAGTTGTATTGTAATATTCTTTTATATCGTAGATGGCTTTCCGTAAACATACATTTAAAACAAACTAAAAATAATCTCTAATATTTTGATTAATTTTAAAGCTCTATCTATCTATATCTATCTTGTATCCATTTCCTATTAATTTTCCATTCAAATTACCTAACACTCCCTCGCGCCCTGTTAGTTCCTCCTCGGACCTGGCCTCGCGGGATACCTCTCCCTCGAACTTCTTTCAATCTTTACAGAAATAAGCAATACTTGTGTGGAGCTATATTATTAGCTACATTCAACTTCCCCAACTGTTCTACAAGAAACTCAACGACCATTCCATCCATTGTAATGGATCAACTCTCGGTTGCGAGGGCCATTATTACCCAAATGATTGCACTCTAGCCGTTGTCTCAGCGCCAGCCTACCCCGACAACTACAATCATACAAACTCAGTTTCATTTTATCTGTTTCTGTTTTTGTATTTGCCCTCCTCAGGCGATGCAAAATGCAAAGTCTTTTTATTATGAAATTCAGTAAAATTCTCTGCAATATATCAGGTTTCCGATGGATCTAGATTGGATTTCAATAACGTGAAATTCTCCAATAAAGGAGCAGTGTTAAAAACTAGAAAGCAACGACAACGCAAGTGGATTTAAATGAATTTTAGCAGTTCCGAGTCCGGTGGACAAGTGCTCGTCAAATCAAATGTTTTTTTAGGGTTACTCACTGTATCAAAATGGAATCAAATCGAAAATCCTTATTTGACAGTTTCCTGAAGAGTAAATTAATTACATTTATTAACTTAACGGTAAAACTCGTAGAATAGTTACATAAAACCCAAAAATTGAAGGGAGTTTTTGCTTAATTATTGTTAATGTATATTTGTAGTGAATGCATGTACCCCCCGCGGCTACAACGGACACGATAGTTGAATGATTGGAGGCTGCGATTCGCCGACTGACAAATATATGTCTCATGTTTCAGAGAGTTTCATATATACATACTTTTAATGCTTCAATACCAAATAGCCAGTTAGATTTTGAAATAAATCAAATCACCCATATTATTTTAGTGTCATTTCTGAACCATAGAAATGTAGCCAAAATGTTAAATTAATACTTATAAATGTTTACGAAAAAGTCGCAATTAATGTTTTATTATATTTTCTACATTATTTTGACGTTGTTTAAAGCTTACCCTGCCTCTGGATGTAAATGTATTGTGTTTGACTTTGATTTAGAAGAAGAAGAAGAAGAAGAACATTTATTGTAAAAAACTGTGTACATAGATGGTGGGTTATAAAAATCGTTTCAACAGTCTGCCCAATCTGAGCATACAATAATAAAATAATAACATGAAAATGTTTAGGTTGGCAAAAATAAAATAATAACATGAAATAATTTTAACAAATAAACACTCTAAAGTAACATATCAAACAAATCTTAGAACAAAAATAAAAAAATATATATAAAACAATATTACTACTAACAGGTTATATAAATTTATTAAAAATTAATATACTTTGAGTTTATTCATGTTCATGGAATTCTTTCAGATTATAAAACGTATTTAGTATTAGCCATTTCTTTAGTTTAAATTTAAATTCGTTATTATCTAAAGTTTTTATTTCTGTAGGTAGTTTATTGTAGACTGTTATAGCTGAAATATAAGCGCTATTTTTATACATGCTATTATTAATTTGTGGTATACCAATATTATATTTGTATTTTTTCCTGAGTGATTCAGCACGTATGGATTGATTTTCATTGAAGTATTTTTTGTTATTTTTTAAGAACATGCTAATTTCTAAGATGTAATCGTCAATATCCTTTCATTTTTGAAAATATTACGAAGCGAATCAGTAGATTTTAGATGGAAAATTGATCGTAATGCTTTTTTTTGCATGATGAAGGTGGATTGAATATTAACTGAATTTCCCCAGAATATTATACCATATAATAGCTGTGGATAAATTAATCCATAGTATGCCTGTATCGCCATATGTTTTGAAGCTACCGAGCTTATGACAGAGAGAGAATAACAATACTTAGATATTTTTTTATTAATTTTAGAAATGTGTGATTTCCAGTTAAGGTTAGAATCTATGTTAATGCCTAGAAAGTTTGTATTTGTTATTTCTTGTATACCAATAGTATTATATTCAATTTTTAAGCTTATTTTTGGTGTTTTGTAATTTTGAAATCTGATAAAATTTGTTTTTGATACATTTACCTTTAAATTAATTTGTTCCAGAGACTTGATAATGGTTGCTAATGTTGTGTTAATTTCTTTTTCCAATTGAGGTGCTGTTTTTTGATCTTGAGATATAAATATTGTTGCGTCATCGGCGAACATGACACATAAATGTTTTGTGATTTTCGGTACCTCATTGATGTATAATAAAAATAATAAAGGACCCAATATACTGCCCTGTGGGACTCCCAATAGTGTGTTTTCAAATTTTGATTGTATAGTTTCTATGGTTTTTGTTTTCTTATTGTATCTTTCAATCACAACGGCCTGGCCACAACAGATTTACCCTGCTCGGAACCCCCTGTGCGTTTCTCTCTTGGCCGACGCGTGGTATTCCAATTTCATTTACAGCCAATCAATCAGGTGCAGGCATTTTGTTCACTTTCAGCGCTGCCCTTTGAGGCCCGACCCACCGTTCGCCCGTTTAATAAAACCTAATGCATTTGTATTAAAACGGCGCGAGCCGAACCGATGGTCAAGTGTATTGTGTGAAGTACAGATACGAATAGTTTATTGCTTTGTGCAGTGCGCCGGGTGCAGCTCGCTCCGCATGGCTTCCGCGCGGCGAGTGTCCGGCTCCGGCCCGGCTCCGGCCCGGCCGCGGGGCGGTATCTCGTTCCAGCCCACGCCCAACTACACGCGAACTCACTTCCAATTAACAAGTCTATTACATTAAACGCTTGCGGATCTAATTGAATTTGGTTCAATTATGGAATACTATTTCGCTTCCTTTTGGAATCTAGAGTTTACAACCGGACTTGATACACTATGTATAAGTATCTCTCAACATAACTGCTGGAATTATTTTTTGCGCTTGCAATTTGATTATCATTAAGAAGCTTCGTAGAATAATAGAATCTAGGTATTTATTTATTTAATTCGTACATGTATGTATGTTATGAACTCCTTGACCTGTTCGTCTGCATGAAAGCGGTACAATATAAAACAGTTTTTGCGTGGGCGTATAATTGAGATTGACAAAACAATTACACGAGTAGGCATTGTAACGCAGTTAGCATACAGCTATGGGAGTCCACTCCGGGCACGAGCGCGTCGCCCGGCGCCCGGCGCCAAGCGCGCGGCACGCGGCACGAGGCGTGGCCGACACACTCGCGTATCTGTTAACCCTAGCAAGCTAACGCTCGTCAAATTGGCACACACCGAATGAATATGTCTTGTTCCTTTTTAACTGTTGAAACTACGGAATTACAGTTTTGCATCATCTTATTGACCGTTAGACTGCTTTTGGTGTCGGTTGATTTGTACAGGTAATTCGTTTTGGAGATATCAAAATATGTGTTAGTCATTTTGACTCATTTTTTTTACAAAAAACTTTTGTGTAACTTTTATGGTATACATTGAACACATTTTAGGCTTCCATAGTTTAATTATCACGATTTTTTGCCGATCTTTTCTTTGATATTATTTCATTAGAATAACAGTATATTATTTTGAATTCAATTACCAACTATGCCTTAAAGAGTAAATTATAAAATAATTAAAGTTTTGGGCTAAAAACTGTTAGGAAGTTCTTAAGATCAAGATCAAATCCCTCGGTCATCTTGATATTCAGTGAGTGAATTTTTATTATAAACTTCTTTTATTATTATATCCTATATTTTTTTAATTCTATAAATATTTTTAAAAAGTTAGGATAAGATCCAGTTAAGATAATCATTAATTTTATATTGTTCATCACAATTGTTTACGAAAATTAGCTAATGTAAGGTTAAATAGCTACTCCCGAACGCAGCTACATTACCATTGAGGGATTGCGAGAAGCGCCATGCTAATATAGTGAACTTGTTTCTGTTCCGAGAACGCAGGGATTAGAGAGGAGCACAGTGAGGGCCGGCGCGACGCGCGCCGCACGACGCCGCGCCGGCCGCTGCGACCGACGCTACGACTGTTCTGGACAATGAAGTCCCCGCGAGGCGGCGCGGTATGAGCCTGGCTTTTCCTCGTTCATTAATACTCGCTGTCGGCGTCCACGCCGGGTTGTAATGTCGCAATTCCCGTATGCCTTAATAATATAAGTGAGTTATTACTTATCATGAAGAACTAGTTGTCACCGTGGTTTCGGCCGCGGTAAATTTATTTATTTGAGAAAACATTTCCGGCACTCCTTTATAAGAAACACAAAGCTAAGATTTTCAAATATATCACAAAAATAACTAAACATCCTATTTGCACGGGTTGACTTCAAAACTTAACTTTTAACAAAACAGACTCATCGTCGAAGGGGTTATTACAGAACTTTTAAATGCGTGCTTTACTTTCTGATACTAAAAAGAAGCGATGAATAAAATAAAATAAACTGCTTAGTTTTGTTTCCAGATATATAAAAGAGTGTGTTGGAAGGCGCGCAGAGCCTCCGGCGGGCGGCGGGCGGCGGCGCGCGGCGGCTCGGCAGCGCGGCGCCAGCTCTCAGCACTGAGACAATTATTATTTTTCACTCGTAACATGTAGCAGGATGACAACTTTTATTACTGCCACGGCTTAACACGACTACATTTTAAAATTATTTCTACTTTTTATCTCTATTTCAATAAGCAGATCGCATTGTGAGGAGGTACAATTTTATAATATATTATTTATGTGCCTCCTGTGATAAGTGACTTAAGTCGAGTTGTTTGTCGACCCTTTTTGAGATTGTACATAAGAGTAATCACAACTAAATATATTTATTGGTATAGCCTATGTTTTTCTATCGGTTATAGAGTCCAAGATAATTTTGTGCAAGGTGAAATAACTGATATGATTATTTAACTATTTTTGACCAAGTGATATAGTTAAGAGAGCGGGGGAGGGAGCGTCGTTAATTAGTCTTGCTTAGTAGTTCCCTGCGTGAGTATGTCTATATGCTATTATAAATACGCTCACATAACTATATGCTATTTCTGAATTCGTTAATATCATCAATTGCTAAAAGAAAACTTTTTTTTAGTAAAACTATGGATCTGAGGTGGAGTATATGTTATACAAGATAATTAATTAAAGGAAATTTATACCAGGATCCAATATATGCTGGAGCACGCTCTTGCACCAGCATGACTAGTGTCGGTAAAAAAGCAAAAGAAACACGGGAAAGTTACAACGGCAGAAAATAGGGGAGAGCTAAGAGAAAAAAACTGTTAATTAAAGTGTATTGTAAGCCCTGAGCGCCAGATAACGGAAAACCAAAAAAAAGAACGCTCTTTAATAGAATCCTGTAGTACGGTTATGTAAAATCATAGAACTAACTATATAGTCGCCTGTGAGCAGCCAGGAGGTAGACAACGGAGTGTATACTGATGTGTGACTAGTTGGTTCATTGGTTATTTGTCCGAAAGTACTGCTGTAGTGTACTGTAGCAATACTGTAGTGGTTACCAAACTCGCAATAAAAGGCTAAGAAAGCGGGTAGACATTTTAGTTTGTCAATGTTTGTCTGCTTTCTTCGAAATACTTTAAAGTTTAAGCTTTTTAAGTCTAGTTTTGATACGTTGAATTGTATTTGAAAGGCTTAAAGTCGTTCAACGAGTTACCTATGCACCAGTAATGTGTCTAACGTTTCTAAACTAGGTCAGAAAATTCAAAACTGAAAATAGGATATAGGATTGGATATAGGAATGCCCATTGAAATGGATTGTCAAGCGCAGCGTTAAATTGACGGATGATCTGTCAAAGGGTGCCGTGATTGGATTCAGGCCGCGTCCGACGTCAGTAGTTGAAGATCTATGGTGGCGGCCTGCCTACCTTTCAACTAAATATAGTCAACACCTCAAAACATAATCATAAATACCATAATAACATACGAGTGTGTAAATAGTTGGTTTTTCAGTGTATTATGAGTAATATAACATTAAAAATCAAAGTCAAAACGTTTACTTCCTTAGAAGCACAAAGCCTGCGTGGACAGGTCAACTTGAAATTAATGAAACTAAAAATGTTTAAACAAAAAATATCAAGGAAATAACATTGTCTTGACAGTTCAGTTGAGAAGCTAATAGAACAACACAGCTTTATCAGTTAACTATAATTTAGAACTCTTTCATCCATTTTATTGAGGAAGTTCTCTGAGTGTCATCCACAGGTATGCGTATATTATAGTGGTGGCATTGTGGTTACTAGATCTCAACTATACTCTGGTAAGTAGTTAGAGCTGTGTCTCAAATATGAGTAAGTAATGAATTATGCTTCAAAAATATTATCTATTTTATCAATAAATGTATACTATCTTTATTGCTTAGTTTTAGGAGTGTGTCTCGACTTAATGCATATTTTAAAACACTAGGATATTAGCAAACTGATCCTTTTCTGGCAAATTATGTAGGTAACTGTTACATATTTATACTTTGTTCGAAACGACATATTAAAACTTTGTGCTGATGAGACCACTTCGAAAGTGTAGTAACTCTCTCTAATAAAATAAAATTTTAATCAGTCTGCAAATTAACGGAGAAATTCGTGACTTTACTTAAAGAAAGTCGAACATAGAACCTTTTCCTATGTGAATTCAGTTTAAAATAAAATAAATCAATGTTAGAACTTGTAAATGCTATTTATGCTGTAATATTGAGTTTTTTTGTGATAATTATAGTGTAGAGTGAGGCGGCGGCGCGGGACGGCGCGGGACGCGTGCCCGCACTTAGCAGAACTCGTTATGTTCGCGTTCGTTTTGTGGTTTCGCGTCGCCATTACTAGGAAGAGCAATAAATAAAACGAACCACTATAAGAATCCACAACGCGACAACACAGCGCAGCGGTTCAAGGAGTCATACACACACTGGCGGAGCGGGGACCTGTCTGCTGGTGTGGATGAGTCATGAGCTAGTTACATCCTCTCATCTGAATATGTTGGGTAACTTGAGGACTCGGAAATGTCCTCAAGTTATCCTACATATTCTATATTTCATATATTTCCACATAACAGCACGCAAAACACTACCGCAGCTCGCGAAAAACCCGTCCAAGCCTCCAAATCTTGGTACAACATGATTAATTCGAGATTGACATCTTCAGTAAAGGTGTTTTAGATATAATAATGAATAATATAAAGTTAAAATAAAAAAAAAACAACTTAATTCCATTAAAAGTAAAAAGTCATACAACTTTGTAATTTCATTAGAGAACTCACTCGAGTATATTTGCATATTTTCCTCTCCACAGCACGAAACTAACCTTTTATACAAAAAAAAACTGAATTGAAATCGCTCTATCCGTTCGGGAGCTATGATGTCCCAGACAGACAGAAAGAAACGTCAATTTTTAATAACAACCCCCGACCAAAAAAGAGGGGTGTTATAAGTTTGAGGTGTGTATCTGTCTGTCTTAAATGGTGTGTCTGAATCAAATATTATGGTGTTTTACTTAAGGAAATTAAGTCATTGGAATCGGGGGTTTTTCTTAAATTATTGTTCTAAAAAAACGACGACGATTCAAATTAAATCAAACTACTAGTTAACAAAACACATCACAGCAGATACTAACTAACTACCTTATAGATTCGTCATGTCTGTCTGTCTGTCCGTGTATGTCACAGCCACTTGTTTCTGAAACTCTATTGTCGAAACTTGGTAAGTAGCCGTAGACTGTGAACCGCATTAAGATTTTCATAAAAATTCTAAAAAAATGCATTATTCCATACTAAACTCAAAAAAATATTTTTCATGAAACCCTTTGTATGTGTTGACAATTAATTTATCTAAAATTTAAAGTTGTAAAAAAATGATATTGAGGTATCCAACTTATAAGTATTTTTTTAACTGAATAGTTTGCGCAAGATCGAGGTGGTATTTTAATACGTCATACACCGCAATTTACTTTTTCAAATCAAATCAAGTGTTTATTTTCACGCCGGGATGCAAATGTCAATGTAATTAAGGTACAATGAGGAAGATGTAAATCAAATTTTATTCCCCTTTTTCAGCCCTAACTAAAACTTTAAGCAATAATAAGACTAACTGTGAAAAAATTGTGTTGATATCTCAAAAATTGAATTATTTATAAGCAAATCAATATGGGAACGCGCGAAAACTGATTGCGCCCGTCGAGTAATGGCTGTGACGTCACGTCGCCGGTTGTGGTGTAGCCGACGAACGGCGACGGCGCGCGGGCGTTGCTTAGCTCTGTAAACTTACTTTTGTTCATTTCGATACATTTGTAATTTTTTATGAATGGTATACCAACCAACCACCCAACATGGAACCAGGATTTTCACGTGGACAATCAAATAATCTTCCGAAAGTCGATTTATTTGTGGTTGCGGATTATTTCACAAACCATGCTAAGTAGTATATTATTGCAGAAATCCAAGGGCAAAAACTTGCAAGGTAAGCAAATATACCTACCTACATATAACGAGATATTTATCTAAGTATTTACCTCTGCATTACGTTATTTGTAGGAGGTAGGTTAATAATATTATAAAAGTGAGAAGGGATCTAGGTAAAGTAGGTACCTACCTACCTAAGGGCCTTTATTTCATTTGAGACCAAATGGTACTTATTTCTTAAGTAATTACTTAGGTATTCGTAAGTATCGTTAAGTATAAGTTTTGGTTTTATAATAATGGAGTGATAGGACTTATGGCAATCGTTAAGTATAAGTTTTGGTTTTATAATAATGGAGTGATAGGACTTATGGCAATGAAATACACGTAAGTACGAGTAGGACTTATCAAAAAAACTGGTTTAGTCTAGGATAAGGTTACGTGTATATTGATATTTTATGCATAGGTAATCAGTCATAGTTTAGTCAGTGTCAGTTCCTACTAGTCTACTAGTTCTGTCAGATTGCTGTGGGTTATCGATAAAAAATAATACCCATAATAAATCGGGGGCTCTATATCTCTGAATGAAGTTACGAATAAAATTTAAAATGGAATGTGAAGGTTGTGCAGTAAGCAAAGGAGGATGCAAACATACAATGGCGTTGGTTAGGTGGTTACATAGACATAGTGAGGTGCCCGCTTGTACAGAAGTAGCGTGTTCCTGTTCTTGGATGAAACCAAAACTATCGCAAGTTGGATCGCAGCAAAAATTTATTAAAGCCAAAGATATGAGAGATACGACGCAGCCCCGTTCCTCAACAGCACCTATGACGCCTAATGACATATCTACCCAACGAACGTTTTCTACAGTCAGTAATAAAAAAACAATGGAGCTGGGTATAGAATCTCAGATTATGACCTTCTTTCGTCCAACTGCAGATGTAGATAAAAATATAAATTAAGTAGATTTAAACTGAAAAGTGCCATAATTTTGGATTTTTTAAATTTCTATTATTCTTGAAAAAAGTTGATTATATAAGCACGTTATTTTATTGATAAATCACATACTTAACTTTAATATTAAATCAGTTTAAAAGCGATCTTATATCAAAATCCCAAAAAAAATGTTTGTGCATATAGAAGCCTGTGAGACTCCACGTCCACAGTGTAGTGTTATGAAAAAATGACGTCCATACCTACTTAAAGGTTAATTAATTTTGACATACTCTATAAACTAAACATTTATTAATGTAAAAAAATATATAGGTAGGGATTTCATATTTAGGTACTCGCATTAAAATGATCTTCATCAACAATGTCGACTGGTTTTTGCAGAACACTTTCCCCCTTCTCATCCGTTTACAACACTTATTTCTCAGCTTTTTGTCGTTGGGCACATCATAAAAGTATTTTTCTGGAGTGCTAACCAATGTATTCGTACAAGGGTACTTATACACTATCTGTATGGTATTTTTTTCTCCATAATTCCAAAAATATCAATGAAATATCAAAATTACTGCACGATTTGTTAGCGCGCGGCGGACATAACCGGCGATGTGACGTCACGCGCTGAGCGGTCGAGTTCGCGCGGATTTTAATAACATCCAACTTTGAATATTCATAGAAAATTCAGTTTTTAAGATATCAAAAAAATTCTTTCACTTATATTTTTGAGATTTTATTTTTGATTTTTTTACATTATAAAAAAATCACACTCATCTAGCTCATTAATCAATAATGAGCATAATACAAAAAAATAAATTTAAATTAGAATCTGAATACAAAAAAGCAAACCATAAAGACACCCATAATGTGAAGCTACCTGAGGTGAGGTCAGTCCCCGGCGCGCCGGGCGGGCGGGCGCAGCGCGGGGACTCCGGTGTGAGGCCATCCCATACTTTGCAAGTTTATTTTCCATTGGACTCTTAATTTACAACTTTCAGTATTAACAAAGTTACAATTCAATTTCCAAATCCACTGAAAAGTTTCATTTATTTTTTGGCATAGTGTAACGCCAAAAACTTCAACCGATTAATAAAGCCAAGGGGCAACTTCCTTTTACAAAATACCGACGCATCGTTTTATTTAACGGGGAATTAAAATAAATCAAAATTGGGAATGTCACTAGCCCGATTTTTAAGTAAATGGCACAAGCTAAAGCATTATCTGGACAACTATGTCTCCACGAGATTTGTACTAGCACACAGTGAGATCTCGTGATGAGTGAGCGAGTGAGTCATGCGTGAGTGAGTCGCTAGGGGAGCGAGGGCGCCTGGTGGACCGGCGCGGCCTCGTTTACGCCTTAACTATGTGAGCGGATGCGATAGTTTTTAATCCTCGCATGGTCGTATTTATTTTTTAAATGCAAGTGTTCTTAAACTAGTGAATATCGTAATTTGATCGATTTAGCTAGCTGCTAGTTGAAAGAATAAATGGTCAAAAGGCATGTACGCGGGTGAGTTGATACATTACTCAAACCGAAGCGATCTACGCATCTGCCAAGTACGAGTAGCTCGTAAGACGGCGAGGTGTAGTTGCTCGCGCTGGGCTCGTCGATGCCGGCGCTGCCGCGGCCGCAGCCTGCCGGCGGGCCGGCGGGCCGGCGGGCCGGCGGGCCGCGCCGGACCGTGCGTGAGCTTCTCAGCGTCTAATGGAGCGCAGATACTGTTGCGAATACTTTTTGTACTAGTTCGCGCGGTCTATATTTATAAAATGTTATGCTTAAGAATATTTACGCTTCTGCAGGCTCTACGCGAGAAACAAAAGTTAGCAGACAACTGTTCAGATCGAATGTCATCTTTAATCTTTGTAATACTGACTAGGGAAAAATATATGTTGGATTTTGATCTTTCTAGTCTTGCTCTGTTCACCTGCCTAATGTACAGGCTCGTGATCAAGTTTTACGTGTAATTTACCTTGAAGCAGTTCCAAGCAGAGGCGCTACTAATGAGATGACTAAGAAGCAGTAGTGAGAGTTTAATGGCGGCGGGCGTGCTTGCGCGCGCGCTGGCGGGCGCGGGGGCGGCGGCGCGGTGGCTGCGGCGCCTCCGCCGGCACGTCCACCATGTTCAGCAGCACCAGAATGTACGCCAGCAATGACACCAAAAAGTTCAACCAACACGAGTACTTGACGAACGCGTTTGAGCATTCGGCTTCGGTGGGCGACATCATGAGAGGCATGTTGAAAGTTTGTTTCGTGGACGAGTTCCGAGCGCGAGCGCGAGTGCGAGTGCTTGTGGGGCGGGCGCGCGCTCGGCTCGCTCGGCGCGCGGAGACTGTGCGGCGGCCGCGCGCCGTCGCGCCGCGCCTGCGCGCCGCGCACTCTCCGCCTCACTCTTCACTTTGGGCTTTTGGACAAGTTTGTTGAAGACGGGCCGAGCGAGAGGCGCGGAGCCGCCGCCGCCTCTCGCTCGCGTCGCATCTTACGACATCTTCACAAACATTTGTGTTTCTAGTTGTGAGTTATTTCGAGCACCAGCGCACGCCGGCTCTAACTTTTTTTCATGACATTTGTCTTGAACTTTTGTTGAGTAAAATATTAAAGAGCCTGCAAATCCAGGTCATTGGCCTTCGTTACGTCTCAGTCACAGCTCTACACAGAGTTTTGTATCTAGATTGTTGTTACGGCTTGAATTTGTTTGTTGTGATTAATCGTAAACTTTAAAAATAAAAACTCTGAAATTCCTGAAATTTGATAACGTCTTTTAAACGCTCTGGGATTAGAAGTAGCTTAAAATAAAATGTTTTAAATTTTTGACAAATTGAGCCTTAAGACCATACAGCTAGAATTTTATTGCTATGCTTAAAGAAACAAGAAGGGTGGGAGCGAGGAGTCTTAATTAGGTTCAAATTTCCAGAGAGACAAGTAGATTTCTAACCAAAAATATAGGTTAAACATGGAGTACATAATTATACATTATCATGAAAGAGAGTAGATAATACAATTAGTCGTAACTTAGTTGGAACACAATCAGGCCGCAGCTCAACATGAACAGCTGGTTCCCGCGCGCCTCGGACAGCGCGCGGCACTACTTTGCACAACACAATATTCACAAGACATAAATAAAAATTAACTAAGGCTTTTCTTAACACAATCAATAAATAATTAACTTAGATATTTTTTTAATTATTTATAAAACTATATTATTATGCATGGATAAAAGTAAGTACCTGAACAATATTATGAATATTTTAATTCATTTTAAATCATTAAGTTAGACATTAAAATAAGTGATCAAAATTAAATATAATCATTTATAAAAGTTTGAGAACGGCCTCTATGGCATTAAAATATGTAATTCTAATAAATGCTCTCTTAGAAGTTTCTTAAAGCTTAACAAGCTATTAACGCTTAAAACAACGCATTCACGCTCGTTCCACCCTATTGTGTTAAAAGCGAGTTCAGTTCTAACGTGTTTGAAAGTGTGGAAGCGGCACTCGTATTAAGCTATTTTAATGACTGCATTCCCTGAAAAGATTATGGATAGCTATATTATTGATTTATTTACGATTGATAAGCCAGTTACAGAGATTTTTAATAAAGATAACAATACAATAATTACAGTTGGAAAGTTTTCGGCCCCAAGGGCCTTCTATTATATGCTACTTATGATATATATATTATTTGTTAATTTTTTTTATTATTATGTACTTGCTATCTTGCCACTTATGTTATTAGAAAGTTTCCAAGTACCTATGCCTGCCCATGACCGGTGTTCTCATTCGTGTCTATTCCGCTTTTGATCTTGTAAAGAACCCCTGACAATATACATAAGCACCCCGTTTTACGTTCCCACTGCTGGGGCACAGGGACTTCTCTTTTGACAAGTGTGTGGGTCGGGAATGTCACATGCCCTTCAAACTCTACCAAGTTCTCAGAACATGCCGGTTGCCTCACCATGTTTGTCTTCATCATTAAAATATGTCATCGAATTAAGTATTTAGAGATAGGAACGTGACAAAGGAGGGAAACCTTTTCGGAAATCATGTTGCTTTTTTATATATAATTTTTATATAAGCTGTATAATAAATAAGAGTATATAATAAGATAAATTACAATTTAATATTATGTCTAATGTCTAGTATTTAAATGATCTATCTTTTACATTGTAATACGATTTGTCACTAAGCCATTTCTTAATTTTTGGTACAATTTTGTTTATTGGCAATTCTTTTATATCAATAGGGATATTATTAAAAATGCGTCCACACATTGCCAGACAGCTTTTTTGGTATTTTGGCACATCTGACCAAGCATTATCATTTTTGATGTAGTCTTCTTTAGAATGGAACGTTTTTTCACGAAGACATTTTTTAATTAAAAGTTTAATCTATCGCACAGGAAGGTCAGTTATAAACTGCGGAAGCTTGTTATAAAAACGGACACGATTTCTCGTAAAAGATTTTCCCACTTTGCGTATTCTAAATGATGGGATAAGTAGTTCTTATTTCTGCAATCAACTCTATGGAAAAAACACTTTTTCAGAAAATCTCGCATATTTTTGTGAGTACAGAGCAGCTTGGCTAAGTGGGAGCACACCTAACTTTCATGCCGATGGTCGTCGGTTCAAGCCTCGCCCCGCGACCTACATCTGGTTTTTTTTTAGAAAAAAATATGCGGGCACACGTGCTTTAACGGTGAAGGCAAACATCGTGAGTAAACCGGCATGTTCTAATAACAAGGCCTAGTCTCTCTCGTCAAGACAGAAGTCCCAGTGTCCCAGCAAGTGGAACGTTAATAGGGTGTTGGTGATATTGTAAAGCTATTGTCATGAGATATGTTGTTTAATTCCTTAATCGTAACGACTCTCGTAAGGAGTCGCATGGTTTCATTTTATAGATTGAAATAACAGCTGTTTTTAGAAGAACAATTATAGTTCGTATATCAGCTGCCGTCCCCCAAATCAAGATACCGTATGAGATAACACTATGGAAATGAAAAGTAACGCAGACGACGCAATAGGGCACTCTATTCAAGATACAAGATACAAAATCATTTATTTCCATTGTTTGGTTTTCCAAATCTTAGAAACGTCAAAAATAACAGAAAAATAAACATATATACATTACACAGCAAGAGAGGCTTCAGAAAAGGGTATTTTGGACTACAACCTTAAAATGGCAGTAAAAGATCGCAACCAGGAGGTGATTGGGGTACTACTCAGCGAACGTTTAAAATATATCTAGTGATAAGAGTGACTTTATAATAGTATAAAAATAATTAATTTGTTTGCATTCATTAATATTATTTTCATTAATTAAGTACTTTCTAACGATTGTCTTGTACATAAATCATGAGTGTGGAATAATTTTAAGCTCAATAAGATTAAGTCTGTGGAGAAAGTTTAAAACAAAACAGTAAGTAGAGTTGTCATGTTTCGTTGAGGCCTCTTCAATGACATTTATTGTCATGTATAGTTGGTGTACAGGAGAACCCAACACAATAAACTACACATAGTTTAAGTTTATTGAGTACGCGTCAGAGAGAATTTATGTGCATCATCGTAATCATCTTTCTTTCTATCTACTTTAAAAATTAGAGAGGGATACCAATAATTCTATGTCGTGTATTCCCTGGCATATTAGGAAAGATAATTTACATATACCATAAAGTAAATAAATAAATAATGCTAGGTAATCCACACAACAACATCTAACCCCGTGGTAAGCCCTAAGCTTGTGTACATGCACCGTTGCATGTGTTGTCGTTAAAATTCGGTAAAACTAAGAACGGTCCTAGGTCTAGTAACAGCGCACCCGCGTCATGGCCGCTCCACCTTTGGTGGCACCAAACTGTTTGTTATGTAATATTTTGTTACAATTAAAGTGGCCAGTAAGTTGATTTATAATTTTTGTTCGAATATTTTACTCATTACAAGGAACACTGAAATAAGCCTATAATTGGCAACGTCATGGTTACTTTCAAAATTAAAAAGAGGGACTAGCTTACCATGTTCTGTGAGGTCTAGAAATGTACCTACCTCTATATCGACACACTTATTAAAAATATGAGGGTGTGATATTGTCAACAATGTTACTCGGAGTTTTGGTCGATATATTCCAATGGTATTCGGTATATTTTCAAGTTAAGGGACTTGTATGTTTGTATAATATTATCAGACATACTTAACTAAATGCTAACATCTCTTCGCATGCATCAACAGACGATTCTAATGATTCAGCATAGTGTCACATTAACGGCAGCGGAGTTTAATGACTGAGCTACAGTTTTAAAATGTGACTAAAAAAATATCTACGGTAGCCTAGAATAGTTCAGTTCGGAATATCGAATATATATTTATTATTATATAACGTTTTCTGTCAGACAATACTTCTCTACATTATGTGGACATTTAAGTGGGCGCAAATAATTTGCCGGTCAGTGCTTCAGTGCAGGCAGTGGGCGGAGGCTGTAGGCATTTATGTATATATAGACACAAGCTCCGCACACTGACACACGTGTTGAAAAGTTCACAACCACCTCCGAACGTTTTGGTGTGACATATCCAGCAATAGTGCAAGCGACACGTGTGACAGGAGGTTTCCTGTCACACGTGTTCACGTCCGTAAGAGTTAATTTGTTTATTTTTATTTTATTTTATTATATGTTTGTCGGTAACTCTGTGTTTTTGTATATGTCAACTTTAATTATCACTCACTTCTGCAGGCGTCTCAGAAGACCAGCACTATAACAACCCTCATAGGTAAAAAAATGCTAAGTGACGACCTGTTTCGAACCACCCTTTTTTTTCTTATTTTCTTAAACGTTTGTTTAATTATAATGAATGTTTAATTTATATGTTTGTATTTGTTTATTTTGTATTTCTTTGTGTTTTTTTTAATTTATTAAGTTTTATTTTTATATACAGGGCGTCCCTTAAATTTAAGTAACTTTAATTTAAGTCTAAGTTATTATTTTTTAGCTATTCTTTCGATTGGCATCATAGAAGTAGGATGATTTTTTTTGACATTTAAGTCGGTTCGATTCCCAGACGAAGCAAGTATTTTTTAGAAAATCTATGAATGCAGAATTACTAACTTTTAAAATTAACATAAAGTCTTCTTTCAGCAAAATATTCATCTATGATATTTAAGGTACTTCCCCTTCATGTCCCATAAGTTTGGGACGCCCTGTATACTGTGGTCGGAAATAAATGTGTCTTATATAAAGTCTTGGCTACTTCCGAGATCCGCGCCCCGCGCCGAACCCCCGGTGCCGCCTGCGCCGCAGATATAATACATGTCAGCTTACTTTTCATAATATTAGTATTTATGTATAGTAAATGAAACTCAACTGACACCAAAGTTGTGTGTATCAACATTTTTTTTCAAACGACTCTATTCTGCAGTATCACATTTTACTTTAAAATGCAAATTACTAGTAATACTTGTTGAATTTTTCATACGAGTAAATATTAAATTAAGATCGTCACTTAGCTACTAACGCCTAGAGGAATTATAATTTATAAATGAAAGATGTAAAACATGTATGCATGTATCTCATTATAAGTGAATTTTTATAAGTTTTTATGAGAAAATAAAGCCTCTCTAAATCTAAATGTACAAATGTGTTGGAAATATAGATTCTTTTATATAGCAGTATTTCATTAAAAATAAGTATAACAGTTTTTACAAAAAACCATTTGTAAGTATGCATTACACAAATCTTTTGGAAGTTTGTTAAAAAACTTTAAGCTTAAACAAATAAAGCTTCTTTTTTAAACCATAAAAAAAAATCGCGGGAAAATACATTACAACTCGGGAAACACCGCGGGAAAATGCTAGTAATTAATATAGTTGGCTCCGCTATCCGCTGGAACACATGCGCCAAGTGCTCGTCCATCAAGCACGCACACTTGTGTAGTATACAGATGTGTTATGTTTCTGAGGTTTGACATCGGCCGAGGACTTCAGTGCGCAAGCCACATTCATTCACACGTACAACGAGAATTTTATTATATTTCTATTCATTTATTATTAAGACATATAGCCTATTGGTAAGACATATTCATCAGATTTTATATATAAGTACTCATGTGACATTGTTATCGGTAAACGAAATAAAACTCATATTTCTGGACAATCCACACAACAACATCTAGCCCCGTGGTAAGCTCTAAGCTTGTGTTACGGGTACTAGACATTTGATATACTTCATATAATATACATACATATACCTCTATAGATAATTTTAAATTATATATATAAAACACCCAGACCAAGGAGAAAGTGCTTGCAGAACATACTAACACTTGACCCCTCGGCGGCCGTCGAACCCGCTACCTCTAGCGCTGCAAGCGGCCCTTGGCCCACCGAGCCACTGAGGCAGTCAATTCTATGAATACTGCTTCGGAGTTGCGTATCTGTCCCTATACAATTATATGCCTATAATTGTGCAATTATTCAATTAACATAGTTAGTTTCAATTTTATATTGTATTACTATTATACGTGTAAATATAATTCAGAAATAAATTATAGTGTAACGTGCACTCGTAATTGTGGTTACCAATAACTTGATTATTCCAATTATTATAAATTCAAATGTTTGCCGTGTATATCTGTTTTTAGATTCGCGATAAACTGAACTTTACTTTGTTACTCACGTTGATACTACTAGACGGATCTCTATACATG
Source organism: Gymnoscelis rufifasciata (assembly GCA_929108375.1). Taxonomy (NCBI): domain Eukaryota; kingdom Metazoa; phylum Arthropoda; class Insecta; order Lepidoptera; family Geometridae; genus Gymnoscelis; species Gymnoscelis rufifasciata. The sequence continues at coordinate 72,791 of OV815319.1, read as the reverse complement.
TCCAGTGAGGGCGCGTGGTTCTAGAGCGGGCCGCGGCCGGAGCCGGGCGCTGCACAGTAACACATTTCAGTTTCTCTTTGTTTTTATTTAGTATGATTGCTTTTTCTTCTTTAGCATAGAACGTCTTAGTTAATACTGTATTTATTTCTACCTTCAAACTAAAGCTGATATTTTAAAGTTATTTGATAAGTTTGATGTCATTACTACAAAATTATTTAAATGCTTTTACAAGATGCCTCTTCTGTTTAATCTTGTTTACAACGTCAAATTATAAAGTAGACCAGATAATTATTAGTTTTATTAAATGATAAGCGTACTTACAGCCTTCAAGAACACCGCAAACTCCTTCCAACGTCAAAAGATAATTTCCGTTGGAGGAACCACATATTTATAAGATAAACTGCAGCTGAGGAGTTCCTATGTACTATGTAGGGCAAACAGTGAAGCGCGGGCCCGCTGGTTCAGTGCAGTTACATAACTCAGCTTCCAATAGTTGCTCGCATTATTAGAGTGAAGCATGCAAATATCTGTTAGTCAAGTTGTAACGCTGGATTAGATGGCGAGCCCGCGAGCTAACTCCGCGGCCGCACTGCGCGAGTGCCGGGTTGTTCCGGGTATGAGATCAAACAGATGAATTTTAATCGGAAGTTTTCAATTACGCGGAACGAGGGAGCAGAGTCTGTAGAAGCAGGGAACTTATGTAAAACTAGTAGAAGGCAGGCGATCGCCCAAGGCCAGGGAGAGCTGTTGTGGTACACTCAGCGCCAAATTGATATAAGCGTCTTGAGTAGTCAAAACAATCAAAAACCAATAAAAATTGCATGTAGTAATTGTATAAAAGGATTTAAACATTTTCGCATTAAACCTAACTGTCTTACAAGTTATCATTTTGAAAAATAAGCAAACTAGTAAGCCGATTATTTGAACCTTTTTGGAGTATAAATTTGTATGCCATTATTTAGTATAGGTAATTAATAACCGTACTGCTTAATATTACTCTGATTAATAATTACCTTACACAAAAATGCTATCGTCTTGTAAAAAATTGCGTCATTGCAGCGCTAGAGATAGCAATGCTTTGCAAAAGAAGAGATGAAAAGTAAGAATGATGTTCTGTCATGCGCTATCTACAGTTGACCTGTCCAAGCGTGCCCTGTGCTTCTAAGGAAAAAAACATTTTGACGACGTCACGTGATAAGCTAATAGAAGGCCAATTGTCGAACAATCACACATTATTATTATTTATTGGAAAAATTACTTAATAATATATCAACTAGGTATTATATTGAATTCGTTTTTATTATCACAGGGGCGAGAATTACCTTCCAGGTCCCAATTGCTAAACATAATTCTAAAACAATAAATAACAAAACTACAAATGCTATTTTGAAAATCCAGTTCATAATTATGTTCCCCAAAATAATGCATCAGTAGCCTAACCATGAGATGCCACTTACGACTGTTGGAGATTACAACATTGTTGATATGCAATACATTTGACACATAGATAAAATTTTAAGTTATTTTTAAGTTGTGAAAATTTATCTAATGCGTAGGATTACATATTGTAATCTCCAAAAGACGTAAGTGGCAACTCGTGGTAGGGCTACAGATCTTGACAACACACGCCGGCGCTACGCATCGAGTCTTATTTACACCTCAAGTTTTCAGCAGATAACTTGCGAGAATGTGACCGCCCGCGCCGCCCTCGCGCGGGCTGCGCCTGTATCACTGCGAACGCTGTGCTTCATACTACGACTCTCGCCACTCGGAACTTCGAGGTATTTAATTGTGTCGCCACACAATAGATGGCGCAGCTAATCCGCTCAGTTGAAGCATCCCTCGCTAGGTGGCGCGCGAAGGCGTGCTTACGGGCAGCAACCCGCCTTATTGCTACGAGATCAACTTACAATACAGTATCTTACTATGTTCTTATACGGTATCTTCAGGAACACGGTCCAATCACGAATCATATTTTTGCAAAGCCCTACAAAATTGAACCGTAATACAACTAACTTTATAGAGGCCCGCGTGCCATGCCCCTGTTCTTTTACAACTTTGAAAAAGTTGAGACATTTCGTTCAATAGTTTGAGGGAAGCTTTCAAGTTAACCGGAATTGTATAATGCTAGTTTCGAGGTCTAAATAACATAGTGGAAGTACTTGCAGCGCAGGGTACTTTGACAGGTGATTGGAGTATAGTTTTCTTCTTTTGTTTTTCAAACGATTTTATAAAAACGAAAATAGTATTTTTTTATTATATTTTTATTTTAAAGGCACGTATTTATATATACGATATCTATGTATATAGTTGACCTGTCCATGTATGCCATGTGCTTATAAGTAAATAAATGTTTTGAGTTTGACTTTATCGGATCTGGCTGCAGGATGAGAGCGCTCCCGGCGTCCAGGGGTCAACCACCTCTTATGTACTTCGACCAGACCTTACTAAGCTTCAAGTCTGTCGGGTTTCGCGAGACGCCCATACTTTTTTATAATTAAAGTTGTTGTTTGCAAGTTGGTCCATTTCAATAACTCAAGTCAATTAAAATGTGTTTTTACTAAAAATCTAGTTTTTGGCTATGTTTATAACAAAAACTAGGATTGAAGACTGATCAGCCCGGTTGACGTAGCTCGCCCCAGGGCCGACGTGGCCGGCGCCGTAGCTGCAGGACGGCGGCATCGGCAGTAGCGTGTCTACTTTCACTTACGGCGTGGCGTGCCGCGCCGTGCCGTGCGGGAACTAGTTCAAGGCTGATCACAAACAACTATTTAGGTTTTTAGTTTCTTTTGCGAATGTTACAAAGCTAACCAGTTAAAATTAGCTTTTCTCGGAAATAACTCGTGAAGGCATTTAACCCGGGATTTGCAAGAAATGTGATTGCAAAGTGAGGGATTACTGCCGAGCGCGAGGCGGCACGCCCGAGACGCCGCGGCCACTGAGCCGCATGCCCGGCGCGGGCGGCGGCATCGAGGAGCTATGAGCAGCTACGTTACTGCTGCTCAACTCGCTAATATCCTCGGAACATTGAACGTGCTTGACTGCTCGAATGCCAGGGCTGTGCTCCGCTGCGATTCGTGTGGTGGGCGACATGTCTTTCTAATATAAGACACTGTGAATTACCTTACATACATCATATACATAAGCACTCTTATTGAAGTTTCCTGCTGGGACACAGGGACTGCTCTCTTGCCGAGAGAGATAAGGCCCTTATGCACCACGCTGGCCGAGTGCGGATTGGCCGAGGTCACATGTCCTTCAAAAGTACCCGTGTTCCGTCACCTTCCCCGTTAAAGTCCGTGTTTTTTCACATAAGAGGTGCAAGGCGGGGTTTGAACCCACAACCTTCGGCATGGACGCGCCGCTCCCAGCCGGCGGCGCCGTACGCCGAGCGGCCGCGCTCCGCCGGCGCCGCTCGTTTGCGCCAACCTCTCCATCTCCATACAATATTGCTGCATTTTAAAAGTCCATTCCTGTTTTATGACAAAATTGCCTATTTGTATGCAAAATATTGAACGTGTTCGTGGTATATTTGATTCGAAAGATTATAGATATGAACTGCCCGTACGTTTTAGCTTTATAAAAAGCTATAGATAAAACTGCATTTAAAATGATTGGTGTAATTGCATTTCACGTAATCGTCAAGTAATGGAGGTACGTAATTATAGGAATGCTTTTTACTAGAAAAGTAGGCTAACATTCTGTTTTCTGTTTGAGAGTTCTGAACTCGGAGAGAACTACGGAGTGCGGAGTACGAGAATAGATGTCCGGAACTTTGCGTAGGACTGTCTTTGCGGATTCCACAAATTAGCCTGAATTTCGAGATTTTTCGCTACGGTCGATGGACCAATTTAGAAGAAGAGTTAATAATTAAATCAACTACTTTTCAAGGTTTAATCTAGTTAAAAGCGGGAATAAAAATATTTATGTAAATTTAATTTAAGCAATTTAGTTTAGTTAAGTTTAGATTAGTACCGAGTGAATCTGAGGCATTCGTTTTTTTTCGTTTCGTTTATTTCCTCATACAAACCTTATAGATAATAGATACATGTAAGAACAGGGTAACATTAATATACTGGCGCCTGAAGAAACCCTCCTTCAGGCGCCAGTATATTAAATGTGAGGCAGGTATATCAACCTGTGTTACAGGTGGATTCGATCAAACCCGACTTTGTTGATTCAATAAATTGGGTTAATCTATAACTATAAAGTACTAATCTACTAGAAAGCTATTGATATCTCCTATCAGGGAACATAGGCTGCTCCAACAATACACGGCTATTGAGCTATGCATTAGTTCAATTGCAAGCGGCCGCTGACCAACTCTGCACTCTACTAAACATTATTGATGACTTTAATGAAGAGCTGTTTTTGCTTCGCTTTATCGTTTTTCTGGATTCGGTGTCACACACATTTTTTACACGATTAGCTTTTTATCATACTTAAGGTGAAAGATCTACGCCGTAGCACTTCGTAGCACTTCGTAGCACTTCGTAGCACGAGGTTTATCCGCTACTAGCTTCCATTGCACATTGTGAAATTGTGTATTGACAATGTGACCTATTTTATTCTGGCTTACGTACATGAGCGAAACGAGATTGCATTCGAGATGGGTATCGGGCGGGCGGCCTCCGGCTGTTTGAGAGAAGCCTATCGAAGCAATTTCCTCTGTTGTAGAGGCCACCGTGTAAACTTTGGTATAAATCTGTAAAACCGTTAACTCAAATGGCGATGGGCACGGCACATGATCAGAAGACATGACAAATGGAGCAAACTAGTAACACGGGGGTGGCTAAGAGAAGGAAGTAGAAAGAGAGGTCGACCAAAGGAGAGATGGGGGAACGAATGGAGAATTAACGACGAGTAGTCATGGAACAGAGTAGCTCGGGATCGGCCGGAGTGGAATAGGCTGAAGGATGACCTATGCCGTCTGGCAAACAGATCTTCAAGGACTTTGTAAAAATCATCTATTAAAAAATAAGTTTCTATAAGTATTTGATCGTAAATGTTGTTTAGTGTTATGCTCAGTTCAGATCCACCTTAATCTTAATTAATGTGGATCTGAATAAAGGTGTTTCTTATTTGTTAATTATTAAACTATTGTTAACGTAAAAATTTTCATTGATAATAATATAAATCTAAATTTAAAATTAAAGAAAAACCCCCGATTCCTATGCCTTAATTTCCTTACAAGTAAAACACCATAATATTTAGTAGTTAGGGCACGCGATGCTCTTTCATTTGATACCTCACTCGAGTATATTTGCAGATTTTCGGTTTTCCTTCCACTCTCACCCCCGGAATCATAACTTTACTACTCAACTACTTACTTACTACTTTACTCATAACTTTTGAACGGCTTAACCGATTTTCATGAAACATGTCAGGGCTTAACTCACCTTTCATACAAAAAAAACTAAATTGAAATCGGTCCATCCGATCGGGAGCTATGATGCCACAGACGTCTGTCTGTGGCATCATATCTCTTGAGACAGACAGACACGTCAAACTTATAACACCCCTCTTTTTTAATAAATATTATCAAAATGACGATGCCGCTCAATAGCAATCATATCATAATAAAACAACCAAGAGCTTAACAAAAAAATACTAACTTTATAGAAAGGTGAATTATTTTCCATATTAAAGAATCATCATGAACTAGAGCACTATATGACAGATTCCTAGAAAAATAAATAGGACAAAAATACAAATAACTACTTTCAATTGAAAAATGGCATAAAAAATCCATTCATGCAGAAAGCGTTTTGAGGGTTTAATTCCGCTGAAAAATGCGCGACGAAAACAGAACATCTTCTTATAGAATTATTTTATATATGCCGTCTTTTATATGCCGTCCGTATGGAGGAACAGCGATACTGTGGAGGTCCGACCTATTCACGAACGCTAGCGTTATAAAATGCGAGAGTGATCGGCTAACTGCCGTGCGCCTGGAAAGTGGGGATAGGAATGTGTTAGTGTTTTCTGTATACATGCCTGTGAACTGTGAAGACAACCTTCCCGAATTTAGCGAATGCCTTGCGCAAATGAGGGCGATCATTGAGAACTCAGATGTTGAATGTGTGTTCATAATGGGAGACTTTAACGCGCACCCAGGTTCCCTTTTTGGGAAAGAGTTAACAGACTTTTGTGATGAACAGGTAATGCAATGTATAGACATGGAAAGACTTCCGGAGAGCACGTACACGTATGTAAGTGACGCGCACGGCACGTGTCGATGTCTCGACCATTGCGTCGTGACGGCGGCGGCCGCTGCCGTAGTGACTGACGTTCGAGTGCAGTATGACTCATTTTGGTCAGATCATCTACCCCTTATCATAACATGTGATTTAAAATTAATAAGAACTAAATCTACATTGCTTACAGAACCATTGTCACGTAATCATGTGTGGGGGGTAAGGGATGAGGTACAAATAGAAAAATATGGTTTATTATGTACAGAAAAGCTGTCTAGTCATTTACAAAATTTTAATTTCAATGTTTTTAACTGTCCTAGTAAAATAAGATGTACTAATTGTGATCACTGTGAATATATAGATAATTATTATAATGATTATATTACAGACAAGTGCAGCAATGAGTGTTAAAACGAAACGTAACAGTAATAAAAAGTTAGTAGGATGGAACTATCACGTTAGAGATTTGTACAAAGCTGCCCGAAATAGCTTCTGTGAGTGGGTTTCGTACAATAAACCATGTTCAGGTTTTTATTATAATAAAATGAAAGACTGTAAAAGGGATTTTAAAAGAGCACTTAAATATACACAAAATAATCAGCATAAAATAAAAATGGATATCTTGGCGCGACAGCATGCATCGGGCAACTTTGTTCAGTTTTGGAGAGAAACTAAGAAGTTAGAGAGTAAAAATAGTTTGGCTAATAATATTGAAGGGGAAGGGGATAGAATAAAGATAGCTAACTTATTTAAAAATCATTTTAATGTGGAAAGTAAAGTAAATGAACCTAAAAATTCTTATTCTTACTCAGAGGGACATAGAATGGGTGCTAATAGTAACAGTGAGCTTTTAACTATAACAGCAGAAGATGTGGAACTCGTGCTCAAAAGAACAAAACGTGGAAAGTCCCCCGGCCACGACGGGTTAAGTATTGAGCATTTGCTGTATGCTGGCCCAGATATCTGTTTAACACTAAGTAGATTTTTTAATCTGTGCATTAGTCATTGCTATTTGCCAGCAGAGATGATTAAAACTATAGTAGTTCCTATTATTAAGAATAAAACAGGTGACTTATCTAGCATATCTAATTATAGACCCATATCGCTAGCTACGATAGTGGCTAAGGTGCTTGAACGAATCCTACAAATTAACATCATGCCGTCATTGTCAATAGATGATGGACAATTTGGCTTTAGACCTCACGTAGGAACAGACATGGCAGTATTTTCCCTGAAACAAGTCGTGGACTACTATAGATCGGGAAACACTAGTGTTTATGCCTGTTTTCTTGATCTTAGTCGAGCATTTGACACGATAAATCACGATCTACTTTGGGCCAAGATAAGACGTTCAAATGCTCCTGATGATGCGGTTGGTCTGCTTGCGTACTGGTATCGCAATCAGACGAACAGCATTAGATGGGGACAGGAATACTCGGAGAGCTATAGGCTAGCCTGTGGAGTGCGCCAAGGCGGTTTGACCTCTCCGGATCTTTTTAATGTTTATGTCAACGATCTGATCTTGCAGCTAAGCAGCACCCCAGTTGGTATTAAGTTGGATAGTCGGTATGTGAACAATCTAAGTTATGCTGACGATATGGTGCTGCTTAGCCCCACGATCAAGGGATTACGGAAACTTGTTGGTATATGTGAAGGTTATGCTAGAGATCATAACCTGACATATAACGTGAAGAAGACTGAAATGGTAGTTTTTAGAGCCGGAAAAGGTCCAGACAATATTCCCGAGGTTACGCTTAGCGGGCAGCCTATTAAAAATGTAGATAAGTTCAAGTACCTTGGCCATGTCGTGACAGCGAGTGGCAAGGATGACGAAGACATCGAGAAGCAACGTAGAGCACTATATGTGGTTGGTAATATGATTATCCGGAAATTTACTAAATCATCAAAAGATGTTAAACTGACATTGTTCCGCTCATTCTGTCAGACTTTTTATACCTGTCAACTCTGGATAAATTACACTAAAAAGGCACACGATGGTATACGAGTTGCCTATAACAATATCTTTAGGCAACTCATGGGGCTAGATCGACATTGTAGTGCTTCAGGGATGTTCTTTGAAGCACGAGTAGACTCTTTCAACGCCATCCAAAGGAACCGGATTGCTAACTTTATGTCCAGAGTTGACCGGTCTAAGAATTCTATTAAAGCCAGTTTAGCGGACAGAATAATATTGACCAAGACCTGGAAAAAGTGGATGCATATTGCATCTTAAATAGTTTTATTGCAATATAATTTTATGTGTGTGTATTTTTGTGTGATTAGGTTAAGAATTTAATGGATCATGTGTCTGACAAATAAATATATAATAATAATAATAATAATTATAGAAATTGGTTAAATAATGCGATATATCAATTAAAAATTATAATGTTTTAAAAATAAACAGAGTCATTCACTAGACCGTAATATGAGAGAATCAAGACCCGCGACAGCAGAACCATACCTCTCGTTGGAGCGGGGCGTGCAGCGGGGCGGGGAGCGGGGCGGGGAGCGGGGCGGGGAGCGGGGCGGGGAGCGGGGCGGGGAGCGGGGCGGGGAGCGGCGCGGGGAGCGGCGCGGGGAGCGGGGCGGGGAGCGGTAGCGGACAGGACGAGGAGCAAGGTCGCGAGACTGCCGCGAGCTTCCCGCATTGCGGCCGCCCAGCTCCTACCCTACCTTAACAAAAACCGATAACTGTGAAAGGACTGATATGCCAAGGGTTCTGTGGAATTCAGTTTGTACACTTGCTATCCACAACAGGATTCCCGCTACAGATTTAAAAATTTAAAGAATCGCAATTTTACATATGACGACTCTCATGACTACAAATTTCCAAAACTACCGGTTTTAAACTCCACTTACTTTCCTTATTTTACATTCCATACGGAACAGATCCTAATCAACACAATTTCCTTATTCCTCCTCCTTCAATAGACTTATCTGTTATCATTATTATTAATAATTATATCATTTTTGTAATATAAGTCTAGCTAATCCAAAAATTGACCAAGTGCGCATCCGACTCTCGCGACGCGTGCTACAGGCCAACAGGATTTACCCCGTTGGTTTTTATTCCCTTGTACGTTCCGAAAATGTTTTTTCTCATTGTCAACAAAAGTTTGTTTTTTTCATAAGGCCAAAGGACCTAACTAACTTACGGAAGAAGTTAACTATATGATAAACATACATTCCAGCGACTACCCGACTGTGCGTTACTAGAAAGGTTTATACCGTCAGGGCACGGAACCCTAATAAACGATTGCTTAGTTCAGTGGATCGGCGCGTGCTCCCCGCCGCCGCCGCCGCACTCGGCCGCCCTTGCCGGGGACGGGTGGCGTTGTGTATTCCACTACGCTTATTCAAATAACAAAACATTACAGACCTTAGAAAACTTCAGATCAGAACTAATTTTAGTAAAATCTTTGTAAATACGATTTCAGAAAGATCAACAACACTTTGAGTAAATATTTATATGTATCTGTATGATAAAAGTATGATTTGCGCAAGACAGAGAATTCAACGTAGACTTTAGTTTGAATGGTCATCCTGAAACGTGGAGGGGCCTATCTTCTGTGTGGTGTGTCGTGTCTGCTGTTTAGTGTCTGAGTAGTGGTCTGCTGCTCCACGTGCGGCCTCTGCCGCGCGTGGAGCAGCAGCCAACAAACAACAATAGCCAATTCCAGAAGTAATCTTTGATTAAAAGTAATTAAAAATTTTTGATACTATTAATTTCGGCCTAAGTTTCTCTCAAAAATACTTTGGAACTATTTCTGTATAAATTTTATACGGCAAAAAGCTATCACCAAAATGTATCTCAAGGGAAAGAATAAAAAACAAGCAGTAGAATTTATAGCTTCTGCGGAATATTGTTATTACCTTTTACTTGACTGTGACGAAGAGAGTGCTGCGCTCAACCGTCTCTGGAATATTAAGTATTTAAACGTTTACTCAGTGGAAAGGTAATATACCATAACCTGCATCCAAAACATACCTCTAATCAACGAATCTAACGTTTGTCTATCCCATTCACAATTTGGGTGAAGAAAATAATTAGTTTTTTACTTCTTCATATTAGCAAAAAGCCGTGTTGGCTAAGTGGGAGGACACTCGACTTTCATTCCGAAGGTCGTGGGTTCAAACCCCGCCACGCACCTCTGGATTTTTCTTCTTGAGAAATTTATGTGCGCTTTAAACACGTGCTTTAACGGTGAAGGCAAACATCGTGAGGAAACCGGCATGTTCTGAGAACTTTAAAAGAGTTTGAAGGACATGTGACATTCACCAACCCGCACTTGGCCAGCGTGGTGAATTAAGGCCTAATCTCTCTCGTCAAGAGAGAAGTCCCTGTGTCCCAGCAGTGGGAACGTTAATAGGGTGATGATGATGATGATGATATTAGCAAGGAATATTTACTTGTTCTCTGACGATACATCGAGGTTGAGCATGTGCGTTGCTGAGATGGTACAACAAAAAATATTTATGTTAATGAAGTTTCACTTGGTTACATTATTTAAAAAATTAGAGTATAGATATTTATGAATCGTCAGTTGTTTTCACAAAGACATCAAAGGAAAGCTCGCTCAGACGAATATGATAGATTTCGTGTGTATTTTTGATCGTTGAATCTGCTCAGATGCTTATGAATGTAATGTATATGTACATTTGCTGTTTAGCTATATTTAGTTGCGCAAGAGGTTTTATTCGAAGCTGAAGTCACTTTACCGTGGGCTGTCCGGTCCAGTCGGCTCAACCAACTGTTGCAGTAAGTACTAGTTATAATGGTACTGGTTTGCTCGTAGAATTAATACTAATAAACTGGTTCAGGACTTACCCCGTCTCCTTGGCGCCGCGGCTTTTTGTAAATGCTACTCGAAGGCTTCAGTACTTACCTGTAAATAAAGAAAGTAAGTTGTATTTATGTACATTTTTCAGTTGTACACTACGAGTCGGTTCAAATAAAACAAATTAATTATTAAATATTACCGGATAATCTCACAACAACATCTAGCCCCGTGGTAAGCTCTAAGCATGAAACGGGTACTAAACATCTGATATACTTAATATAATAGATATACATTTTTTTTAACACTTAGACTAACGAGAAAGTTCTTGCAGAACATACAAACACGACCCCTCGGCAGGAATCGAACCCGCTACCTTTCGCGACCTTCTTTGCCCACCGCGCCACTGAGTCAGTAAAAACATGAACCTATTATCACTTAAAATCTTTTTTATTTTTGTTTTTAATATTAAATCAGATGAAAACTTCTCTTGTATTTACTTCAGAGCAGTAAAACTTTTGTTTTCGCGCATAATTAGTATTCATGTTAGGAACTCAAATGAGAAGGCGCGCGCGCCCGCTGCGCCCACCGCCGCCCGCGCACGCAACAAGCAAACAAACAACATGTTTGTTACATATAGCATGCAACATGATTGTAAAATAAAAATGTAGACTAAATGATATAACCTAATGATGGCCAAGCAAAACATTGATTGATTGTCTATTACTTCAATAATCAAAAAACGTATTGTATTGTATGTAATGTGCACGCGATGCGCTTTCACTTGAGACACCACTTGAGTATATTTGCAGATACTCGATTTTTCTTTGCATCGGTATTACATATTTTCCCTTAGTAAAAGTAGTATACAAAATAGATAGCACAGCTGTCTTAGTTAGAATGAATTTTGTCTTTTTCTAACAATATACACGACTGTCAAAGTGAAGTGACAAGGACAAACGAATGCTAAAGACATTTGGTCTAATATAGGTTTAAGTGAATATTTCACATAAAGGGGTTAGGCAGAGAGTATATAATCACTACGTTTTAGGGTTAGGCTCTAACCATTCTGTGAACTAAACTTATTTTCCCGCGGTGATTATGACATAGGTATATTTTCGCGGTAGCACCTGATTTGGTACCTACACATATGCTTTAAAAAATGCTACCGTCGTTTCAGGCTATAAAGAATATATGTCGGTACCAAATCTTAGTGCTTAGCTGCGTTGCCCGCGTTTAATAGATTTTCACACACACACACACACACAATCCACATATTTTCCGCGGTAAAAAGCTTTAGAGAATCTCTGTACCAAATTGCATTCAAATCGGTTCAGTACATCCGAAGATTACACCCTACGAGGTCACAAACATTCTCACAATCTCACAAACTTTTTTACCTATTTAGGATAATAAGCATAGATAGTGGATATAGATGGAAAAGTATAGTACAAGCTCTCATGTATCCTACAAACTTGTTATATTATAGGATATAATTAAAAACAAACTAAGACTTCACAGATTTATTTGATAAATGTGTTTCTTGCAGTTTAGTGCTAGTGGGTATGTTCCAGTAGTAGGGGCAGGCGCGTTATGAATCACAAGGCTTAGAGTATCCGCCCCATCTCATTTCTTTGTTCCACCCTAAGTTGTAGAAAGGGATGTAGGTGACCACAGCTTTCCAATCCGTCATATAAACCCCGAAGAGGGCGGAGGCCACGGCGTAGCTCGCCGCGGACCGGCCGAACCGGGAGGCCTGCTCCATTTGCTTCTTGCCGAACAGCATGCTGGCCAGAGATCACCAGGGCATACGGAGGTATGGCAAATGCTATGCAGTTTATACTTCCAGGAAATTGTGACAGTGACTAACACTCTCCAACACTAATTTCTGACACGGCAACTTTATTAATGGCGTAAATCAGTTTACTTAAACACAGCTAAAAATTTTGAAATATCTTTTGTTAATTTGCAAAACGTGTAGGAAAACTCAGTATGTAATGTGACAATAGGATGTGTCAGATTTTTTGTTAAAATATGGTGAGTATTTAGTGTCAATGGATTTTTGTAAAGACCTGTTTATTGCTCCTAGAGACGGAAGGAGGTAAATTGCAAGTCTAAACGAAATAAACACAATTGTCTCTGAAAATACCGAAACCAAAATTTTCATTTAAATTTTTTTATAGGTCCTAATAAAGAATGAAATTATAATCTTTATTTGTTACACACCTGATAGTGCCTAAAAAACTGTCTTGACGCAAAATAATTGACTAAACCTTGCGAGAACGTTATCCTAAAGACGGTTAAATAAGAGAACTTGATAGGGTGTTTCAAATATCCGTCATAATATTTGAGTATTAGCTGAAGGCGGTGGGCGGGCAGCCCGCTCGCCGCTGCTAATGCAATTTGCAGCTAATCCCATAAAGAGCACTTGTGTTGCCTCGAACGCCATTCCCGCCGCCGATAGCGGCATTGCTCCCAGCTGCAGATCATCCCTGCATGGAGTCTACCAGTCTACTGCTCCTTATTAAGAGTATAATGATGTTCACTGCTTTATCATATTTCAATTTTTCGAGCTGACTTTTTATATTGAGCCAATCCCACCCCCACTCCAGCTACCATCCCCACTCCCCCCCTCACCACCCCTATAACTACACCCACACCCACTCCCATCCCCTTTCCCACTTCCACTAACACTCCCATTTCCACACTCCTACTTCATTGGATATATTTTGTCAATTCAAATCCTAAACGCAAGCAAAAAGTTTAACAGACATTAAAACCTCTTTCAGTTACGTTCGGTTTCTCTGTATGACCTTGCGCGTGAATAAACCTTATTCAATTGATACTTACATTTTAATACACTATTCTATATTCTATAAGTGTTAAATCTTAATATATATAAATCTCGTGTCACAATGTTTGTCCTCAATGGACTCCTAAACCACTTAACCGATTATAATAAAATTCGCACACCATGTGCAGTTCGATCCAACTTGAGAGATAGGATAGTTTAAATCTCAAATTATAGTCGCAATTTTAATTTATTGCTTATTATTTGTCTGTTATTATCTACAGGTTAACAAAAGTGTAAAATAAATGTCATTTTATAGGTTGTCTATGATTTTTCTTGATAAGCTATTCATACGTGGTGGTTATATACTCTTTGAGCTATTGTCTATCTCGAAAGTTCAATATTCAACATAGTTTTCAATCAATTTTTTTATGACATGTGTTTGAAGTACTTAATTATTATTTTTTTATTAAAAGCGTCCGTGAAATAGCGGAGATTATCTATATTCTATATATATAAAAATGAATTGTTGTTCGTTAGCCTGATTAAAACTCGAGAACGGCTGGGACGATTGAGCTGATTTTGGTTTTAAAATGTTTGTCGTAGTCCAGAGTAGGTCTAAACGGTGAGCAAATAAGGAAAAATTGCCGGGAACTTTTTTTACCCGTGCGACGCCGGGGCGGGCCGCTAGTATTTTATAAATATAATATTTATTTTATTTTTCAGTCTAGATTTCAATGTTTCAAATAATGTATATTTGAAACATTTAAATCTTCTAATTCAATTAATTCTATTATTTTATTTTTCAAAGATAAAGTCAAAGTCAAAACGTTAATTTCCTTAGAAGCACATGGCCTACATGGACAGGTGAATTTAAAGTTAATAAAACTAAATTGTTTAAACAAAAAATATCAAGGAAAAAACATTGTCTTGACAGACAATTCATTTGACATGTAATTAAAATAATAATTAATATTTGACATTCGTAATTATTGTTTATGATAATTATGATAAATTGGCATTATTTATATTTCGTGTACTTAGTTATACATTAGACATTATTTAATTGTTTATTTATATTAATTATTTAGTATTTTGACATTTAAATTAATTTTGATATTAGTTCTTAATAAATTTTAAAAGAGTTGTGGCATTGGGCAACCTCGTTAAAACCCATATTGTGACTTATAGTCTATATTATCAATAAATGACTATTATGACTATTATTTCAGGAGAAAAATCGAATAAATCATAAACTATTATAATCGATTCAGCCCTTCTACAGTTTTATGTAGTATGACAAATAATATTTAATAGAAATGAAACCCTTTCTTAGTTTTATGTACTCTGGCACGGACCTTGCTAAATGACAACTCTAGGGGCTCAGACGAGAACATCGCTCCAGCCCGCTGTTAGAGTAGCTCTGGTGGGCGGCAGTTCGCCACTAGCCACCGCTGCCTTGCTCGCACGCGCCACTAGCCACCGCTGCCTTGCTCGCACGCGCCACTAGCCACCGCTGCCTTGCTCGCACGCGCCACTAGCCACCGCTGCCTTGCTCGCACGCGCCACTAGCCACCGCTGCCTTGCTCGCACGCGCCACTAGCCACCGCTGCCTTGCTCGCACGCGCCACTAGCCACCGCTGCCTTGCTCGCACGCGCCACTAGCCACCGCTGCCTTGCTCGCACGCGCCACTAGCACAGCGCGCTACTCGCCAACCACTTTATGGACATCTTTACAACTTATTACATGTTCTGTATCCGAGACTTTGCATTCTTCAACAATGCGAAGTTCCGACCGCCGGCCGCCGAGTTTCCTCGTCTATGGATGTGGAAGAGGGACAAAAGCCCTATTCGCCTATTCCTACGTAGTTAAAGCGCAATTTGCGACTACTATCACAAAACTTACAATTACTTTTTAATTATAAGTTATATTATTATTGTAGTAGTGAACTGTCTTTTCTACGCTTTATAACTTTAGATTGCATCTTCACAACTTTCCATTTATCCAATTTATGCAGAGCAATTTATTCCTATTGATGTAATATAAGTGAAATGTGGCAACAGCGTGGAAATACGCTATGGAGAACTGAAATTTATATATTTCTAGTAATTTATCTGAAAACTGGTATCACGAGTAGTCGGCTCGCTCCCCGGCTGCTGCGCGCTTGCGGATGCAACTACTCAGATCACTAGATCTTCACGCGCGCTTAATCGAGTGCCGCTGACATCTTGTTCAATAACCTAATTACAAGTTTTGTGCTTGACATTTTCTAAAGCAACCGAGCCACCAAGTTGCTCCCTAATAGGTATTTCTTGTCAAACTTTGTAAAAATTTAAACTGTGTTTAAAACAATTAAGTAATTTGCTTTCCTCGAAAACACTCCATAAAACCAAAACCCATTCGATTGTTAGAAGGTCTCACGCTAGATCTTACCGGGTGCCTATAGTCTCGCTAACATTAAAAGGACTAGTTTAGTAGACAATGTAGATGTTCAACAAGCTGTGTGAGCAGGGTCGTGGGCGCAGGAGTCGCGGCGGCGGTCACAGCAGGTCGCAGCCGGCGCTCCGCGCGCTCGCAAGGCTACCGCTTAATGCGCGACGTCTTGGCAACTCTTCAAATAGCTACCATTTAACTTGTTAAATGTTTATAGCTATCATCATCACATGCTATCTGCATAAATGTGAGAAATACTTTTGGCCTCGTCTGTCTAGTTGTTTTTCAGACCTTGGCATTTATGTTTTGCCTAAAATCCGAGTATGAATATCTGTAAATTCGTTGCCATTCCAATCACGGTTCGCTGTTACGACGAGCATTTTTCAATGATCAGCGAGATCAAGAACCGATGTAACAGTGTTGTGTGATTGGAAAGGGCGCTCGCGTGAACGGGGGGCGGGGGCCTATGTCTTGCTGTGACGGATGCCAGGCGTGTGACGTCATCGAGCGCGAGTCGGAGCGAGTTCTCATGTGGTATTTAATCTTTATTGCAAACTGTACTGAGGGACTCTGCTCTCGCTAGAAATGAATTTACAACCAACCAGAACCAGCCTATCCATTCAGCGTTTCACTTTGTTTGTAAACCGTGGTCAAGTATGAATAGACGAACTTAATAAGAGCAGAAATAAAGTTATCATCCCTTTCATAGCTGTATTCGGAGATACTGGCGATTCATTAATTTGTGCATGAATAGAGTATGGTTAGGAGAGCTCTCCTACAGCGCACTGAATTTCTGTGAATACGAATCTAAAACGTACGGTTATCGTTGCAGTAATTTAAGTTAGCTCAGACTGAAATGCCAGAGAGCTTTCATTTTGTGATCAATAACAGTTTCGCAGTTCAGACTAACCGTATGGTGAGGTCGTATTTCTTAAAGACTTTTCGTAAGCCTGACATATGAGTATGAGCTACGTAATGTATGTAGCTCAGCTCATTTAGAAATCGTTGCGACACGATGTTCGTTACGTTACGAGTAACTCTAGAAACACCGAGGCCGTCGATTTGACCGCACGACGATTTTATTCTGTAATATTTCCTATCTATATTTTTTTTCATATTTGCTGACTTTTCCTTATTAAAAATTTTTAGATTACTAGGCTAAGGCTTTATAAAAAATATTAAATTATATGAGATTTCTTTACAAATACCGACTTAGATCGCACACCAAGTCAAGACAATGTTATTGCCTTGATATTATAGGGGTTATGCCAAGGGTTGGCTTACCTATATTTTTCCTAGGTATAAGTTCTAGTGGTAGGCGGTGCACGGCAAACACAAGTCCACGTGAATAAAAGTTTATTAGGAAAAAGCACATAAACAGAAGGCAGAAAGAGTCACAAGCACAGAGATGAATAGCACATGATAGGTACACAGAATGAAAGATGATTTTGCGAATAATATAAGCGTCTGATGTAGGTACATAAGCCCGAGAAATCAAGCGTGCGCTTCGCGTCGCAGCAGAGGTCTGACTGGTTGCGCGGGCCGTGCGCCAGCGCATTGTATATAAGTGCCTATGTATTATCCAACTAGTGATGGGGTAGTGTCGATATAATATAATAAACTCGATAGATAAATATTTTGTGTTACTATTTTTTATGAACTTAAATCTTACATTATAATAATAATATAATTAATTATAAATATACTTAATATTAAAAATAATGTTAATGTTAAAATAAATGTACGCCACAATATCTTATGTTTAAACAATTTAGTTTTATTAATTGAAGTTGACCTGTCCCTGTCCCATCGTGTAGGCTGTGTGCTTCTAAGGAAATAAACGTTTTGACTTTGACTTTGACAGTGCATCCGCATCGCACTCATATTATTATTATTAAGAATACTTTATTTCTCACGAAAATAAATAACTGTACAAAAGATGGGCTTAATGCCAAGGTATTTTCTACCTGCCAACCTCAAACAGGTTTAAGATACGAAGGCACCAACTTCTTGAGCATTCGATTCGTAATTTACGTACTTATAAACATAAATGTAATGTTAAGTTATTTCGGCTCTATCATTCAGCAGCAGCCACAAAGGAATAGCTAGCGTCATTTTCTACAGACATTGTGTATGTTTATTGAGCAGTCGCAATTTGTTACGAATAAATTATCTAACCGTCTCAGTATAGTACTAGTAGTACTCAAATAAAAACGTACTGTTGCGATATCGCGATATTCGACTAAATGTGTCAGGGGATGAAATAGGTGACTATTTATCATGTTTGAGAAACCCGTGATGCAAAGTTACTCAGCTTAAAGGCTAAATTTAATAAAAACTGAATTGGTATTATTTGTATGTTATCTAAAGCGTTATGCCATTATTTCATAAGCATTCCGACTGAATCTCTCGGAGCGTAAAATTGACTGCTGCGGTCTTTAAAGAACTAGTATAAAGCCCGGCCCTTCTAGGGTTAATACCTCTCCTGGAACATGTTCCCGATAGATCCGTCGGACGGGTAGCGGCAGGGAGCTCAGTGGGCTGAGGGGAGTGTGGCCAATGTTCGCGCCGCAACACGCTGCATGCCGGTCTGTTCACCGATAACTGCACACGAAATATCTTAATGCGGTTGAGGGTACAGTCCGCGCCAAATTCATATAAACGTATACCTACAAAGGCCAAACGAAAAGTACCTTAGCCTGCCGAATAAAGCAACACGTAAAAAATGTGGATATCTATAAATCAGCTATAGAACACATTTGAGAGGCGGCGCCTAACAATTGCATTGAGCCACACAAACCACAAATAATCTCAGTAGAAAAACATTTTATACCTAGATCGGTACAGGAGGCTACTGATATGACAAAACACAGGAACTTCAACCGAAAATATGGTATTCAATTATTTGGAACCTAGAACCCTTTTGTGAAGATGTGTATCGTCGAATAAGGCCTGCTCCGGAGGTCCAAACGGTCCACACAATACTGACGGCGTCTTTAGCATTATGATACATCCTTATCCCCAGCGTGCCGGAGCCGTGCGGCTAGGCACTCCACTTTCGTTCCGAAGGTCGTCGTTTAAAACGCTCTGGATTGTACTTCTAAAAAAAGGATGTGCGCTTTAAGCACGTGCTGTAACTGTGGAGGCCAACATCGCGAAGAAACCGGCTGTTCTGAGAACTTTGAAAAGTTTGAAGGATATGTGACATTCACCAACCCGCACTTGGCCAGCGAGGTGAATTAACGCCTAATCTCTCAAGTCAAGAAAAAAACGCGAATAAATTATCTAATAAATGGAAATAAAATTGTCTTGATAATACGCTTCACTTTTTAATAATATGTTAAGAAGCGTAAAATACAACGAACGTTTCCATTATTTCTAAAATAAATATGGACACCTCGACGTGGCTTATTTCAAAAATGTACTGCGAGTGTCCCCTTGTTATGTTCACTTGTCAGGGGATAATTGGAATGCTGGCTCCGTGCAGTTTATGATCCGGAAACCAAACCGACACGGCACTGTGTAGGTATATAAAAGATATTGTGGACGTCTGCCCGCTCGAGACGGCGCAGGGGAGCGACACTCCAATTAGGTCCGACTTCGAAAGTGGTCAATCGTCGAATCCAGCCCGGCTCGACCGTGCTCGACAAATTCCGTAATTCTACTTTTCGTTCATTATATTGCCAATATTGACCTAGGTACGCGAAATGTGGTGCTTCGCCGTAATAAGCCTTATGAATAAGCTAAAAAGCTACGCAGATAGGAAAAATGAGGAAAAACATATAAATTGTGGGTTACCAAAATAGCATTTGGCGTTCTCGTCCGGCCGTCGTCGTAAGACGTCCACAGAAGACTCGGTGGAGCCGCGTTCACGGCGGGTGCGGACAGCTTCAAACAGGATATTTATAGGAGGGACGATGGTGTAATATTAGAGGACCGTGATACTCATTGGCGACCGCGGTCGGGAAACGCAGCGTTAGACGTCTTCAACGACGACGGTGGTCGGTATGTCTGTCTGTCTGTCTAACTATGATGCCACAGACAGTCAGGTAGACACGTCAAACATAACAAAGCACCCTTTGTGTCGGGGGTTAAAAATGTAGTTCTTATTTGACATGTAATTTTTGATGATAATCGGTTGATCCATTTAAAAGTTCTGAGGGTAAAAGTGGGGATTAAAAAAAAAAACATGCATCATCATCAAAATCGGACTTTCTCTTGATGAGAGAGATTAGTTCTGAGTCCAGCACGCTGTCACAATCATGACCTTCAAACACTTTAAAGTTCTCAGAACATGTTACAGCACGTGTTTTAAAGTCCACAAACATTTTTTTAAGAAAAAAAATCTAGAAGTGCTTGCCTTGGTTTGAACTTACGACATTCAGAATGAAAGTCGAAGCCAACACGGCTTTTTTAAATAAAACGTGGAAATATTTCATATTCACGGAGATAAAATTGTTTGAAAAACTTAATAACTCGAACCGGATCGCCTTAACTCAGCACTACGAGTGAAAGCGCATCACATGCCCATAACAAAATAGTATGCCGTTTACTTTTAAAGGAACTAAAGTTTTGGAATCAGGGGTTTTTTTATTTAGATTATTATGTAAAGTAACTCAGGTATCTGAGCCATGTCATATCTCCGTGTCTGAAGCACGGCGCAGGCAGCGCGGAGTGAGCGCGGAGCGGCCGCGTGTGCCGTAAGTGTGCCAGGGCCGCAATTGATTTCTGCCAAGTACTTTTATTACCTAGAACTGCTCAAACTGGGCCGTCATTTTGTAAAATGGTTATTACCACTACAGTTTCATTTAGCTTGAAAATCCTTCAACTAGTTATTAACAACAGCCTTGCAAAGCCTAGTTAACGAAAATTGGCAAGACACACAAACACAGTTATACAAGTTTCATTCCAAACCATCATCATCATTACCGCCGCAGGGCCCGGCCGGCTGCTGGACCAAACTATACCTCGCTCGCAAATTACCAGTTATTTATGTAAAAAGTTATCACCAAACATTGTTATTTTTCGGAAAGTATAATGACTTATCACCACCCTTTTAACGTTCCCACTGCTGGGGAACAGGTACTTCTCTCTTGACGAGACAGGTTAGGCCTTAACTCACCACGCTGGCCAAGCGCGGGTTGGTGAATGTCACATCTCCTGCAAACTCTTTACTCCGGCTTGGTTGGTGCCAGCCATATTGGAACCGATGTAGCAACCATTCCAGCATTGCTACAGATTGTCGGACGGTTGGCCTTCCAGCCGTCAGAACTACGTCTTGCTACCCGATGTAGGGATGGCGATCTGAGATCGATTAATCGAAAAATCGATTTTTCGAGCGAAAAATATCGAATCGGAGCGTCTGTAAATAGTATTACTTGTGCCATTCACCAACTCGCAAGGAAGTATTTTTGCAAATTCACCCTCTAAGGGGGTAAAATGGTGGTACAAAGTTTGCATGAAACTATATCTCGTTGCTTAAGTTATTCAAACGACATTCAGTATACATGTTCAGCACGTGTAAATTATTTTTTCAATAATCACTTATGGGGGATTCTGGGGTTAGAAGTTCCAATTTTTAGGTAGAAAATTTGAAATTTGATAGCTACGTCATTGTAAACATTCATTAAAAACGGATTATAGGAAACTCCACCCCTAAGAAGGTAAAACGGAGGCTGGAATTTTTGGCTACTTCGGGATGGCTGGAAGGCCGATGTGTTATTAAAAGTGACTCGAAATGTTTAAATGTATGCTCTGTGGATGGTGTGCAGGTAAGCTAATAATGTTTATTTAGAAAACAACCCTTATTTGGGGTTAAGGTGGAGTTAGAAGTTTGTATGAAAGTCCGTTGTTTTAAAAGTAAGAAGCTTTAAATTTTGGAAGTAGGTAGGTACGTTCCATGTAGGATATAGACAATTGTTAAGAACTAGATTATAGAAACTAAAAAAAAAACGGCAAAAATGTTGAATGAAATTTTTCATTAAAAACCTATGTTTTCTTACTAAAATATTTTTTAAAACAAGTACCTGCAAAGTATGTGCAAATAACTAACTCTACGCGTACGAAGTCGCGGTCATCAGCTAGTTTACCATAAGAATACCTCGTTTTCTTAATTGCAATTAACAAACCTAACTTTTAAGTACTTACTATAATTTAAAATATTTCCGGACTAATCACACAGACCCGCGTTCTTCTACGTATCTCCTAATTCCTGATTCGATTACGTAGAGAAACCCCGAGCATTGCCCTTTCCATAGCTCGTTGCGCAACTCTCAATTCCTATATTCATGAGGCCTATGGTGAAGCACCACGTTTCGGATCCATATGTCATCACTGGCAACACACCTTCGTCTTCCGGCACTGAGGTATATTGGATGAAAACACGTCACGCAGTTTCCCGAACGCTGCCCATCCGAGCTGGATTCGGCGATTGACATCTTTCTCGAAGTTGGACCTACCTAATTGGACTGTCTGTCCTAGGTATACATATGCGTCAACAACTTCGAGCATCGAATTCTCAACCATAATAGGGCTGTTCCATGCTTCAGGCGTAGTACCTCCGAGCAAGGTGGAATTGAAGAGCTTCTGAAGGACTTTAAGTACCGGTGTTCCACCCGCTTTCAGAAGCTATGGCGTAATTCCGTCCTCACCCGGCGCCTTGTTGTTCTTCAGCTGTCTCAGGTCCATTCGAATCTCGTACAGGCTGATGTCCGGGATGTCTCCGGTGTAATGTCGGGTCAGTTTGGCTCTTGGGTCTTCTGCCGCACTGATTACAGGTTTTGTGACCGACGCGTAAAGCTGCCCGT
Source organism: Gymnoscelis rufifasciata (assembly GCA_929108375.1). Classification (NCBI taxonomy): domain Eukaryota; kingdom Metazoa; phylum Arthropoda; class Insecta; order Lepidoptera; family Geometridae; genus Gymnoscelis; species Gymnoscelis rufifasciata. The sequence goes on along the minus strand of OV815319.1, from coordinate 49,782 downwards.
AGAACTTTTCCCTTAACACATCCGCTTTCGTCGACGCTACACTGCCATCGTCCCACTTTAGCTTCGTCATCTGGCTTTGCCCAATAGACATATGTCTCGCGAACACTTTGGAGCCCTGGGTCCGCTCCGACATAGCCAAACGAATTAGCTCGCTAAAGTGGCAATGGACAGGCCATGTAGCGCGCAGAACAGATTGCCGTTGGGGCCGGAAAGTTCTTGAATGGAGACCACGAATCGGCAAACCCAGAGTAGGACGTCCAAGAAGTCCAACAGTCCAAGTCCAACAGCGGTGGTTACAAGCTGCTACCGACCGAAGTCACTGGAAGTATTTGAGGGAGGCCTATGTCCAGCAGTGGACGTCCTACGGCTGAAATAATGATGATGATTCACACAGCATCACCTAACCCCAAACTAAGCAGAGCTTGTACTATGGGTTTTAGCCAGGTGTCATACATTGGAACTCATACAATGTTTGCGTGTAGGCTTGATTACGTTTCTGGCTGTTCAGGGATCACTGGTACCTCAGGCCGAGCCGCAGCCGCTGCCCGCGCCGCCGGCGGACATTCGCCGGCGGCGCCACTCTGGTATTCGATCAAACTTGCCGCCTTCCTAACGCCCCTCAGTTTACACGGTCTCGGAAACACCTAGTTAGATCAAAATTGAGAAATTAATACACTCGTATTCGTATATTTTGAAGTATGTAAGTATACATCGTTTGGCCAAATAAATAAAAGCGAATGGTGGAGTCGTCACATCTGATGTCCGTAGAAGTAGCACGCTGTCCGATTCGTTTCCTGTTAGTGGAGGCATTCGTCCCGGCAGCGGCGGACGGCGGCAAGTGGCAAAGTCAACAGATGTTGCGTAACGTCTCAGTTACGTAACGGCGGGCGGCGGGCGGCGGCGGGGGGGCGGGGAGGGGGGGGGGGCGAGATATCGCTCCCCGTTAGCTTATTCAGATACGTCACGCGACACAGGACGTTGGACCTCAGACCGAGCTTATACTGATGTAGAAATAATTAAACTTGCTTTTAATTTGAATTTTAAACGGCAAGTCCTGATTTTCTTTGTTTTTAAACCTGACTTTTTTATATTTCAATTTAGTCTAATTTTTCTTTTGAAGTGACCTACTAACTTTTCTTATAGTTATTATAGTTATATTTTTATATAGAGTTGGTTTTTAAATGTGATCGCTTTGGAAGTGACAAGATCCGGCCAGATATTCAAGGCCAGATTGAAACGCTGGATCATTAAACAGATCATATTAACGATCAAATTCTCGAGCTCGTTGACTCAACAGTGTTCCTAGGTCAATATGTAAATTGATTCTCGTCTACAATGGAAACCCCAAATTACAAACCTTGCAGGTAGACTTAGTTCAGCAGCTTATGCAGTGCGAACAATGAGATATATCACAGATGAGGGTACAGCTAGACTGGTTTATTTTAGTTACTTTCATAGTATTATGTCACATGGTATCCTACTCTGGGGTGCTGCATTAAGAGAAGACTAATGAAAAAAAGCGTATTACTCTATAAATTGCTATACCTATAAATGATGAAGCTGCCTGATAGATGAAGATGTTGCTTAGTTCCACGTTGACCGGCTCTAATAATTATGGTTAACCAGGACTGATATGCTCATGTTAAATGTTAACTCCAAAATTGTAATAACTGATAAAGCTGTTTTGTTCTGTTCTCTTCTGAACTCAGTATAAAACATTGAAGGGAATGGTCAAGACATTGTTATTTCCTTGATTATTTTTGTTTAACAATTTAGTTTTAATTATTTTAAGTTGACTTGACCATGTATGGCCTGTGCTTCTAAGGAAATAAATGTTTTGACTGTGATTAGTTTAGCCGAGACCAAACTAATTGGTCCTGAAATCGGGTTTGGCCGGTAACGTATATACAAGTTCATGAATGGAAATTATTTAAAAAAACATCCAAACGGATTTATTATTCGCCAAAAACTTTTAAAAAAATTATCATTAACAAATGTTATTATAAGTTAAATGAATTTCTTATGTCATAATTAAAGACACATAATATTTATGTATATTAATTGATTCAATATATATATTTATATACAAGGCGTTTCCGCTATGGTATACACTGCGGAAGGGGGTGAAGGCACGCACCACGCGATGCGCCTCGTATCTATATTTATTTATTTTCATTAAATTTTAATTTAGACTTTATTTAAATTTCATTATGATCCATTTTGTTTTTAAATATAATTTTGAATTTATTTATATAAATTGTTACTTATGTGACTTTTTGATATGATTTTATTTCTGTTATAAATTATAATTAACTAATAAATAATTATCTTGACATGTAGGTACCCATTCTATAAAAAAATCAACATATAAAAGCCTCGGTCTGCCTCCCACTTGCTGTACGCCCAACAGGCCCACATGGGAAATATGCATACACAATCCAATAACTATACAATTATATTTAAGTCAACCAATGTGTAAACAGCAATAAATTGAGAATTGAGTATTTATTATTAATTTATGAAAATAATATTAATTTACATTAGTATTAATTCTATTATTTTAATACATTTAACACATGTGAATACAGCGTTTCTAATATTTTTGACATTCGTAACCTTTGTTTATGATAATTATGATAAAGGTATTTAAAAATCACACGAAAGAGTTACGTCACGCGAAACGTTCGTTTGCAAGAAAAATGACAAATTACGTGTACAATTTATGTAAATAATTTAAATAAATAATTTTGTAGGCAGTCCTCGAGTGCCCCGGAGCCAGGCTCGGGCTGAACAAAGCATAAAACGATATCAACAATTCAGTTTGAATGTAAAAGTCCCCGAAATTGGGTCTCGCAAGTAATGAGAGCTCGCCGCCGCATCTGCGGCCGGCGCGGAGGCTGCGCCCAGATTGCATCCCGATCTGCACTTTATTTACGAGTATGACAGAACGCTTAGCGGAAAAACTTAGGAGTAGTTTGGTCGCGAGCCAACAGACGCGCCCCGCCCGGCTCCGCCTCTGCTCCTCTACTTATGACACTTGACATTTTTACACTTATGGGTGATGGATTTCTATTGCCGCTACTGAGATTTGAAACAGCAATACATTTAATTTTTAAGGGCACTACCGTGAAACAATGATGTTTTACAATACAAATCTATTTATTGTACACAAAGGAACATGAACTAACAAATATAATACTAATTGTAAAATAGGCCGCCTTATCAATAGAACGTATTAACCACCAGCCAACGTTTGAATGGAGATAATGTAGCTGATTAAGGGCCCTCTGTGTGTCGCAGCCCATAAAACCGTTGCAGTGAACTTCGCCAATAGGGACCACGCACTTCCAGTATACCGACTCTTAAGGGTTCCGGGGAATGTTTACTTGATTTTAGAAGTGATAACTTCATATTATATTTTTTAAATCTCCTCAATTTCGTAAACATATATTATGATAGTTATATTAATTTAAGGAATAACAGAATTGGTATACCTACTTATAAAGTGGAAGGGATTAGAATGGCGCACACCGGGAGAGCATAATATTTGTTGTACAACATCTCGATATTGCCCTAGGTCATAAACCTCATCATACAGTTGATAGATTTTTTTTACCGGTGGTTAATATTATGATAACAAACGTGATAGCTTTTATTTTTAACCCCGAGCGATTTCAATTTATATTTTTTTTTTATAATCTGATGTCTTAGACATGGTCCATGTGGCTCACACAGCCGGCTCCTGCGCACACACACAGGGACTCCCCGCACACACACATGCACACACAGCATACAATCACCCACAATGATCACACACCATCCGTTATATTTCATTTTCGCCTTCGGTTAACATTAAAAAAATAGTAAAAAGTAAAAGCGGCGTCGACTAAGCCTCCGACACTCGACTTTCATTCCGAAAGTCGTGACTTCAAACACCGACACGCACCTCTCGATTTTTCTTCTTGAAAAATGTATGTGGGCTTTAAACACGTGCTTTATTTATTTATTAACTAGTACAGATAACCCAAGCACACTAGCTAATCTAAGTTCTAACAAAACACAATCAAGACAATGTCTATTTATATATTTACTAGCGGCCCGCCCCGGCGTCGCATGGGTAAAAAAGTTCCCGGCAATTTTTCCTTATTTGCTCACCGTTTAGACCTACCCTGGACGGCTGATTCTCTCACTATGCACCAGGGCCCTTGGGCCCCTAGCTACGCCACTGTATATAATCACCACGTATGAATAGCTTATCAAGAAAAATCATAGACATCCTATAAAATGAATATTGAACTTTCGAGACATAGACAATAGCTCAAAGAGTATATTACCACCACGTATGAATAGCTTATCAAGAAAAATCATAGATAAAAATACATTTATTTTACACTTTTGTTAACCTGTAGATAATAACAGACAAATAATTAGCCATAAATTAAAATTGCGACTATAATTTAAGATTTCAACTATCCTATCTCTTAAGTTGAACCGAACTGCACATGGTGTGCGAATTTTATTATAATCGGTTAAGTGGTTTAGGAGTCCATTGAGGACAAACATTGTGACACGAGATTTATATATATTAAGATTAACGGTGAAGGCAAACATCGGGAGGGAACCAGCATGTTCTGAGAACTTTAAAGGAAACGTGACATTCACCAACCCGCACTTGGCCAGAGTGGTGGATTAAGTCCTAATCTCTCTCGTCAAGAGAGAAGTACTCGTGTCCCAGCAGTGGGAAGTTTTAAATATTATGTGCTTACTGTCGAGATTGTCCATATCCTTTAGTTTTAGTAACTAACTAAAATGTTGTTATCTATGATTAGCATTATATTGATAAATAATTGATCTATTAAAATTAACTGTCAGTGCAATAAGTTCGGTAATTAACAGAAATCAAGAATATAAATAAACTCTAACTAAACTCTCGGTTGATTGTCGCCTGTGAAACATAATTCCACAATAATAGTCTGAATGGCGCAGAATATTGTAACTACCTGTTTGAAGGGTAAAATATCATCCATCGGGGATGTTCTACTAACTATATTCAATTCCAGTAGCTTTAAAAGTACTATTAATATTCTTAAAGCACAGGTCAGTTTGTATGTATCCTAAGTTTCTCAGGAAGAAAGTCATAAATCTATACTATATATGACTTGGACTGCGCGTGAGATATTTCCAACGTGGCATTTGGCTTACTCGTGCTCGCGGTGCACTCGCATGACTCCATCTCGTACTTATCTAATTTATTTAATCGATGTTGGTCGTAGCTGTCCCCTGCGCTCGCAATCATCAACCCCCGGGACACCCTGCTGGCCATTGTCTTACACCTCGCCTCGATCCCGCGTCCAGCACACCTCTCTCTCTTTAGCCGGATGATGTCCACTGCTGGACTTGATACTCCCCTCCCCTATATCCAGTGCAGGCGGCAGGACACCCGTCTTGAATCTTTATCAATAGACAGACTACGGTACTTTCAACCGGAAAATACGTTACTAAGATTACAATAAATCCTTATTTATCAACATGCTTTATTTCTTAATATGATCTCATAACATCTTTCAAATAATTAATCAGCATAATAAACAGGTTAAATGAGGTTGGTCGCGATGCGAATAGCCTTTTTACTAAAGTGATTTTAAGTCTTTTGAAAATATATCTGTATTTTACAAATCACAGTCGGTTAATTTGTAATTAAGATGGTTTTATGTAAAGTACATAGAAAGCTAATTCGTGGTGAACTCCATTTGAAACACCTTTCAGAGCCTTCAGCAGAGCCTCTTACATATTTCCTTGATTAGTCTTAGTTTTTATTTAAATCAGCTTTAAGTCGCCCTGTCCATGTAAGCATAGGCTTCTAAGGAAATAAACGTTTAGACTTAGATTGTTTCCCGCGTCGCTTTTTTCAAGAAGAAACGCAACACCTAGAGAGCTAGGCAGAGCATTCCATGCCGGGCGAGCGCCGCAAGGGAGACCCACTCTGACATGTAACAACATTTCCCTTATACAACACAATAGCTGAGAAAGCTACTTTGATGCTCAGAACACAGTTTGCAATTTCATGCGAACAATTACAGAATGCACATTCTATAAAGAAGCTTTCTGCTTTTGGAAAACTTCGTTAATAACTATAACAATATTAGACAAAAAAGTATTTTAAATAAAATTAAAAAAACATTATTGTGTTTTTTACATTATAAGTTCATAGTTCGTTAGTAAGGCAAGATTTAAAGCAAGGTTAGTACACCGTCTTGATCCCCCCCCCCCCCCCCCTGCTCGTATATATCTGCCGCCGCCACTAGAATTCATAAAAACTTTAATTAAAGTGCGCTGAATAGTATTTTTTGTTTTTTTTTGCTTGAGCTGTTTTTTGAATCGTGCTTAATTTAACATTACAGTTTCTGTGAAAAGCACTTCACGTCCTTATCATCAGTTCCCTTCCCTCCTCCGAGCCCACGCCGGCCGGCGGGGTCCGTGGCACGCGGGAAACGTACTCCACGGTACAATGCGTACACACTAAACTAATGCTGGTCAACCATACTATGGTTTTCAAAATTTATCAATGTTTGTAAAACATTATTTACCTATCTATTTAAATAGTTCAAATCATAATAAAAACCAACGAGATATTTGTTACGCATAAAAAAAATATATCGTGACTAAATATTCATGTTTTAAACAAAAAAGTCTGCTGGTAACACGGCGCCGGCGCGGCGTCAAATAGCAAAGGTTCAAAGTTTGCGTTAATTTCCTGCCGCCGCCGCCGCCGCCGCCGCCGCCGCCGCCGCACACAGATAGTTTTGCGAGATATTTTCTTCAAGATTCAATTACGATAGTTTTGCAGTTTCATGTATTCAGATATTGTTATTTTAATATATTGTTTTTAAACAATCCAGATTCAACATAATAAATTAGGGGGCGCCCACGTCTGCATAGAGTTTGTTAATTAGCTAAATCGTACCCGATATAAGCACATAGGTACTCGTATTTATAAAGGCACACATTACAAATTTACAGTCACTTACTTTGAAAAAAAAAGTACTTTTATAGAAAATCCCATTTTAACCCCCGTTGTAACCTTGCAATTAATTATAGGTGTGATAGTGATAATTGCCTTGCAATTAAAAACCTATAATTAATTGCATATTATTATTTATACTGACAGTAGGGGTACCTAGTAGGGGTGCTTATTATTTTACGCTAAACTGAATTACATTCGAAGAACTTTAAAAACAGGACTCCCTTTACAAAATTTCAACTCCGTATTATCCCCTTAGGGGTATAGTTTCCTAAAATCTGTTTGTAGCATATGCTAAGTGGTGTGGATATCTATCTACACTCTAGAAGTAACCTACCTGCCAAATTTCAAGTCCCTTACTTCAAATACAAAGGATATACATACAATTTTTTTGCTGCCTTTTTACCCCATAAGGGAGTAAGTGGTCCAAAAGTCCGCGGAACGGAGGGGAAGGTACGCAGGTACCTACCTTTTTTTGGTATGTCGCTAATTAGATATTCATTAAAGGTGAACTTGTAAATTTTTAGCCCTTTGACATCATTCGTTTACGAGATATCGCCCTGCAAACAAGTCAATCCGGAAAAAAACTGCAACAATGAACCAAATTGAGTTTCGTGCCGTTATTAAGTTCCTTACCAAGCAAGGAAAATCACCGCTTTTCATTATGAATAAGATGGGAGCCGTTTATGGAGATCAGTGCCCTGGTAAAACCATGATTTACAAATGGCATGGTCTTTTCAAACAAGGCAGAGAGTCGATTGAAGACGACTCCCGCCCAGGACGGCCGGCTGAGGTCACCACACCGGATATCGTTGAAAAAGTTTAAAAAAATAATATTGGAAGATGCTCGCCTGAAGAAAAAAGAAACAGCTTTCTGCAATAGTAGGAGTATCAGATACAACCATTTTGAGGATCCTACACGATCATCTGGGCATGTCAGAAGTCAGTTCTGACTTTGACGTGTCTAAGTTTTGTAAAATCAAACAATGGAAATAAACGTTTTTGTATCTTGTATCTTGAGTGCAAGATGGGTGCCAAGAAAGGTCACGCTGCTGCACAAGCCACAAAGAATCGAAGCGTCAAAGCACTTTTTGGAGCTGTGTAGCGAAGAATGTACCCCTATTTTGGAGCGGATTGTTACCGGTGATGAAACTTGGGTTCATCACTACGAATGAGTCCAAACAGAAGTCGATGCAGTGGCATAAAAAGGGCACACCACCCCCTAAGAAGTTTAAGGTGTCGGAGTCGGCCGGAAATATTATGGCTACGATTTTTGTGTGAAGGAATCCTGTTGATCGACTACAAATAAAAGGGTGTCAACATTACCGGAGAATATTACGCAAGAATATTAGGGAAACTGTCAAGCGATGTGTTGCTTTTGTAAGACAACGCACCAGTTCACAAGAGTAAAGTTGCGATGGCTGCTCTAGACCGGGCGGCTTTGAGTCACTCGTCCACCCGCCTTACAGCCGGACCCTGCCCCCAGCGATTGTTATTTATTTCCAAATTTGAAAAAAGTTTCAAGACGATTCAGAAGTTAAGGCGGCGATTTTGGCTCATTTTGAAGGCAAAGAGTAAAAATATTTTATTGACCTACCTACCTACATAAGCTAATTTCTAGATCTGAAAAATGTATTAATCTCAAAGGTAATTATATTGAAAAGGAAAAATAGTTTCGTTGTTTTAATTTCATTACAACTCCTCCATTCCGCGGACTTTTGGACCTCCCCTCGTACACCCCATTAAAACCTATTTGCCAAAATTGAATTTTCTAGGTATTAAAGTTTCGTGATTAATCTACGTAATAAGTTTTCTCACTTTTATTATAATACTAGCCGACTCCATAAACATAGTTTTGCCATTAACCCGATCAACCCCCCCCCCCCCCTCCCTCCTACTACTACTCCTACTCTAAGTCTACCCTCACGCCTGCCCTGCTCCTACTCCCTCCTCTCTCACTCCCACTTGCTTGACAGTAGAACCTCTTTCAGTGACGTTTAGTTTCTTTGTACTAGACGTGATAAAACCATTTGGAAGGACCAAAGGAGAAAGTTCTCAATACCAACCAATTTTTTTTAATTTTTTTTTTTTTCAATTTAAAAAAAAATCACGCATTGCTGGTTACTTACAAATCCGATTTCATACTTTTTTATTGGAAAGCTTTATTATTATTATATTGAACTTCCTTGTCGGGTGATTCAGAAGATTTTAATGACAAGTAAATTTAACCGAATGAACTTGCGCACGTTGCGCACACGCAGTGTGCTCATAGCTTTTGACCGATACATCATAAATATTGATTATATTTATAACCGACCATGGCATATATATAAATGTAATGGCTATGGAATATTTTTGCATTTCATTTCAGAAATATAACAGTAGATGAAACTTAATAAAAAGAAACTAAATTAACTTAATACAAATAATTATATTAAATTAATTATTTCTTAACTTCATAGAAAGTTTCTTTTTATTTGTCATAAGCAGGCAAAAGTCACTTGACCATAAAGCCAAGTGATATTATATTGCATACAGCCTCGTGATCTGTTTTCAAAAAGTGAAAGAACCTTCTTTATTTTTAAATATCGTAAGAACAGCACACAACCTTTTTAGTTTTAAATGCCGTCATGGAACCTTTTTACAAGCAATACTTTTTCAAACGCGTATTCGAATGTCAAAAATGGTAACTCGCATTCCAGAGACACAACAAACAACCAATCAAAATGCGTTAAAGTTCTTATTTCGAACGAGACGTTTCGACGGTATTCCATCTCATTCTTTTACACGTTGAATCCTACAGATATACATATTTGTTTGTCTCTTTCTACGTAACGCCTCAACTTTTGTTAACACTTCATTTTACTCCCCATATAATTTCCGTACCGGTCCTTATAACTCAAATCGTTTCTTAAGGAGTAAACTCCAAAAAAAAATAATTATTAAGTACAATATTTTTGTTAGATTTTTATTATTATTATTTTAGTTTATTCAATAATGTAATGCTATAATTGCATGCCTGGACAGGTAAAATACATTGATCCATGTAAGATTTAAGCCAAAACATCGCTGTAACATGTATTTACGCAATAAATGAACTTTGAACTTTGAAATACATAATGCCCTCATTAAATTTTTCACAGATTTTGGTCGATCCCGGGCCCATTCACGTGTTTTTTGAGAAGGTTCTCACATTCAGCGTGTGTTTTAAATTCACGCGACATTGTGATGCGTAGTGAAACAGTACATTATGTCCACTGAAAAGGTTTAAATAAATACTCTCGGGAACGATAATAGTTAGGTTAGGTAGACGACCAATTTAAGACATACACAGGTTTTCGCATTCGAGCAAATCCGGCGCGAACCAGCTAGTCCATATGTGTACTGTGTAGGCGTTAGCCGTTAAACGTTAACTGATATAAATAATGTTGTACTCCAATGCCATTCATCAAACGTAAACTAACTTTTCCCTGAAAAACTGACAAAATGTTACATAACAAAATGAAGTAACTGGTTTACCCATTACCTTTACCGATCTCACTGAGGAAGACAGACGTGTGACTGCAGACCGTGTGTTGCGGTGTCCGTGTCTGGCCAGGCCCCTCTTAGATTGATTTTTCATTCATACATAATTTGATAGATGTTCGGGCGCGATCCTCCTCCGCCGGCGAGGTGTAGCAGTAGTGCAGGATCGCCCCCCCCCCCCCGCACCCCCCGCACCACCCCCCGCAGGGTCAAGGGCACACTCCGACAACAACGCGCCTCATCTCGCGCCTCCTCCACTTACGTAACTCACCACAGACGCTCGCTCGGAGACCGCTCACGCTGCAGATAACAAACTTTGGAACACTAATTGACCACTATTTGGCCCCTTATGGCCACGGTGACTGAACACTACGAGATCGAATCAGGAATATGAAATACCTTATATCTATGTTACTATGAGATAACATTCATACTGAATATCTATGTATTTAGAGAGAGACTGGTGCCAACGGTAGGCTAAAAGCCTGTGTTCCCGCTCACGTATGTATGCTTTATTGCAATTACTCACAAACCATTATTTGAAACTAGCCGGAGACAGGAGCCGGTGGCGACGGATGGAGGAGGCCTTCACCCAGAAATGGGTATCCAAATAATGAACACTGACTGCATGGACGATTAAAAATGAGTGAAGTGTTAAGATTTATAGTGACTGTGTTAATAAGTACTCATAATTTTGTAACTGAAATTCTGCTAAACTATATTTGGAAATAAATGGCTTAAATAAATAAATAAATAAAAACGGTTTTTGTGAGTTAATCTTAAAAGATAGACATATACTATAGCGGACTGTTTTTTAGATCATTAAAATACATATTTTTTGTGTATCTTGAACCGTTTTCACGGCGCACGCAACGGAAGGCTTCAAAGATGAACAATTTCTCCCGTTTTTTACACATTTACCACTGTATCATTAAAATACATATTTTTTGTGTATCTTGAACCGTTTTCACGGCGCACGCAACGGAAGGCTTCAAAGATGAACAATTTCTCCCGTTTTTTACACATTTACCACTGTATCTTTGCTCCTATTGGTCGTAGCGTGATGTTATATAGCCTATAGCCTTCCTCGATAACTGGACTTTCCAACACAAAAAGAATTATTCAATTCGAACCAGTAATTTCGGAGATTAGCGCGTTCAAACAAACAAACAAACAAACAAACTCTTCAGCTTTATATATTAGTATAGAAGTATAGATTTGATGAAATTAAGCAAGTATGTCAATAGAATTTTAAGTTCGTTAATCGGCAAATCGGTTAAATCTTTTTGAAATGTTTATACTTTTGTGATATTTTATTATAAAGGGTCTTTAAACAAGGACGGGTCGATGTTAAAATTGAATAAAACACACATAAAAAAAGTGTGTGTACGATTCACACACGATAGAAGTAAAACTTCAGTAAATCGACAAAATAATGAGATGAATATATATAACAAGGGTAGGATAATTAAAAAGTTTAATTGTTTAAAAATGAAAGTTTTTTGATTAATTTTAAAATATATTTTATATTTTATTTAACATATTATGTAACATAATCTATTGCTCAAGTTCCATATTTTCAGTTTCTGGATTTTTTTTCATTTTAATTTTATTTTATTTTTTTTGCGTCGATATTGACTACACATTTCGGCATTAGTTTTCGGCATCTTATAAAATGTATTATTTAGCACAACAAGATATAAAAATAGTCACAAACACACCGTTAGAAAATAACACACCACATCTTATTATAAAGCTGTAATACGCAGCCGCATACAGTGTACAGTAGTATTAGCTCACGTAGTTTTCATATACGCTAACACACGTTAAATGCTCAAATACAAGCAAGTATTAAACAGTGTGAATATACATACACACCGACATCTGCTCTCTCGCTCTGGCTCACTAATTACAGGCGACTATTGTATTTGTGTCTCTTACCTGTCGTTTTTTCCGTTGCATCCGGTTTGAAATCACAACGATTCTATAGAAGTTTCACTTCAAAAGTCTAGCGGAGTCAAATCACACGATCTTGGGGGCCTATTCACGTCACCTCTGCCAGAGATAACCCTACCCTCAAACCGTTCATGCAGAATCTCCACTGTGTCGTTCGCTGTGTGACAAGTGGCGCCATCTTACAATATCACACATCGCAGAACTAGATTTTTGATGAAGTGAAACTTCTATAGAATCGTAGTGATTTCAAACCGGATGCAAAAAGATGAAACGGAAATGGTAAGAGACACAAATACAATGTTTTTTTTTTATTTCTTTGCGCGATACTTCGTAGTTACTACGAAGTATCGCGCAAAGAGTTATTGCTGTATTTTATTTATATTATTTTGTAACATACTTTATGTAATACGCTTTATTGAAGTAATATAAATAATCCGAATAATTACAGATATATGTTTGTTTCTCTTATCATTTTAGCAGATGCGTTCATTTATCCTTTTTTAACCCCCGACCAAAAAAGAGGGGTGTTATAAGTTTGACGTGTCTGTCTGTCTGTCTGTGTGTCTGTCTGTCTGTCCGAACGGATGGAGCGATTTCAATTTAGTTTTTTTTTGTATGAAAGGTGAGTCTGGCGCGAGTGTTCTTAGACATGTTTCGTGAAAATCGGTTGTGCCGTTTAAAAGTTATGGGGGTGAGAGTTGGTAAGGAAAACCGAAAATATGCAAATATACTAGTGTGGGGTATCAAATGAAATCGCATCGCGTCCACATTACAAAATATTATGTTGTTTTACGTTTAAGGAAATTAAGGCATGGGAATCGGGGGTTTTTCTTAAATCTTAAATTTAGATTTATATTGGTAACAGTGTACCTAGACTAATGTTATTTCTATTCGATATATATCATAATAATAGTTCATAAGTAGTAGACTCCAATCGTGCGTCGTAGCTGACACACACACACTTTTTTTTTATTCTTATTCTTTCGTCGATTTACTGAAGTTTCACTTCTATCGTGTGTGAATCGCACACACACCTTTTTTTTAGAAAGAAACAAGAGTTAGTCTTAACTATGTCCAATTTGCCAGAGGCAAAAAGAGACAGTAAAATAATTATGTCATAGTTTGTCTATCTAGATGTTTACTGGTGAATTATGTGTTTTTGTACAAAGTTGATAATAATTTTCAGTGTAAATAAACAATAATGGTGTTAGGTCCCGTAAACGACTGTATTGTTAAAAACAAATAATCAGTTTAAATATACTCTTCACAAGTAATTAATATTTTGCAATATGGATTGTTCGTACCTAGTATAGGCTCAAATTTCTATAAATTTCTATAAATACATAGTAATCGGCTCAGAAAAGGATGCTTGCACTAATGTATTATATCCCATAAACTTTCAAAATAATTCACAATGTGAAATAATTTGCGAAAACTTACAGGGTAAGATAACCTTGCAATAGGGAAAACACAGACCGTGACCATTCAGAAAAAAAAATGATCTAAATTCTGTTACAACAGGTTAGTTGCTATTTTATTAATTACTTAAAAATTTTACCTTTTCTTGTAGGTACGCTATGACCACCATAAATTTTTTTATTCATAGATGTTTTGTTGTCCTATTATTATGCGATATCTATGCATTACCTAAATATGAAATACATGTGTAGCTATTGTAATTTGTTTTATATTCATAATTACTCCGCACAATTTAATTTTATTAATGTTTTTTTTTTTTGCGATGCGACGTTTTGGATATTAATGATAACTTCGTTTCGTACAGTCGGACACAAAAAAATATGTCAAATCCAATGAAATCCTATAAATAAAATAAATAAATATTTCCGGACTACTCACACAGCATCACCTAACCCCAAACTAAGCAGAGCTTGTACTATGGGTGTTAAGTGACTGATATACTACATAGATACATTTTTTTTTTGTAAATACATCCATATGATACATAGAAAACACCCAGACCCGAAACCAGAAATTATAGCCCCGACTCCACTCGCCTACTTGACTCTTCAGGAGAGAGTGCCTGTGCTTCTCGCACAGACTCCTTACGACCAATATACAGGATAACGTAGTGGATATGCTGCATCACATATCATTATAATGCACTTCTACGACAACTTGCCATTTTGGGAGTGGGAGGGGGAGTGGGGGTGGGTGTGGCGAACATATGTAACTAAGCCTCATATAGCGGACGGGATGCCCATCCATGTGAGGAAGTATAGGAATTTTTCAATATTGTATCAAAACAATTTTCCGCGAATTGTTAGTTCGGCCACCCCCTGCACACGCGCGTTAAGGATTATCTACCGTTTCTAGTAAATCCTGTAGTCCTGTTTTAGGACCGAATTGCCCTGGCTTTCTGTATATAAATCCTGTTTTCAGAGTTTTGTAGGAATATGGCAATCCTAATCTATACTAATACGAGCTGACCCGGCGAACGTTGTTTTGCCATTATACATAAACTCATTCCCTCTTCTTGGTAATACAGATATTAGTAATATAATTATAGCGCAAAATGTCATTAATTAGTTATGTCACTATTAATACTACAATATGTATAATATATATGTACGCTGAGGTATCCCCGACCTATCCCAACAGGAGGCGCGGCGCCATTCACTGAAATATCGCCGTCTCATCCCGACTCGGCGCCAATTACACTAATTATACATTTGCTGAGCCATTAGTGGAGTGCTTCGGACAGCACCGAGGAATGTCCACAGACGAGTGTGGGCGAGTGCGAGTAGAGCGCCGGCTTCTCTCAATGCCTATTCCATCAGCTCCGGGAAACACTCCCGACTGAACTGAGAGTGTTTTTATCCTGTTTCGTTCCTATGTTTATATGTAGTTACTGAGATTTTTTTTCAGTAAAGCAATCAATTAGGTTTAATCCACCTTAAAGGCACATTATGTGTTTAAGGTATCGACGATAACCATTTTTAGACAGTGTCGAGCAATGAATGCCTAAGTAGGTACGGTATGCGTCACTTATAGGTAACCCGTTTTGCATACAATCCACTCAAGCAAGGGGGATAGCACACCGTGACGATGTGTAGGTACGTTACAAGTCGTGTTATGTCAGTCAGCGGGGGTCCTGTTGAGCGTCGCAACAGGGCGGTGTGTACTCACTTGTTGTTGGGCGGGCGCTTGCGGGGCCGGCGGCGCTCGCCGTCCATGTCGGCGTCGGGCGCGCGGCGGCGCGGCGCGGCGGCGGCGCGGCGCGGGCGCGGCGGCTCATCGGGCGGGCGCGCGCGCTGCCGCCACCACAGCACCCACGAGCTGATGTTATCGCGAATCTTGGCGGCTAACGACGCGTCCTCCGAACCCGTCTGCGGCGGCGTCGTGGAGATCTATCGGTCACCACTCTCTCTAAATACGGTACGGCGTACCAACTATCCTATCTTAGTGTAGGGAAGGCGGCGTGGCGGCGAAGCGTCGAAGCGATGATGGCTGAGGCGAGTCGGCGTCCCGCAAGCGACAAGCGGCGACTCTAACTTATGCTAAAGTTGACTTAGAGGTAATTGGCAGGAATGTCGGCAGTGACGGTCGTCCTAGAGTTATGCTACATGGTGTAGGGTCTAGATAGTGTCGGACGCGACGCGGTCGTCATGGCGACCGCGCCGGCGTCGCGCTAGGCGGCGGGGCGGCATGGCGCGAGTGAGCGCGTGCAAGCGTGCGCGAGGCGGCGCGGCGGCGCGCGGGCGGCCGTACCCGGCGGCGGCGGGCGCGCGAGTGCCGGCTCCGAGCTGCCTGCTGTCTGCCGTGCCGAAGCCCGCCCGCCGCGCGCCCCGCTCACCTCCCCCCACCGTCTGAGGATACCTTCCTAAATGTTATCCTGGTCTGGTGACAGGAACTCCCCTTTTCAGTTCTCGCAGGAAGCGCCTGTGACAGGAGTCCGCGGCACCGCATCTCACGCCGGAGACTGGCATCGCATTTTTGTACATAAATTGTTTCTTATTTTTTTATCAATATTTGGTCAGACAAAGTAAAATCATGATAACGCCTCTTTAACTATTTTGAAAACAATTGCCGATTCCTTAAAAATACTTTTTACGAGTACGACAAGTACAACTTTATAACAGCCGATTAAATCTTATTCGCTACACTTTTTGTGTGTATGAGCTAGGTATCTAGTTTGCTTCCAATGATAAATAATGGCGCCCAGATAGTCCAGATCCAGTATACCCCGGCGCCCGGCGCGGCGACGCCGGCGGCTCCCGGCGCGGCGACGCCGACGGCAGCGCGCGGTGACCGTGTCCGCGGTGCACGCGCTCCTCGTCCTATTCAAAGCAGCTCCCCGTCGCTCCACATCGAATAATGGACTTCCGAGAATTTGACGACCTCTGTGGCTCGGTGGGCGAACGTCCGCCTGAGGTGCAGGAGGTTGCGGGTTCAATTCCCTCAGGGGGACCAGATACTGTACGATTTACAACTTTTGGTATCGGGTCTGGGTGTTTTCTACGAATCATATGTATGTATTAAAAAAAATTTATAAAAAAAAAATGCGATACAGTTAACTGGAAGGTTAATCCACAATTGACTCCTCGTTGCTGTTGGTGACGTGGCTCTGAGCGGACTGGTTTTCATTACTATAACTTATTCCAAAATATTTTTCCCCATATTATAATATCGACGGGCAACGGAACCTTAATTGAAAAGTGAATAAGCAAGGGCTGTTTTTCTCCCGGGATGTAACATGTTGTCTCCATAGGTTTGTTTGTGTGGACGGCTCGGCGCTCGCGGGCGGTGGCGCGGCGGTTGCGTGCGCCCGCCGCGAGCCGCGCTCGGCGCTCGCGGGCGGTGGCGCGGCGGTTGCGTGCGCCCGCCGCGGGCCGCGCTCGGCGCTCGCGGGCGGTGGCGCGGCGGTTGCGTGCGCCCGCCGCGGGCCGCGCTCGGCGCTCGCGGGCGGTGGCGCGGCGGTTGCGTGCGCCCGCCGCGGGCCGCGCTCGGCGCTCGCGGGCGGTGGCGCGGCGGTTGCGTGCGCCCGCCGCGGGCCGCGCTCGGCGCTCGCGGGCGGTGGCGCGGCGGTTGCGTGCGCCCGCCGCGAGCCGCGCTCGGCGCTCGCGGGCGGTGGCGCGGCGGTTGCGTGCGCCCGCCGCGGGCCGCGCTCGGCGCTCGCGGGCGGTGGCGCGGCGGTTGCGTGCGCCCGCCGCGGGCCGCGCTCGGCGCTCGCGGGCGGTGGCGCGGCGGTTGCGTGCGCCCGCCGCGGGCCGCGCTCGGCGCTCGCGGGCGGTGGCGCGGCGGTTGCGTGCGCCCGCCGCGGGCCGCGCTCGGCGCTCGCGGGCGGTGGCGCGGCGGTTGCGTGCGCCCGCCGCGAGCCGCGCTCGGCGCTCGCGGGCGGTGGCGCGGCGGTTGCGTGCGCCCGCCGCGGGCCGCGCTCGGCGCTCGCGGGCGGTGGCGCGGCGGTTGCGTGCGCCCGCCGCGGGCCGCGCTCGGCGCTCGCGGGCGGTGGCGCGGCGGTTGCGTGCGCCCGCCGCGGGCCGCGCTCGGCGCTCGCGGGCGGTGGCGCGGCGGTTGCGTGCGCCCGCCGCGAGCCGCGCTCGGCGCTCGCGGGCGGTGGCGCGGCGGTTGCGTGCGCCCGCCGCGAGCCGGTTTATCACTACCCAAAACTTTCTGCTCCATAATCTACGAGTACAGTTAAATCTGATAATTCGGAAAATTAAATATTACGCACTTAACGCATCATTCTGGAGATAAGAAATAGAAATAAAGATACAGCCCCATTATAGTTTAGCCGTACATGTATGTCGTAGCTATTTGCTGCTAACATACTTACCAACGATTGGAGCAGAGTTATATATTTTATAGTCATCATCGTCACCATATTAATGTTCCCACTGCTGGGACACAGGGACTTCTCTCTAGCCGAGAGAGATAAGGCTTAATTCACGACGTTGGCCAAGTGCGGTTTGGTGAATGTCACTGTCCTTCGAAATATTTTCATAAGTTCGCAGAATACGCCGGTATCCGCCTCACGATGTTCGCCTCCACCGTTAAAGCTAGTTAAAAAGCCGTGTTGGCTAAGTGAAGGCACACTCGACTTTAATGCCGAAGGTCCCTGGATTTTTAGTCTTCTTCTTGAAAAATGGATGTGCACTTCACAACACGAGCTATTTGTTGTATATTACGAAAATTATTTCTGTAATTCAGATTGAGAAGGCAGTGAAGATATTTCATATCTTATAATTTTGTATTAATGTTCATTGGTGTGTGTAATAAATAATTTTCTATCTATCAAGTAGTGAAAGACTCCAGAACAGACTTCTTTTCACCTAGCGGCAGGGCCAATGTTTTTTCCCCAAGTATAAAGTATTTTCCCGTTGTAAGAGTACATAATTTATCCTTCCTCTAGAATAATTCTGTCGCATTTAAATCCGTTGTGTATAAAGGATCTACCAGACAGACAGCGGTAGCGAAATCATAATAATACCACTTTGAAAAACGAATGTAAATGTTGAAGTGGGTTTAGATTAATTACCAATAACAGAAGGCAGCAGGCAGCAGGCAGCAGGCTGCAGGCGGCTGGATGCGCAGCAGGCTGCAGGCGGCAGGCAGCAGGCAGCAGGCTGCAGGCGGCTGGATGCGCAGCAGGCTGCAGGTGGCAGGCAGCAGGCAGCAGGCTGCAGGCGGCTGGATGCGCAGCAGGCTGCAGGTGGCAGGCAGCAGGCAGCAGGCTGCAGGCGGCTGGATGCGCAGCAGGCTGCAGGCGGCAGGCAGCAGGCAGCAGGCTGCAGGCGGCTGGATGCGCAGCAGGCTGCAGGTGGCAGGCAGCAGGCAGCAGGCTGCAGGCGGCTGGATGCGCAGCAGGCTGCAGGCGGCAGGCAGCAGGCAGCAGGCTGCAGGCGGCTGGATGCGCAGCAGGCTGCAGGTGGCAGGCAGCAGGCAGCAGGCTGCAGGCGGCTGGATGCGCAGCAGGCTGCAGGCGGCAGGCAGCAGGCAGCAGGCTGCAGGCGGCTGGATGCGCAGCAGGCTGCAGGTGGCAGGCAGCAGGCAGCAGGCTGCAGGCGGCTGGATGCGCAGCAGGCTGCAGGTGGCAGGCAGCAGGCAGCAGGCTGCAGGCGGCTGGATGCGCAGCAGGCTGCAGGCGGCAGGCAGCAGGCAGCAGGCTGCAGGCGGCTGGATGCGCAGCAGGCTGCAGGTGGCAGGCAGCAGGCAGCAGGCTGCAGGCGGCTGGATGCGCAGCAGGCTGCAGGCGGCAGGCAGCAGGCAGCAGTTAGCGGCCTTGTATATAAATATGCCTCCGAAAATTAATCTCGCAGGTCCACAGTAGATACACTTTACAGGTATGTTACTAACATTTGAAAATCAGAGCTATAATTTATCAATTTATTATTTGTCTACTGTACACAGGATATCGTTCTATATCAATAAACAGAATAGATAAAATAATACAAAATAGATACAATTCTCGTAGGCAACCGAGCCTTACAAATGAAATAAACAGCTGTGCTATAAATATCGGTGGTCCGAGTTCTTCTAAAATCACCGTGAAAATAAAACGCGAGCATCGCCCTCCCAATAACTGTTGAACTCTGCGCCTGTACTTTGGGCCCACTGGGAAGCACCACCACGTTTCAGTTCCAACCTAATTTATATTGTAGGATAAATCTTATATATAAAATCTGAGTAGGTCTGAGAATCGGCTAACATCTATTTTTTTTATTTTGCAAAACAAAGTGTGCGTGGGGGGAAGGGGGGGGCCTAGTATAGTTCTAAAATTGTAGGATTGTTGATTTGTTGTTTGTTGTGTATAACGCTAAATAATAAAAAAGCTATGGAACGCGCGAATCTGCAAGCGTTCTGTAAAACGTACACAGGACGGATAACTCCTGGTTCACGCGGGATGGAGGCTGCTTCATACTTAAACTTGATCTTTGAAGGATCTCAATGTCGACATTTGTAAACAATATCTAAGAAACATGACTTGTACAACGTAATGAAAATAAACACTGCCATACTCGAGACCACACAAACAGGCACAGACGGAATATGTGAAAACTCTAAATAAGACCAGTGGGACACAAACATACTACTCGCAAAGAACAAAAACATTGGAGTTAAAGAAGAAATAATAACTACAAACAAAACCAAGAGTGTGTATATTATGTAATAATTCTGAAATTAAAGTTACCTTGATATCACAGGATGTACTTAAAAATAATGGGCATTATGTGTATCACATGCTATTAACCCACGCAACGATCAGCCAGCTCTTTGAAGGTTTAGAAACACGGCTAAGGCTACACAAAGGACGACTTCTGTGTTATAATGATAAACGAACAGGATTCTACTTGGAATGACAACGGCAACTTAGTGAACTACATCAGACAATCCCTTCAGAATTTAGTGCACACAAACGTTATTCTGTGTACACCTACCTACCTATATGGATATCGGCATAGTTGTATCTACGAGTTCAATACCACGCTACGGCACGACACAGCAGCTCACGGTAAGCATGTACGGGACTCGAACAAAGATTTGATTTACGACTATACTTTGTTTCACAGGCCGACACAAAAGGTTAATAACATAGGGTTGCGTAGGATAATGGATGAAGCGAGACACTCAATGGAGGTAAGTTCTAGCATCAGAGCACAGATTACATAGGTCACTACGATAAGCTCCACCAGACATTTTTTCGTAAATAAGTCAGACAAGGTTATACAAGCCGAAAATAAAACTCAAACCACAATTGCTCAATTAAATTTGTTTATCAGAACCTATGTGGCGTATCTAACAAAAAATACGAATTGCAGCTGTGTCTTGATGATTTTGGTTACAATTTTGATTATATTATGTGTAAGTGAACATTTCCTAAATAAAAATAAAATACTTGGAAATAATCTAAATTTAAAATTTTAAAAAATAACCCGATTCAAGAACTTTAGTTCCCTTAAAAGTAACAAGTCCTACTCGTACTATTTGGTAATGTGCACGTGATGCGCTTTCATTTAAGACCGCACTCAAACAAACATATTTTGAAATTTTCGGTCTTCCTTCCCCACTTTTACCATCATAACTTTTAAACGGGTCAACAGATTTTCATCTACCATGTCCAAGAAGACCCGCAAGTCACCTTTCTTACAATAAAAACTTAATTATTATCGCTCCATCCGTTCGGGAGCTATGATGTCCCAGGCAGACAGACAGACCCGTCAAACTTTTTTAACACCTTTTTTTGTCGGGGGTTAATAATTAAATAAATATTTCCGGACTACTCACATAGCAAGCCCAAATTGAGCTTGTACTATGGGTGTAAGGTTTTTTTTTCTTATGATACATAGAAAACACCCAGACCAGAAATTAGAAATTGTAGAACGTACCAAAACTAGTCCCCCAGCGGGAGCCGGAGCGGGAGCCACAGAGCTCGTCGCTACAGCAGCCTTATAATTGACCAATGTGGAGGTAAACTCAGAATACTGCTTGTCGAGGTCAAACTTTGAAAAAAGACAACTTTGTTAGAAGTCTTGTTTAATTTGTAAATATTCAATACAATCAATAGATTGTAACCCCACCGACACCCATATCGGTGTGACGACAAGTTTATGCACACTTTGCGCACTTGGCGACGACGATAAAGGCAGGCGCTTGTGCTTGCTATGAGGCGCCGGCGCCGCGTCTAACTACTGTACAACTTAGTTAAGCTAGCTGAACTTAAAATACTTTTTGTTCAATGATCGCTTCCTACACGACGTCTGTCAAACGACTTATCGCTGAAGCAAACGACGAAACGTCAAAAAACGACGGCTCTGCGTCTAGTCCCAGCGATGAGACGCTTAATGCGGGCGACGCCGCCGCGACAAGGCGCGGCGACAAGTAGCATAGCTAACGCTAGTTCTAACTGTAGCTGGCGTGTGCTCCCTCGCGGGCTCCCCATCAATGACCTTACAACCACGTAACTACTTCCTGCTAATTTCCAGCACCGATCACGCTCACATTTGGGTTATAATGGCGCGCGGAACAGCAACACAATTTTCGGCACGTGATCCGCTGAACACGTCACACGGAACTGCGCCAAGTTGCGGCGTCCTCGCCTCCGCGCGCCCTCCGGCGGCTCCGGCCCCACGCGGCAGCACAGCACCTGCCTAAGCGTTTGTGTACCACATGCGATCCGCCCGGTTTTGGTTTTTCTTGAAACTACAACATAACAAAAAAAGCCGTGTTGGCTAAGTGGGAGCACTCTCGACTTTCGAAGGCAAACATCGTGAGGAAACCGGCATGTTCTGAGAACTTTGTGGAGTTTGAAAGACATAGCACTGGGCCAAGGTAGAAGTCCCTGTCTCCCAGCAGTGGGAACGTGGTGTTGATGATGGCACAATATAAGCCTTCCTCATGAACCGCTCTATGCTCTTTATGTTGAAAACTGCATGCACACAAATTAATAAATTGTAATTAAGTTGTTAAAAAAGATTAGGGTAATCGCACCTTATTTAGTTCAATTACAGCACCTGTCAAAGCGAACGGACAGCGACTCTTTCCAACCCATCTCGAACAGAAGACTCAATCCGCTCACCACCAAGTAGAATCCATAAATGGAGAGTTAACATTTCTATAAAGTTCTTGTATTCTATAAAATTCGAGGACAATTGTAGCGCGTTAGAGACGAGCGCTCATGAGGAGCCAGCCCACACGCACCACAACCGGACAACAGCGACATGCGATTACGCAACTACGAGAAGCTGCAACGACACCACTACAAGTACTCATATTGCGGCTGCTATGGGCTGTGGGTGTGGTACGTTTGCTATGACCCGTTAGTAAATTAAGTTAGAATTAGTAGTACCAGAATGAAAGTTCTAGTTCCCAAAAGAAAGTTAAATGAAAGTTAAAGGTATTGTGTATGAGATCGCAGGATCCGCGAGCGTGCTCAAGGGCGCCGCGCCGCCCGGGTCAAGAGCGAGCCAAGGCCGCCCCCGCCCCCGCCCGCCCCCGCCCGGCGGTACGGGGTGCTCCGCGCGCGCGTGCCTTCAGAACCTACCTTTATATAAATCCTTACTTTTTGACAAACAACATTATAACTCGGGTGTGTCATCTCAGCAATATTAGAATTTGATCTATTCTACACACCTTAACATATATTTTCCTATACAAGTTATATTAAAATGAATTATGAATGAATGAATAATGGGTGTTTAATATTTATTATAAAAAATATCTATATATGTATGATTATTATAATTATTAAGTATATCAGATGTCTAGTACCCGTAACACAAGCTTATAGCTTACCACGGGGCTAGATGTTGTTGTCTGGAAATATTTATTTATTTTATTTATTTATTAAAATGAATGACGGTTTTTGAGATTTAATTGATTTATTATAATTAAATTTAAGTTAATTGCATTTTCGCTGTTAGTATGTTAATCTAACTGTTATGACTACTGGAAAGATTCTTAAAAAGTAAAGCTTTCATATAAACAGGTAGATTTTTAACGGCTAACTTTTAGTTTGGAAAATATAAGTTAACTCGACATCAGCTGCACCACTTAACTCAATATAATATACTCCATATATAATTTACCTACTCAATATATAGTATATTATACAAGCCTAATTCTGAGCCCCTTTTTAAAGTCGATTTAAATGAAAAATGCTCAAATTGATGCGCGAACACCTAAAAAAAACAATATCAATAACTCGAGAGCTAAAAAGTAGTTTCCTAATCCAATTACCATAACAAATACCAGGCAAAACGGTTTAAGCGTTTTGCCGTGAAAGACGGACAAACAAACAGACACGCAAATACAATTTTTCATTTAGGATATTTGTATGCATTGAGTACACCTGGCACAGCTCGGGCCGCGGACACCGGCACAAGGATTTTTCCCCGAGGACTTGTTACAATATAACTCGAGCACCACTTTACTGATTGTTACAAAACTCCAATCCAAAAGACTAACATGCGAGCAACAGTTATCATTTTAAAAAATAATCATTGAAAGCAAAATAAAACATACGCGTCGAATTGATACCCTCCTTTTAATCCTCGTTCTAAACACCCTGTAAGTGTGCTTGAACAGAGTTATTGCGGAGTAAGTTAGTTGATGTATTTTTGAAGAGCAACAACAATGTTAGAAGAACATTAGAAGGCGGAACACCCTGTGCGTGGCCGCGCTCTGCTCATTTGCATTCCGAGTGAGCTCAGCGCGGCCCGGAACAGCGCCGACCTCGCGCCGGCCCCGCTCCGGCCCCGCTCCGCCGCCTCCTCCATCACAACCGGCTCCGCGGCCAGCAGTGGGCGCGCAGGCGGGCGAGTCACGCCGACCTCGCGCCGGCCCCGCTCCGGCCCCGCTCCGCCGCCTCCTCCATCACACCGGCTCCGCGGCCAGCAGTGGGCGCGCAGGCGGGCGAGTCACGCCGGCCCCGCTCCGGCCCCGCTCCGCCGCCTCCTCCACTACAACCGGCTCCGCGGCCAGCAGTGGGCGCGCAGGCGGGCGAGTCACGCCGGCCCCGCTCCGGCCCCGCTCCGCCGCCTCCTCCACTACAACCGGCTCCGCGGCCAGCAGTGGGCGCGCAGGCGGGCGAGTCACGCCGCCCCGCTCCGGCCCCGCTCCGCCGCCTCCTCCATCACACCGGCTCCGCGGCCAGCAGTGGGCGCGCAGGCGGGCGAGTCACGCCGGCCCCGCTCCGGCCCCGCTCCGCCGCCCCCTCCACTACAACCGGCTCCGCGGCCAGCAGTGGGCGCGCAGGCGGGCGAGTCACGCCGGCCCCGCTCCGGCCCCGCTCCGCCGCCTCCTCCACTACAACCGGCTCCGCGGCCAGCAGTGGGCGCGCAGGTGGGCGACTCACGCCGCCAGCTCCCGTAGCTGTCGCTGCCTCCTGACGAGGGACAATTTTACTTATAATTAGATGTTTTTGGGCAATTTGAATTGTACGGCGCAGGCGATGCGAGCATCTATATAGATACTTTTGATATACATACAATATTAAACACCCAGACCAAGCAGAAGTGCTTGCAAAACATACAAACACTTTTACCCCTCGCAGGGAATCGAACCAATCGATCGAATATAAAATTTATTTACAGCAAATAATGAATCTGTGGACCTTAATAAACGTTTTAAACTTGTGATATCGGTTGTCGAGCATGCGAAATATGGAATTCCAAGAAACAACATTTTTTGACAAGATACAAAGAAACCGCAACATTAGTCCGCAAACAGGTTCGAGCGGCCTCACGGCCGGCTCCG
This sequence comes from Gymnoscelis rufifasciata, assembly GCA_929108375.1. Classification (NCBI taxonomy): domain Eukaryota; kingdom Metazoa; phylum Arthropoda; class Insecta; order Lepidoptera; family Geometridae; genus Gymnoscelis; species Gymnoscelis rufifasciata. The sequence goes on along the minus strand of OV815319.1, from coordinate 24,068 downwards.
CGATCTGGGGACGATAAGCATGCCCCGATCACAATAAACTGTTCCGATTTTGTAGTCGAGGTCAGAACCACCTCGCCTTAATGCTGGCTTCGGCCGCTGACCGCTAGCCTGCGCTAGTCTACTGCTAATCCTGCACGATGGCAAAAAGACGTAGAAACCTTACAACAATAACCACTGTGATAGTGGAGTTCCTTTGTAGTCGAGGTCCGAGGCGGCGGGCAGCAGCGACGGCGCCGCCACGCCGGGCGGCGGGCAGCAGCGACGGCGCCGCCACGCCGGGCGGCCGGCGCGCGGCACGCGGGCCGTGTCAGGGCCTCCGCCGGAGAGTGTCCCACGCCAGTGCAGTGCGCCAGTCGAGCTGGCCTGCTACGTGGTGCCGCATGGCGTGCTACTAGTTAATCATTTTGCAAATAATTGCTCTGGACAACTGTCGTACTATCGATTGCACATTGTACTCATATACGAGCATCTATGAGCGGCCTTACACATTACCTACGAAGTGACAAGGACGAACATCAGCGACGCGCACGCCGAGGCCGGAATAGGGTATTCCAGGATTCAGGCAAAAACAGATTAATTGAGCGAACATATAGTTTCAGGAAAACAGGAAGTGGTATATCACCATAGTTATTATGGGGATATATGTAGATGGAGGTGGCGGCTGCAGGGCCGTGGCACTGTCCAGATAGGGAGGTTCGATTCCTCCTCATCTTTCTTTCTTGGTGTTTGGTGGTGGCGGCGGCGGCGGCAGCGGCCGAGGAGCTCGCCGGTGTATCCGGCACGAGGCCTGCAGGGGGGGGGGGCGGGGCTCGCGTGTCTCACTGACGTCAGAGCGCGGCCCCGCGCCGCACGCGCCCTGCCTTCACCACAAAGGCGCCACATCCTGCTATTGAAGATGGACAGCTTACTGCTTGCTCATTATCATCATCCTTTTAGCCTTAGAGCCCATAGCTCATCACTGCTAATTAAATAATCAACGAGGGATTTATTGCAATCGTAAATGTGTCGCGTATCAGCGCTGATACGCGACACATTTAGCAGACGGATCCTCCTTTTCTAGAGCATCCTCAGATCAATATGCATAATGACTAAATAAAAAAATCGGTATTCTGTTCAGTCGGCCTGTTGGCCCGTTCAAACTGCTGGACACCTCTTTTTTTTTACTTCCGACAATAAAGAGGGGTGTTATAAATTTAATAATTTTAATGAAGTTTTTTTGGTATGAAAGGTGAGTTTGGCGTGAGTGTTCTTAGTCATGTTTCACGAAAATCGATTGTGCCGTTTAAAAGTTATGGGGATGAGAGTGGGTAAGGAAAACCGAAAATCTGTAAATATACTCGAGTGGGGCATCAAATGAAAGCGCATCGCGTGCATCTCATCAATCATCTCATCTCAAATTGAACGTCTTGTCTGCGTCTTTTGCTGGATTTTCTGTGTGTGTTTATAATAATAATTAGAACTATTTAACGAAATCAAGTGTACAATGTTGCCTATGATGAATAAAGTACTATGAAACTATGGTTTTTTACTTTCAAGGAAATTAAGTCATTGGAATCGGGGGTTTTACTTAAGTTTTATATTTAGATTTATTTCTTTATAATTTATTAAATAAAACAGCGGAATTTCAAGGTGATGAACAATCCTCTTTTAGGCCGAGTGTGGGTTCGTTAGTACTATTTTGTGGCGAAGAAATAAAAGTATAACAGGTTATGAAACGCTAAGAAGGTAATTTCAATCCATCATGAACATTTAATTTACCATAACAATAGTGCTGATTGTGGTGGTTTGGTTTGAGTGTGGCGTAGGTGTGGTGTGTAGATGTAAGTAAACTTAGGAAGCAACATCGGAATGTCTGTCGTATAATGTAAATATATTTATCATAATAAGTTTAGGGAAATATGTGAATTAGCAATTGTTAACCATAGAACTACTGAGTTATACCGAAGTATCTAATCTGTAGTTATACGTATGTACCAAATTTTAAATGAAAACGTTTTAATATAAAAAAGGTGTGTGTGCGATTCACACACGATGGAAGTGAAACTTCAGTAAATCGACAAAGGAATGAAATGAATAAAAAAAAATACTGTGCAAAAATATTTTGTTCGGGCGGTCACCTATCCAAGTGCTGGCGTCGCACAACGTTGCTTAACCTTGTTAGCGTTTAAGATCGGCTTACCGTTCGCATTTCCGTTGCATCCGGTTTGAAATCACAACGACTCTAAAGAAGTTTCACTTCAAAAATAAAAAGTATGGGTAATGGGTAAGACGTGGTCGGGTCCAACAGCGCCCGCGATGCGTACGACTGGCATCATTCTATACAACTCTGCGCACCGCACTGACCAAACACCTGAACAAGGCATTTACCAAAACAAACATCTGCTTATGGAGATGTGCTAAATGCTTGAAAGCGAAGAGCACCGGTAGAACATGGGCATTCAGGCAGTTGGGAACAAGCCGGACCCGCAGCCCGCAGCCCGCAGCCCGCAGCCCGCAGCCCGCAGCCCGCAGCCCGCAGCCCGCAGCCCGCAGCCCGCAGCCCGCAGCCCGCAGCCCGCAGCCCGCAGCCCGCAGCCCGCAGCCCGCAGGCCGGCGCGGCGGTGCGTGGAGGCGTTACCCTCCTCGGGAGAGGGTCCCAGCGTGCCCGCAGCGGGGACGTGCACCTCCACATGGGCGCTTGTCTTTGCGCTAATTGGACAAAACCACCACTCGCTTGACTGTTTCCCGCCAGTTATATTTACATACGTAATACTTTACAGGTCCACTTAGCTTTTGTAAAAATAATATATAGTTCATAACAGCAAAATTGTTTGAAATGGTGTCATAAAATTAAAAATTTGCTGTACAAACCACAATGCAATAGGGATTTATAAAGATGAAATGTTTATAACATGTGTATATATTAATTTATAATAAATTACCCGAATCATTAAACAGTTGAATGGATTTATTTTTAAGAACAGATTATGTAGTTGCTTGCTTGACAAATGTTTCTATAATGTGAATGAGTATTTGAATTATGATGATAAATGTATGTAATTTTTTATTATTACATCTTTAATATAATTTTGACAAAATATTTGCACGCCTGCTTGCAGGCTGAATACAGTGACATAAACCATTATTTAAGATCTGACATGTATTATTAATTATGTATTCTCGCAAATAAACTATTTCATTTCAACCTAACTAGATACTAGAATTAAGCCCTATCGGTCTCTAAGGGGGAAGGGGTGCCAACCTGCACAGAACTCAAGAAAAGAAGGTGGAACCGTAACACTCGTGTACATTAAAACTGCTCATACTTAATAGTTGATAATATGACTGAATTACTTTGCTAGGGGACTTTGCTTTTGGGGGAGCCAAGTGGATACAACGCACTACATAATAATAATTATATAAATGAATGATAATTCATGTCTTAATTTTAATAAAAAATAAATGTATTCGTAATGAACCTACGTGTGGACACAGTGAGTGGAGTCCCAAATGTAAGCTGGTGCTGAGGATGTGGATGATGGCCTGATGGGCCAGCCCGGCCCAGGCCTCGGCCCAGGTTTCGGGGTTCGGGCCAGGCAGACCGCAGGTGCATGTTCAATGTAATACTTATTTATCGATGAACAGAACAATGGCCGGCCTGAACACTCACGTGCGCGTCTGCCCTGGGCTGATAAACTCAAAACTTACCAAACGAATTTCCAAAACCAAGTGTCATCAACATGACCGTCGGCTATGACTTATACTATTCAAACTGTTGCTGTGATTATGCAACAACATTTAGTTCATTACCTCATATACTATGCCTACTCAAATGTGCAAATATCTCAAGATTACACCAGACCTCAACTCCCTCTAATCCTTTCATCGCAGACCAAGAGAACAATGAAAAGAGCTGAAGTCCAGCCCAAGCCCAATTACACACATTAAATCATTCATTCAATAACAACTTCGCTTACTAATTGCACCATACGAACATAATGACATACCCAGACTATTACACACATCATTCTGACATAAGATAGGATAGGGTAGATTAGGTTTTTTTTTTTTTTCCTACCATTGCCCTTAGGGCCTTCGGCTAGCCTACGTCTGACGGAGGTCAGACTCCTTTTACAACGAAATAAAGGGCAAACATTTTCTTTATTTTATTTCAATCTTACTTATAACTCTACCTTTTACATGATTTTATATATTACATTTATCCCTTATCATAAATCTTAGTATCTAACTTATCTTGTTGGTTTTACATCTTACTTATATTTATATGTTAATTATTTATATTCAACAATATATATTTAACATATCTTATGTATCTCTATTTCTTAAAATACATTTTCTACCTATTTCTATACAATATTCTAAAAATTTTGATCTCATGTACTTATTTTCTATTTCTATATTTACATTACTAACATTTATATTTATGTTTATAGAGCACTCTAGGTTGAATCTATTTACAGCGTATATTGGGCATTCAAAGAGGATGTGGGGCACCGTTTCATTGATTCCAGGCTCGCAGGGGCATGATGGGTTGTCCTTGAAACAGGTTTAAGTACTCGGAGAACCCACCATGGCCCGTCAAGATCTGGGTGAGTACCTGTGTTGGTTTTTCCTTCCTTACTATGTTGTGTGCCCGAAAAGCGTCCGGGAAAAACAACGTTGTGACCTTTGCTGTCTCACCAAATTTGTTTTAAAAAATACATCTAGTGTAGGTTTTGATGGTGTTAGTACAATGATTATTAAAGACGTCTCTAATTATATTTCTCCTATCTTAACACACATAATTAATAAATCTTTAGAACAAGGTATTTTCCCCGATGCTCTTAAGACGACCATTGTGAAACCTTTACACAAAAAAGGCTCACGTGACGAATTAGGAAATTATAGGCCTATTGCGCTTATTCCAGTATTCTCGAAAATTTTCGAAAAGGTTATTTTTACGAGAGTTTATAATTACTTTGAAGATAAACACATCTTAAGTAATAACCAATATGGTTTTAGAAAGGGTAAGTCAATAAATAAAGCTACTTATGATTTTCTTTATAAAGTGATGACAAATAGGGATAAGAATGAGACTGTTTTAGCATTATATATGGATATGACGAAAGCGTTTGATCTTGTTAATCATAGTATCTTGCTTGATAAATTATATGACTACGGTATTAGAGGCACAGCTTATGAATTGATTAAATCTTATCTTACTAATAGAAGACAAGTTACTCAAATAAACAAAGTATGTCTAAAAACACAAGCTGACACTATATTTGAGTCTAAATCAAGGGTTGTGACAAAAGGTGTTCCACAAGGTAGTGTTCTGGGTCCCCTCTTGTTTTTAGCCTATATAAATGATTTGCCTACTGTAACTAACCATTCAATGACTCTTTTTGCGGACGATAGTACTATATTATTTATTAATAATAAATACCATAATTTTGAACTTGACATAAATACTACTTTGACATCTATTATACAATGGCTATCATCTAATAATTTGAATATAAATCTGACCAAAACACATTTAATGAAATTTAAGCAACGTGACAATAGAAATTTAGATATTCAAATACAATATCATAATAATATCGTTGGTGAAGTTGACAGTACTAAATTCTTAGGGCTAAATATTGACAGTAAACTAACTTGGAAATTGCACATTGATGACATTTGTAAACGGTTGAAACGATTCTCTTTTGCTCTATCTAAATTAAGAAAAGTCTCAAACCTATCGACCCTGCTTGCGGCTTATCATGGACATGTAAGCTCTGTTTTACGCTATGGAGCAATATTTTGGGGTAATGCATCAGATAAAATAAGAGTGTTCAGGGCACAAAAAAGCTGTTTGAGAGCGATCTGTGGAATAAAAAAACGTGACTCGTGTAGAGAACATTTTATCAAATTAAAAATACTTACGTTTCCTTCAATTTATATTTATGAAGTAGCCATTTTTGTTCAAACCAATAAAGAACAATTTAATTGGTTTACCATAGGTAGTCGCTCAGAGGGCAAATTACGCCGTCTACCATGCCGAACTGGCCAATTGCGAAAAAGTTTATTTTGTATGGTGACAAAAATCTACAATAATATTCCAAAGTCTGTTCGTGAGCTGTCCACTAGTGAATTCAAAATTAAACTTAATGACATATTATTAAAAAAAGCATATTATTCCATTGATGATTTTATTAATGACCATACTTTTAAATGAATTTGACATAAATTAATTGTTAATTGAATTGAATAATTATTTTATGACATTTAATGAGTAATAATAAATTTTATTTAATTTGTATAATTTTATTAACTGTTATTTATAATGTTTGTATGCTCCTGTAGCAGAATTAATTGTACTTTAAACTAGTCTTACTACCTGACTCCATGTAACTGTAATTAATTCACAAACAATAAATGATTATTACTGATTATTACTGAAGGGGTCTAAGACTTTTGGTGACCCTGAGGAACTGTAAGTTAAGCCCAGCAGTTCCCTTTAACATTGATCTTGGGGGTCGGTATTCTAGTGGGCAGTGCCTTTGTTGCGTGAGGGCTTTGAAATAGAATAATTTTGGGTAGTCAATGTTCCCCTTTGTGATCCAAGCAGGTAATTCTTTGAAGGGGCGAGCTACTTTGCAGAGATTGTAGGCTGCCTTGTTAGGTCGGAAATTTATCTTGCTTGTATAGCAAGTCAACTTGCTGAGATGCCAGTTGTGTTGCAGGGATGGCCGAGTGAAATTTCTGAGAGTGCAAGTTGTGTTGCCGGGATGGCAACTTGACTTGCTGAGATGCAAGCTGTGTTGCCGAAAAGGCAGAGTCAAATACAGAGAGTGCAAGAGGTTAGGTTAGCTTAGGTAAGGTTAGGTTAGGTTAGGTTTTTTTTTTTTATTCCTAATAAGCCTACCATGTTCCCATGACAGGGACGACGGCTACTAACTTATTAGCAAAATAATCCTGTCGCTATTTAATGCGACAATATTACATTTCTTTATTAAAGTTTAAAATAAAACATACAGTTAAAATATAACATCATACCTTAAAAACTAATACACATACTCCTTTAAATTAAATTAAATAAAATGATTCCCCGATCGCCCATCAGACAAACAAAGTGCACCCCAACATAAAACATTGTTTCTACCGAAAACCCCTTTTATATGTAAAAAAAAACCACAGACCCAAATTAAACATATACAACCCCAACTCCCTTTACTACTACTTACAACTTTAATATAGCCCCCTAGTGTTTTTTTTTAAAACTTAACCTTAACCCAACCCCAACTCTATCCCAACTCTGACTAAAAAGTATCCAATCCCAAGACGATCATGACCCCCAACCCCCACCCCCCCCTTTCCTTACAACACAATCCCTAGTGGTCAGGTCACTAGGGATGAGGGTTGGGATCTGCAATCGACAAACCATTAACAAAAAATATTAAATAAACTAACCTTTTGAAGTGAAACTTCTATAGAATCGTAGTGATTTCAAACCGGATGCAAAAAGATGAAACGGAGTGCCGAGTTGGAGTTCCACAAACGTTTTCGAATGACTTTACTATCTCGTTAATCGAGCTAACGAAATTCGAATCGAAAAGCAATGGCATGCAAGTGCGAGTGCCTATCGACAAAAACTATACGAAAGCGTTCACTCACCGTGAGCATAGTTAAATATTTTTGTTAGGGTGGTAGCATGACGTCATCAAATCATTAACCGGCCAAATTCAGAATGATATTTTTACTAGTATTTTGTCTAGAAGCAGCTGTCTATCAAAAATGTTATGATTATTCTGTGTTTTGTTTACGTTTGAAATGAAAACTTTCGTTCGAGTAGGAAGAAGTGGCCGGCCGATAAATTAATAATAAATTGAAACTATGAGTTAAACAGTCTAAAAATGAAGACAAGTTCATGGAGCAGTGAGTGTTTGATAATTTATTTGATGTTTAGATCTATTTATGTGAAGTTGTTTCATCGACGAAGAAAAAACTAAGTTTATTATTGTTTCTAGGCATGGAGACCTCAGACATTGGGATGAACCTGGGCCATCAACATCATATGTTGCCCCAGTCCTAAGCCCCAGTCAAAGAATTACTGTAACAACCCCAGTTCACAATATTGTCACAATATTGGATTTGTTTTTGAGATTTATTTCACAACATTGGAAGCACTGGAAGGTAAGACTTAACTTTTCTAAGGATAACATAATTATAATGTAAATAAGATTATAATAACATTAATGTATTTTTACAGATGCCCATGCACTCTCTCCTATAAGGCTCTGTGAGAGCAATCTGATTCGGCCTGAGCCTGCTTGCTTTGGGCAAACACCACCTTGCCATGCAAGAATTCCTTGAAGAATTTTGAGGCTAGCACAAAATTTTCTACAAGCTGAAGAGTTTTGGAGAAAGTTTATAATAGAGTAACATAAGCTTGAGGAGAGAGCAAAATATGATTAGGGAGATGGAAGCGCAGAGCCAGAGATTGGCAAGCAATAGGAATAAGAGTTTAAGATAAGTTAGTTAATAGACTCTGTAATGATTAGTTTATATTTTTGTAAATATAAGTATATAAGTTTATAAATTTAACTTGTCAATTCTGACTGTCTAATTAGGTAAAAAAATAAAGTTCATATATTATATAATTTTGTTTATTTATTCATTGTCACAATACAATATCCTTAACCTTATAATCCTAAGCACACTTCTATAAATAGCAATAGTACATTAACACAATATATAACTGAGAACTACATACATATATATATCACACACTATTTATCAGTCTTCTTACTAAAATTGGTCCGCTGGTAGCTCCAGCTCCTTCCACATAGTCATTGTAACCCGGTTCACTATTTAAGTTTCCTGGAACTAGATATGATTAATTGTAACACAAATAGGTATTTTGTTATAATATCATATGAAATATTTTACCTTAACTAGACCCACCTAAATCTTACTCGGACACCGAGTAAGATTTAGATCAATTCCAAGATTGATAACTATGTTATGCAATACTGAGTATGCTATAATAATAGAAGCATATTTGAGTGGCTTGAAGTGGATGGAGTGAACTCCATCCTTGTCTAAGCACTACCATCTGTTTTTCAGCATTTGAAAATGTATTTTCTATTATTACTCTAGCCCTCATTTGCTTGTTATTATAATTGGCCTCTGGTGTACCAGTATTTGCATCTAAAATTGGAGTCATTAGCCTGGGCGCTGAGGGTATCCAGAGTCTCCTAAAAAATAAATAATTATGTAAAAGATAGAATAGTGAAAGGGATCAAAACATAATGCATTTTAATAAATCAAGTACCTAAAGATACTTTACCTATATAGAAGCCAGACCATTTCTCTATTTTGGTGCAGAGATTGAATTTATGTATTCAAGTCACTGTTTTCCCATACAAAGAATCATGCTTTGCACCTCCAAACTTAGGGTTAACATTTAAAATGTAGTATTGATCATCAAATAACTGAAAAAAATTTCATTGCATTGTTTTGCTACTCAAATTGGCTTTTGTATGAACCAGAAGCAATAAATCTAAATTTAAAATTTAAGAAAAACCCCCGATTCCCATGCCTTAATTTCCTTAAACGTAAAACAACATAATATTTTGTAATGTGGACGCGATGCGATTTCATTTGATACCCCACACTAGTATATTTGCAGATTTTCGGTTTTCCTTACCCACTCTCACCCCCATAACTTTTAAACGGCACAACCGATTTTCATGAAACATGTCTAAGAACACTCGCGCCAGACTCACCTTTCATACAAAAAAAACTAAATTGAAATCGCTCCATCCGTTCGGGAGCTATGGTGACACAGACAGACAGACAGACACACAGACAGACAGACAGACAGACAGACAGACACGTCAAACTTATAACACCCCTCTTTTTTGGTCGGGGGTTAAAAAAGAAGAGAGCCGTGAACACCTGCGAAGAACAAATTAATTAGGTGTCAAAACTATAGCTAGGTACTTTTTAATATTTTAATTAATAAATAACAAAAAGTACATAATATAAGTTCCAACAAAACGAGTTGAGAGGACCTTAAATTCGTCAATTGTTTTAATTCTCTGCACAAAAACTTAAAAGCTGTCTTTGTAAGACGATATCCAAGCGAAAAAGAAACGTCCGGCCATAATTTATTTGTAAATATTAATGATTTTACTGAATAACTTTGCACTCTCACCTCTACTCACTGAGAAATTCTAAGTGAATGCTAGACGAATACTTTTTCGAGCGCGTTTACTATTCGAATGTCAAAAATGGTAACACGAACTCGGGAAAATTTTCAAACAACCAATCAAATGCGTTAACGTTCTCACTTTCGAACGTGAGCGTAAACGAGTCGACGATCGACGGTCGATAGTGAATCTCAAACTAGCAAATTATGTTTCTCAAGTTTGCCACAAGAGGCGCTGTTTCGATCCCATACAAATTATAGTTAACGTTCTCACGATCGAGAAAGTTAACTACAATTTGTAAACTCCGACTCAGCACTCGGAAATGGTAAGAAACAAATACAATGCTTTATTTAAAAAACAAAGAGCAAAGAGGTATTGGTAAAGAGTATTGGTATTGGTACTGTATTTTATTTATATTATTTTGTAACATACTTTAGTATTTAAACTAGTCTTTAGTGATTATGTATGTGGGTTGGTTGAAATAAAAGAGTTATTGCACTATACTGAATCTATTCATTTAACACGTTACAGGTTATTACAATTATATTATTTATTTAATCCTTATTAGGATATGTCTAAACACGGCTGAGGTTTGAAGAGTGACTGGCGAGGCTCCGCATAACTATTAAAAAGCTGAATTAACGAAACGCGTTTGCGCCGCGTACTTTATTGCTAATCTGTGTCACTACAATACTTTATGTAATACGCTTTATTGAAGTTATATAAATAATTACAGATATATGTTTGATTCTCTTATCATTTTAGCAGATGCGTTCATTTACCCTTCTTTCTATTCGATATAATGTATATCATAATTATAGTTCGTAAGTAGTAGACTCCAATCGTGCGTCGTAGCTGACACACACACACTTTTTTTTTATTCTTCTTATTCTTTCGTCGATTTACTTAAGTTTATTTACTTAATTTACTTTATTTATTTATTTTAAGCTTCACTTCTATCGTGCGTATAAGTGATCAAAATTAATCAAAAGATTTTTTTTTTTTATTTGAAAAAGATTAATAAAGTATATTTTAATAGTCATTAATATTTTACAATCATCAAAACCCAAAACATATCACATATGAAATTTTATCAAAAATATTACACAAATAACTTATTAAATAACCAATGAATTTAATTTTAATACCAATGGCCTATTCAAACATTTAAATCGTTTTATTATTTTGGTTTTATTATTTGTATTTTCAAAATAAGAGATGAAAGACTACAAACAAAAAATTTGTATTATAATCATAATAATATTTTGTCAATTGCCCAAGATACTTTAAACAGAAACTCAAATATCTGTCACTACGTAACACCACATGCAAACATAAAAAAACTATTACAAGGGCTTCATTCGAAAATTTCTGACTTCTCAATGAAAGATTATTGCATTATCTTGCTTGGTGAGGAGGACTTCTTAGAAGAAAAATCACCGCTTATAATAATAAAGTACATCCGAGAAACGCTACAAAAAATTACGCACACAAATTTTATAATATGCACTCCGAACTATCACTATGGGTTTGGAGAAGAAACCTATAACCAAAAAATATATGAATTTAATAACATACTCTGCCATGACATAAATACGTCGAGTTATGCTTACCTAATAGACACGAATGGACATCTAAATTATAACTATACAATGTTTCATAAGCCTTCAAGTAGAGTAAATAACACAGGATTTCGGACCATTTTTCAAGACTTAGCTTCCACCATTGAATCAATTCAAAACACGGCACACAACACAAGTCACTCGGTAGACAACAAGACAATCACCAATATCGATTGCACAAATTATGAGCTACCGAGTCAGTTTTTTCTCGAATAATGAGTTGCTTGTCCTTCATCAAAATATCGCCGGACTTCTGAACAAATCGGACTTATTAACCGTATGCCTGGAAGACCTGAAAGAAAAATATAAGAAGAGTGTTAACGTTTTATGTATCTCAGAACATTTTATGATGGAACGCCAAGAGGAATTTTTAGTGTTACCTAACTATACATTGGCAGCATGCATTAGTCGTAAGGAAAGAAAGAGAGGTGGTGTTTGTATTTTAATTCACAATGAACTTCGTGATTGGATAGAATTGAAACAAGTATCTGAACTTTCGATTATGGGTTTAACTGAGTGTTGTGTAGTGGAGTTACCAACCCTTAATATAGTAATAGTTTGCATTTATAGAGTACCAAATAATAGCAATATTGATATTTTTTTTAATTGTTTACAAAAAATCCTACATGAATTGACAAAGAAATGCTATGATAATATTTTAATTGCTGGCGATTTCAATATTGACATTCTTAAAAGTAATAATGTAACTCTTGACTTTGAATGCTTGTTATTGAATTTTAATTTGAAACTTTCTCTCAGACAACCAACAAGGCTAGCAAGCAAAACCTGTATAGATAATTTTGCACATAATTTCAAGAAAGGATGCTCTGCTGAAGTAATTGAATTAGCTCTATCGGACCACACAGCACAGATTATCAAGTGCCCGCTTAAAAATGTGCTCCTGAAACACTGGTTCATAAAGCGACGCGATTACTCATTGGAAAACATTCAAAAATTTATTAACGCTTTAAAGAACATACTGTTTTCGGAAGTATATACCGCAGATGACCCTAACGTTGCCTATAATAATTTTATAGCAATTTATAAAATGTTTTATGACCTTTGTTTTCCTTATAAAATATTAATTAAAAAAACTACGAAGCCTACACCATGGATTTCTCGTGGTATTAAAATATGCTGTACAAAAAAAAGAAATCTTTTATGGCAATTTCGAAAAAGTCCTTCTGCAGCCAATAAAACTAAATATAAAAAATATTCAACGACCCTTAAAAATATTATAAAATTGACAAAAAAATCACAAAATAATCATAAAATTGAAACATCTAAAAACAAATCTAAGACTACATGGCAAATAATTAATAGCTCTAAAAGAAATATACCTAGACATCAAATTAGATCAATTAAAATAAATAATAATAATATTACAAATCCAAGTGACATTGCAGATGCTTTTAATAATTTTTTCATTGACAAAATAGTTCCTATTGCACAATCTGGTAAAAATATAACTTCCCCTATAACTTCTCGTAGAGACTCTATGTTTCTTAAACCATGTTTACCTGAAGATGTCATCAAAATCATAAAATCTTTAAAAAATACGAATAGTGTTGGATATGATGAAATATCTACTAAAATACTTAAAGTTTCAGCTAATTATATATCTGAACCATTAAGTTACATCTTAAATTTGTGTCTTAGCGTCGGTAAATATCCAGACGCATTAAAACTCTCAATAATAAAGCCTCTGTATAAAAAATTGAATAAAGAGAGCATGGAAAACTACCGACCTATTTCATTAATACCAGTAATGTCAAAGATATTTGAACGCTATCTCTACGATGCTATTTACAATTATTTTGAATACAAAAACTTATTTTGTAATGAGCAGAAAGGTTTTAGAAAAAACAAATCCATAAACATGGCCTTGTATGATTTTTTGTATAGAGTAACTAGTAGCGTCGATAAAAGGCAGCCAGTGAGCTCTATATTCTGCGATATGACGCAAGCATTTGATTATGTGAGCCACGACATACTCTTCCAAAAACTAGAGGCTTATGGTGTCCGTGGTAACGCAATGCATCTTATTAAATCTTATCTTGAAAAAAGAACACAAATTACTGAAATATGTAGAGTAAATTTAAAAACAAAACATGAATGTGTATATAGATCTCATGAACGCAAAGTTTTGTATGGTGTACCCCAAGGAAGTGTACTCGGCCCTTTACTCTTCCTTATTTATATAAATGATCTGCCAAAGTCGACAACACACCCCATGTCACTTTTTGCAGACGACAGCGCAGTGACAATTCAATGTACTAACAAAATGACGTATGAAAATGACATCAACTCAGCCTTAAACTCTATTATTTCTTGGTTGGATAACAATAACCTTAAAATAAATTTATCAAAAACCCAAATCATTAACTATAGACAACGTGATATAACAGCTAATCATAAACTAGACATTAAATATGATAGTAACAAAATTAATGAAGTTGACATGACTAAATTTTTAGGACTTATAATTGACATGAAACTTAATTGGAAAGCTCATATAGAATATTTATGTAAGAAAATCAATAATTTAGTATATTGTCTATTTAAATTATCCAAAATTGTTAACACAGAAAGCTTGTTAACAGCTTATCATGGCTTTATTTCCTCAAATATTCGTTATGGTATTATATTCTGGGGGAATTCGACGGATATTATGAAGATTTTCAAAAGTCAAAAGCGGTGTATAAGAGCTATGTTTAACTTAAAACCAACGGACTCGTGCAAGCCTATCTTTAACAAATATAAAATATTGACGATTCCAGCGCTCTATATTTTCGAAACAATTATGTTTGTTAAAAACAACCCTAAAATATTTGAACAACTTTCTGATACTGTGATACGAAATAGACGAGATCAACATAAAGTAGTTACTCGTGACGCCAAAACAACATTAATGCGTCGGAGTATATTCTGCTCAGCACCATCTACCTACAACAAATTGCCTAAATCTATTAGAGAACTACCTTGTTCGATGTTTCGGAAGAAAGTACATGAACTTTTGACTAAGAAATGTTACTACACATTTAATGAATTTTCAAGTGATAAATTTTAATACTGACCTACATATATTATGCGCCATGTTATTCTTTCAATAGTTTTAAATTATTTCAATTGTTTAATTTTATAGTTTTTTTGTTGTTATTATTCCTAATTTATTTTTTTGTGACATTTAATTATTTTAATTTTGACAAATGTAACTAATAATATTGCACGCTCATGAGGGCAGAATACATTGAAACTCTGAACATGTAACAACAATGTAACCACATGTATTTCATGCAATAAATATATTCTATTCTATTCTATTCTAAAGCTTTGCTGTTCTATTTGCCTCCACACTCAGAATAGAATTGAACCAAACCATCAAGACAATGTTAACCTGACAATGTTAATGTTTATCTTGATTCTTACTTTTTATTTAAATTTACCTCAAGTTTATCTGTCCATGTATACCCATGTTAGGTTAGGTTAGGTTTTTTTTTTTTTTTTTTTTTTTCTAGTAGGCCTACCAATTGCCCATAACAGGGCCGTTGGCTGATACCTTACTAACAAAAGGAAACTGTCACTATTTATTGCGACAACATTAAAAAAAATACTATTATTTTAATTACAAATATAACCTACATCGTTTCTTAAATTATAATAACGCATTTATTTAAAAACACATACATGAATTTAATCAAAATCTAAACAATTTAGCCTTATATTACAATAATAAAAGAAACAATAAATTTAATAACAAAAGAAATTCCCCATAAAATAACATACCCCATAATTAACATAAAACCAAAAAAATATATATATATATATCATTTAACCAAATCATTATTCAATACAATAATACTTACAATAATATACAATCAAAGAAATACATACAAACATGACACTTAAAGATCCAGTCAATTACATATTTAACATTATTATACTAATCAAGACAATAGGTTAGGTAAGGTTAGGTTAGGTTAGGTTAGGTTAGGTTAGGTTAGGTTAGGTTAGGTTAGGTTAGGTTAGGTTAGGTTAGGTTAGGTTAGGTTAGGTTAGGTTAGGTTAGGTTTTTTTTTTTTTTTTTTTTTTTTATTCTTTCTTTATTTGATAATAAATCTGTTAAGGGTCCGGCGCTAATGGGATACACCTCGCCCTTAACTATATTTTACAATGAGTAATAATTTTTTGAAGATTAGATAACAAAAATAAAATTTATTATGTTTACTGCTATTCGTCCAGCCGGTGCTGTTTGTAAGTGACCAAACTGCACCGGCTGCACGCTTCTGCAGTACAAAGTTACATATGATATGTTTTAGATCCATGGGTCAATTCGAGCAGTCTGTACAGATTGCGTGTATTGATTATGTTGTTTATTGCTAGCTGAACAGACTGCACGATTTTACATAAATGTGGTTGCTTAAATAATTAATTAGAGTGAATAGTTAGTACAGTCCATGCAGTTCGTGTCTTTTGTTAATTGTATGTCTTGGGAACTGTATGGACTATACGGTTTTACCGGTCAAATGAGACAGTGGTGAGTGATTTAGTCCGGGTAGATAGGTACAATTTGTGTGGTCTGTACCGCTCGCAATGCCAAGATGTTTTGCATATTTCGGGCTGTACAAACCGCACGGATGAATGAGTTTGACATGCGGAGTATAAGAGATGGAGTAACTATTTACAAAATTTGAGAAAGTGCAGAATATACGCACTGGCTTAAGTTGGGTCGTTCATGTTTAATAAAATAAAAATTTTAAATAAAAGTGTCAATTTTGTACATTCCGTACAGTTCACTGCAATTCGTCCAGCCCGTGCTGTTTGTACGTGAGTTACCAAACTGCACCGGCTGCACGCATCTGCAGTACAAAGTTACTTATATGTTTCAAATCATTGGGTCTATTCGAGCAGTCTGTACAGATCGCGTGTATTGATTATGTTGTTTATTGCTAGCTGAACAGACTGCACGATTTTACATAAATGTGGTTGCTTAAATAATTAATTAGAGTGAACAGTTAGTACAGTCCATGCAGTTCGTGTCTTTTGTTAATTGTATGTCTTGGGAACTGTATGGACTATACGGTTTTACCGGTCAAATGAGACAGTGGTGAGTGATTTAGTCCGGGTAGATAGGTACAATTAGTGAGGTCCATACCACTCGCAATGCCATGAGTTTGACATATGGATTATAAAGGATAGAATGACTTTTAACAAAATTTGAGAAAGTGCATAATTTACAATATTGCTTAAGTGGGGTCGTTTATGCTTATAAAATTAAAATTGAAAAGTTTGTACAGTCCGTACAGTTCGTACTATTGTGTAATTTTGTCTGTTGGGTACTATACGAACTGCACGGGTCAAGGAATCAAAGGTATCTTATACTAGGTCTTATGGCTAATATTTAAAATCAAGCTAGAAGTTATATATGTATTACAATGCGATTATAATTAAGTTTTTTTTTTTTTTTTTTTTATAGTTGTTCAAATTGCATAAAGAGTACACAAAATAAAATGACTATTTACAAAATGTGGGGTTTCATATAATTGGTACTTAAGTGGTAATTTTGTACATTCTGTACATTTACAGTACAAAACTGTACAGATTGCTTAGGAGTCAAATGCGTGATTGAGTCGGGTGGATAGATACAATTTGTACAGTCAGGTACAGGTCCGTACAGCCCGCAACGTTCAGGTGTTTTGTCTGTTGCGAGAAGTATGAATCGCACGGTAAAAGATTGGTTCAGTTTCATTGCTAGATCTATGGATAACTTATACTATATGTTTATGGTTACTGATTTTAATTTGTTTACAATCCATAGTCTATTTGGGAGCAGATCTTGTTGGTCATGTGTCTTACACGAGGGCAGGTGAATGATGTTGCGGAGTGAGCGGTGCTCCTGCCTGTGATGTTCTTTTCGGAGTTAAAGGTTTTGCAATTGTAGCAATCTGTTTTTGATGTGTCTTCTTTATGTGGGCAGTCCTTGAAGCAATGGGTCTTCGACGCGCAGTGTGAGCAGATTGAGTTGTTCTGGTTGCATTTGGTTCTGGTGTGTCCAAATTTCAGGCAATTGAAGCATTGAAGTAGGGGTGGATGATCCTCGACATGGACGCGTTGGTGATTGATGTTGAGCTTACCACATTCAATAATGGCCCTCCATAGGGTAGGAGTGACCATGAAAACTGCGTTATACAGGTTTGGGTTTTTATTTCCTTTGAGAAATTTGAGTACAAGGTCATCCCATCCTTTATTATTGGTGGTGTTGATGCAGTCGTTTTGTCTACATATTATATCGGTGATAGAGTCGGGCTTGATGGTTCTTGATATGCCTTTAAGTATAATCATTGGATTGAGGGTTTTTGTTGGTTCAGCGTTGACTTCACTAAGTGGATGTTTAGTTTTCTGAATGACTGCGTCTCGCTGTTCTACATTGTCCATTTGAATCACTATTTTATTATTAGCAACGTGCTTCATACCAGCGGGAGAGTAGTTGGTGTCCTCGAATGAAACGCTTCTGTGCCATGCTTGGATAGTGTCGCTGTGGTTTGAAGCTATTTCTTTGGTTGAGACAATTAGTGCTGGTTTGTACGGAGTTTTTGTGGCGGTATTGGTTCCGCTGGGGTCCTTGGATTCAGAGTGATTAATCGTGGGCTTTAGTTTGGATAATTCATCTTTAAGAACACTTCTGATAGTTTCAATGGTAATATTATTTTCTCTGGGTGTTTTTTCTTGTCGCTTAACGGAATCAGATTTTGATGGTTTTGTGGCGACCTGATTGTCCATAAACTTTTGGAATTCTTCGACGGCGGAGATGATCGTGGATTTGTTAATTTTTGTGAGGCTTTTCCCTTCCTGTATTTTGCTAAGGATGAGTTTGGTAAGTGTTTTTGCTTTTGTTTGAATTATCTGGATAGGGTCATCTTCATCCTCAATAGCGGATGAATATTCATCTTCCTCTTCATTGATCCGCATAGTGAGCGAGTGAGAGAGATCTGTTGTTATAGAGTGGTGTGCAGCCTCGTTATTAGTTTGAGGGTCTGTTAGATCTTCAGATAATTTAGCTGTAGATGATGAGTTGTAAGACATTTTGATGTATTCTCGTTGTGTAAAATGTATGAATCGTATTATCCGAAGCTATTTGATGAGTTATGGGTAAGACTGTACACTCTGTACAGACTGTTCCGTTCCGTTCCGACCGACCGTGACCAGTAAAGTAATACACTTAAGTCCAAGTAGAGAACAGAATAACTGCACAAAGTGAACGATTCTTGACGAACTGTACAATCACTGTGATCCTGAGGACCTGAGTGACCTGAGTGACCAGTCACTTGATATAAACACTGCAATCCAAGTGACCGTGACCGGTCGATAAGTACGGTCAGTACAGTCCACGAAATGTGCAATATAACTATACGAAGTGGACGAACTTGATTTAAGTGAAGAGAGATTACAGTACCGAAAATACTGAAAATACTGGAGGAGAGGAGCAGAAACCCGACTGCTCCCGGGAGCGTCTGGGCAACGACTGGTTAGGTTAGGTTAGGTTAGGTTAGGTTAGGTTAGGTTAGGTTAGGTTAGGTTAGGTTAGGTTAGGTTAGGTTAGGTTAGGTTAGGTTAGGTTAGGTTAGGTTAGGTTAGGTTAGGTTAGGTTAGGTTAGGTTAGGTTAGGTTAGGTTAGGTTAGGTTAGGTTAGGTTAGGTTAGGTTAGGTTAGGTTAGGTTAGGTTAGGTTAGGTTAGGTTAGGTTAGGTTAGGTTAGGTTAGGTTAGGTTAGGTTAGGTTAGGTTAGGTTTTTTTTTTTTTTTATTCTTTCTTTATTTGATAATAAATCTGTTAAGGGTCCGGCGCTAATGGGATACACCTCGCCCTTAACTATATTTTACAATGAGTAATAATATTTTGAAGATTAGATAACAAAAATAAAATTTATTATATTTACTGCTATTCGCCCAGCCGGTGCTGTTTGTACTAGTAAATGACCAAACTGCACCGGCTGCACGCTTCTGCAGTACAAAGTTACATATGATATGTTTTAAATCCATGGGTCAATTCGAGCAGTCTGTACAGATTGCGTGTATTGATTATGTTGTTTATTGCTAGCTGAACAGACTGCACGATTTTACATAAATGGGGTTGCTTAAATAATAAATAAGAGTGAATAGTTAGTACAGTCCATGCAGTTCGTGTCTTTTGTTAATTGTATGTCTTGGGAACTGTATGGACTGCACGGTTTTACCGGTCAAATGAGACAGTGGTGAGTGATTTAGTCCGGGTAGATAGGTACAATTTGTGTGGTCTGTACCGCTCGCAATGCCAAGATGTTTTGTATATTTCGGGCTGTACAAACCGCACGGATGAATGAGTTTGACGTGCGGAGTATAAGAGATGGAGTAACTATTTACAAAATTTGAGAAAGTGCAAAATATACACTAGGTACAATTAGTGAGGTCCATACCACTCGCAATGCCATGAGTTTGACATATGGATTATAAAGGATAGAATGGCTTTTAACAAAATTTGAGAAAGTGCATAATTTAGAATATTGCTTAAGTGGGGTCGTTTATGCTTATAAAATTAAAATTGAAAAGTTTGTACAGTCCGTACAGTTCGTACTATTGTGTAATTTTGTCTGTTGGGTACTATACGAACTGCACGGGTCAAGGAATCAAAGGTATGTGACTCTGACTTATACTAGGTCTTATGGCTAATATTTAAAATCAAGCTAGAAGTTATATATGTATTACAATGCGATTATAATAGTTTTTTTTTATTTATTTTTTTTTATTTTTTTTATTTTTTTTTTATTTTTTTTTTTTTATAATTGTTCAAATTGCATAAAGAGTATACAAGATAAAATGACTATTTACAAAATGTGGGGTTTCATATAGTTGGTACTTAAGTGGTAATTTTGTACATTCTGTACATTTACAGTACAAAACTGTACAGATTGCTTAGGAGTCAAATGCGTGATTGAGTCGGGTGGATAGATACAATTTGTACAGTCAGTTACAGGTCCGTACAGCCCGCAACGTTCAGGTGTTTTGTCTGTTGCGAGAAGTATGAATCGCACGGTAAAAGATTGGTTCAGTTTTATTGCTAGATCTATGGATAACTTATACTATATGTTTATGGTTACTGATTTTAATTTGTTTACAATCCATAGTCTATTTGGGAGCAGATCTTGTTGGTCATGTGTCTTACCCGAGGGCAGGTGAATGATGTTGCGGAGTGAGCGGTGCTCCTGCCTGTGATGTTCTTTTCGGAGTTAAAGGATTTGCAATTGTAGCAATCTGTTTTTGATGTGTCTTCTTTATGTGGGCAGTCCTTGAAACAATGGGTCTTCGACGCGCAGTGTGAGCAGATTGAGTTGTTCTGGTTGCATTTGGTTCTGGTGTGTCCAAATTTCAGGCAATTGAAGCATTGAAGTAGGGGTGGATGATCCTCGACATGGACGCGTTGGTGATTGATGTTGAGCTTACCACATTCAATAATGACCCTCCATAGGGTTGGGGAGACCATAAAAACTGCGTTGTAGAGGTTTGGATTTTTGTTTCTTTTCAGAAATTTGAGTGCGATTTCGTCACATCCGTTATCATTGGTGGTATTGATACAGTCGTTTTGCCGGCAGATGATGTCAGTGATTGAGTCGGGTTTGGTGGATCTTGATATCCCTTTGAGTATTATCATTGGTTTTAGAGTTTTTGTTGGTTCTGCGTTGACTTCACTGTGTGGTTGTTTAGTTTTCTGTATGACGGCATCTCTTTGTTCT